>JARZZO010000009.1:32211628-32576628 GCA_030544215.1 Zantedeschia hybrid cultivar | reverse complement strand
ACGCCGCGGAGGAGGTGGTGGTGGTAGTGGTGGGAGCTAGGAGGTCGATGGAGTGGAGGGAGAGATGAAATGGTGGGAGAAAAGAGGGAGGGGAAGGAGACGTCGCCGGAATCGCCGGAGGAAGGGAGGAGAGAGAGAAAGGGAAGGAAGAAATGAGGGAAAGGAAGGAGGGTTCGCGGGGTAACCAGAAATTGGCTAAAACGCGTTGAGCTGTACAGACGCCTATCAGTCGACAAGACGGGCCGCTCTGACAGAAGTCTGAAACGCGTCATCCTTCCAAGACGCCGTTCAGACGACAAGACTGGCACCGTACACTGACAACCTAGGGTCGCAGTTTGAAAGGCGTCGTCCATCGCGGACGCTGTTCAGATGACACAACGGGGCCGTACTCTCGCGGCCCAAAGCCAGCCCACGTGGCACCCACGTGTCACAATCTAAAATGCGTTTGCAATGCTGGACGCCGTTTAAACCGCGTCGAGTGGGCTCGACGCGAAACAGAACAGAGTCTCAGCCCCATCAAGGCCTGAACTTCAGAGTCCGACCCCGAAAACCGGATCCGAAAACCTCAGTCCTTACAGTTTCCCTCTCGACTTTGGATCTTAGCACCCATCAAGTCTGTCTGTACAAACGATGACGGCCTGTATTCGGAGTTTCCCTGGGGTTGGTAAAGCTAAATGGGGCCACCCTAGCCCATTGAGTGCTCTACCTCGGGCCATCGACATCATACGCTCTATTGAAATAGATTTCGCGGAAAACTAGCTATATCCGATCTTGGTTGGCCTTTCACCCCTAGCCACAAGTCATCCCCGTATTTTGCCACATACGTGGGTTCGGTCCTCCAAGGCCTGTTAGAGCTCTCTTCAACCTGCTCACGGCTAGATCGATCGGTTTCGGGTCAAATAGGAAGAACGTCAATCTTCCACCTCTGGAAAGCGCCTACACCTAATGGCTTAAGCCGTTGTTCCCATTTCCTCGCTGACCCATCATGCGAAAGGTACGCCGTTAGAGTGAGTGCGCCCGCGCTCCGCTCCTTCGACTGATTGTTCGCATCGGATCTCATGTTCTCTATTGCACTCCTCGATGGGGGTTCTTTTCACCTTTCCCTCACGGTACTTGTACGCTATCAGTCATTGAGGAATACTTAGGCTTAGAGGGTAGTCCCCCTTTCTCGCGTAAAAGCGATCATCATTCGAACACGCCGCGTTTTACTGGGAAGGATCGAACCATGGGAACGAATCTACAGGGCTATCACCTTCTTTGGCCAGATCTTCCAACCTTTTACAATTACAGTTCACTGCACGCCCCACCCCGTCAGTCCTGTGTTGCCTACGCTTGCGCCCTGGTTGCTGACTTTGTACAACTCAGTAGGGCTAATACGGCAACACAGCCGGAGCTTGCTGCTTGCTGGTTTTTCCATCATCCAATCCACAACAAATCGAATGAAACCGGAACGAACTTTGTTTTTATTCAAACCCCCAATCCGCTCTCGCTCGCCGCTACTAACGGGGTCTCGGTTGATTTCCCTTCCTTTAGCTACTCAGATGTTTCAGTTCGCTAAGTTTGAAAAGTCCAAAGAGCGCAGACTAGCCACGGAGCTTGGATACAGTTTCCCGATCGGAGATCTATGGATCACAGACGGTATCTCCCCATGTCCTTTCGCCTCTGAAAGCGTCCTCACTTCTCAATGCTCGGGCATCCATCCAATGCATGATTTTCTATTTTAGCTTCACACAAATCAAGATCTCGATGAGGACACAGAAAGGCCCCTGACGAACAAGAAAATCAAGTTCAGGCTTCTATGGAGGAAGAGTGAGGAGCCGAAGTTTGAATGGGCTCTCTCTCACTTGAGGAGCACTGCGGTTATCTACGCAATTATGAGAGAGCTGTATCTTTTAGGGTGAACAAATAATGTCCCCTTCTCCGGCGTGAGGAAGACTATACCGGCTCCCTCCTTAGTTTTCGGTTCCTGATGATCATGACTTGGTTCTTTCTGTGATGCACCAATCTATCTCTCAGCATGGTTCTGGAACATCCGCCATTAAGGCTTCTTCTCGATATGAAAAAGCGGATCAGGTAAATCTACTAGCTGTTGAAGCGTGATGATGATAGTGATTAGCGAGATGTCTGACTTTGATTATGCAACATCTTTTGCTTATTCTCCTTCCCTAGCTCCAGCTCACAAAAAAATCTGCCAATAAAGGGAAAGAAGGACGCCCTCCTTAGGCACGTTCTTCTCGCGGGAGGGGAATAGATTCAAGAGTCAGATTAGGCACCCTCTTTTCCTAGTTGGAAATGGAAGACTTTCGAGATCGTGATAGGGATGAAGAATTCAGCGTCAGAGTAGAAGCAGAACTGGACGAGCTCTAGCAAAGAGGCAAAGAGCTTAAGAACCGACCAGGATCTTTTGGTTTAGCCAATTGAGTTCCACTTGCAAAGCCCGTAGCTTGAGAAAGGCCCGCGTAGGGATGGGAAGTGGCTAGAACAGGGGTCGCTGGAGCAACAGTAGATTCGGTTGATCCAGTAAGAGATGGTTAGATGGATAAGGTGGGCAAAGTATCTGATAGTCTCACCCGCACCATAAGCATCTGTAGTCAAGTCTGAATTAGTGGTTAGCGCCGCATCTAAGGTTATGTGCCCTGGCCCCGCATACCAATGAGTATCATACCCCATTTTTCTTAGTAAGAGAGGGCTGAATCTTGTATAATACCTTTCCATTGATAAGCCATTCAACGATGATTTTCTTCTCTTCCTTTAGGGTTTTCCTTTCCCTCTTACTCAACCACATAAAAACGACATGATTTTGATGGATGCGATGCAATTATCAAAGTCTTCAACGAGATCTTTGCTAGCATCTTCTGTCAGTGTTCTCGCGGAAAGGAAGATCATAAATTCTTTTCGCATGTACAGAACTGGGGAGAAGTTGACCAGCTCATTCAAGCAGATGTCTTTGGCAGAGAGAGTATCCACTCCATCATGCTTCTAATTACTCGCGTGCGGGGTCGCTTTCGCAGAGAAGGGAGAAGCTTTCAAAGAGTTCAGAAGCTTTATTGAATGAGAAAGAAAAGGAAAGTGATTATTTTATTTGAGGACATACTCTTTTTTGAAAGACACATCACACAGAAGATTTTTGGCTTCAAATCAAATCATTCGAAGACAGTTTTCGTACTCTTTTACTACACAGCAGAAGAACGGAGTCGCTGATAGGAAGAATCGACATCTTGGCGACACCGCATGATGAATGCTCCTCATGTGCAGCCGGGAAAACGAAGCTTGCTTTTTCCATACCAGACCATAACAAGAAAAGCCGACTATTGAACATTTCAGGGTGCCTTTGCTACGTCTTTGTCCATCGGAAAAAAGTTGGAAAAGAAGGCGAGACGCTCTCTCTTTACTGTCTGGGTACGATGAGCAGAAGAAAGGGTGGAGATCCCCCCACCTTGAAAGCATACTTGACGTCTCGCCGCATGTTGTCTTTGATGAGGCGGTCTACCGGTTTTTCCAAACGAGGATAGTTGTGAAAAGAGTATGCGAGCCCGGCAAGGCGCTTTCCCTTAAATAGTGAGCGAAAGTAGAGCGCCAAAAGAGAGTGAACGAACAGGCAGTTCTTTGAGCCCCATTTATTTGACTAAGATATCAGACAGATCTTCTTCAAAGTACAACGAAAAGCCTTCTCCAAAAAGTGTAGAGAGAGTCGCTCACGAACAGAGTTGCGAGATAGTCGAGAGAAGAGACCACTACCAATGGAAGACAAAACGACAAAAAAGGTCTCAGAAGGTCTTTGCGGATCAATAAGTCATATGCAGGCCGACTTTGCAGATGCTCTGTCACTCACTCGATTATGCAGCATTTCTTTATTAGCTTAGCGGGTGGATCGTGCAAGAAGCCTCTCTCGACCCTCCCTTTCTCATACGTATTTATGAAAGTTCCTCTCGAGATCTGGTCCATCATAAACTCAGTCAGATCTGATTGTTTGCCCGCTTTGACCTTTAACAGATTTGATCGGTTTGCTTGCAGCCCCACGGAATTCTACCTTTAATCAGGCACCATCCGGTCTACAAAAATAGAACTAGAACGCGAACTCGCCTTGCCTTCCTTCCTAAGGAGTTGTTTAAAAACCTAGGGGAAGCCCTCGCTTTCCTTGACCTGCCCTGCTTGCAATGCTTGCACTGCTCTGCTTACCTTGCGTTTGACGGCTGGGGATTGGAGGGCGGGGAGAGATGATCTTGTTAGCAATGCTATGCCCAAGATCATCGATCTTCATTAGGGAACGGCCGAGTTAAGCATCCATGGAAAGAAGGGATGTCGTCTTATAGGTAAGATCGGGTTTCCGGTCATTCCTTTCGTTTCTTCTGGGGCATGAGAATTTCAGTCAAAGACTTCTCTATTCAGAGGGAGACTGTTAAGTCTGCCGCTTTAATTTAGCTTTTTCACGGTCAAAGCTTAAACCGAATTTGGATAGAGCTTTCTACTCTAGGAGGTCATGGGAAAATAGACTTTCTCGTTCTGCGCGATGCAAAAGAAACATAAATTAGCGCTTGGGTAGCAGAAAGTTCACTACTTATTCTACAATAATTTGCTTGTCAGGTGGGAGTGTAAGGAGCCTGCAAGTCATACCAAGTGACGAAGCGGCTGCCTGCCCATGTACCCAAAGACGGAACAAGAAGGAATCCCCCTCGACGCGAGGCCACCCAAAAGAATGAAGACGAGCTCGCCGGGGCTAGCGAAGATGAAATTTCACCCCGGGTCTGGGGATTAGCCTCTGCTCTGGGCCAGAATGGTCCTTACTAACCATTCATTCAGCCAATCGTTTTGACAAAATCCATCCGCTTAGAGAAACAAGGAACTTGGCACAAGACACAAAACAAGACAGAACAAGACCCTTGGAAAATAAAGAGAAAGGTGGACACACATTAGATCCGCCTTCTTCACTTCAAACTGAACTACTTTTGATTCTTGCCGCGGGGACGGCAAGCGCTACGGCAACGCTTATGGCAGCAATCCAAACAGCAATCCAAACCTTGCTTGGAGATCCGCCTATGAACTCTTCTTCATACGCTTACTCTCTTACCGGAATGGCAAACCCTAGAAAAGAGTCCTAGTCCACCACAGCTTCGATGGAGATGCCAGTACTGTGCCTATTCAATGAACTGTTACTATTTCCTTTCCTTCTTTTCGGGAGAGAAAAAAGATATTCGGCTTTCAAGCTTAGAATAAAGACCCATCCCGCATCGCTTCTACCTTACTATAAGCAATTCATCCATGCATGCCAAAGCCGTCAATCCCAGATTGAACCGAACCTAAGGGCTTTCTGAACTGCCTTGCCGGGAGAAACTCTTTCTCTTTCTAGGGCAGGGGCAAGAGCCGCGGGATATAAGGGCGCACTTGGGCTATAAGACAAGACTAGGGGAAGGTATGATATTAACCCTCAGATAACTTCAACTCCCCTTCTTTCGGGAGAGAATGGGCTACTTCCTTGTCGTTCGATCCGTGTAGTCTAGGGCAGTGGATTCGGGATATAAAGGAATTTGCCACGCTTCCTTCATTGCTTTATTCATGCTTTGACTTCCCGAATCAAGGAATTTCCAATGCCACAGCTTCAGTTTTGACTCCTTCCTCTCCTTCAGCAGTGGATTCGGGAAAGTACCAATCAATCTATTCGATTTCCCATCAAGCGGGTCACCCGCTGAACGTTCTACTCCCTAAATCTATTAGAGTAGAGTTAGCCCGTCTTTGCCGACAGGTGGCAAGCGATTCGGCGTATCTAAAAGCGTAGCTTATCCCGGATTCTCTGCTCTCAAACTTTCAAGCACTATTTCTTCTTTCCCATCCTTGATTGTTATCCCGTCCATCGGATCACTCAACTGACTCCCATCAGTAAAGTGCCTATTCCCTCTCATTCCGGCTATTCAACCTATTATGAATACATATTATAAATACCCTAACGGATAAGAGAACTAGTCCGGTATGATAGCTTTTCCTCGGTTCACTTTTGCTAAGGCAGTAGCTTCGGGCAAGTAGACTGACTGATATGAGATTGAGCGAGAAAATGCCAAAGCCAAGGCTAACTCTCTCTCCTGCGCTAGTGAATCATATGCCATCCTTAGAGTGCAGCATGGACACCTTTAAAGGAGAGTGACCCATCCATTTAAGATGGGCCTTATCGCAAAAAGTGTCTTTGAAAGGTCACTCTCATTAAAATCAAACCTCCTCTCAGTCGAAAATACCCTCACTAAGCTTTCAGGAAAGTCAGGACAAGGACTATAAACGAACGATTGTAACAGAGACAATATGATAGACGCTATATGCTAAACACTAGTATTTGCCTTTCATCGCTGCGTTCCTTATTAAGGAGAGTTCAGGCCGGTCAAGCCGTGCTCCTCCGAGTGACTGACCATCACTGACGACTCGTGAGCTCGCAGGGCTCATAGGATGGGATCGAAGAGGAAAGCCCGCATCCAAAGCCACTTGTATCCCAAAGAAGACAGCATATAATTCTGCAAAGTTGTTGGACTTTGATCTGCTGAGCCCATTTCAAACTGTTCCAAATGCGATCTGAAAATGCCTCCAGCTGCAGCTGAGCCTGAAGAGGCAGCACCATCAGAGTGGAATTTGACCCATAGAGACATTGGACTGCACCTTCATACCTCAGCAAGATGAAGAGCTTTAGGGCGGCGTTTTTAGCCAACTAAACAGTTGACCAATCACAGCTCCCAAAGGTGGACGCTTGATTGACGGAATTACCTCCGTCAATTCAGACATCATCCACCTGCCAATTCTCACAATATTGGGATTCCTTCTAACCTTTTTAACACCATTCGCGGAAGAGCAATAAAAAAGAATGCTCCAACTACTTGGAATCCACTAGGGTTGCAGTTCTGGCTCAGCATCTCTCAAATCATGGGACCCGAAAAAGGCTCAGGGGACACCTAACTGTAAAAAAACCATCTCCAAAAACCTATCACAAACAAGCAGTCAAACAGGATATTATAGGTTGATTACTCGGAGGAATAGCATCAGGGGCATACAGATGCCAGCAAGGTACCAATTATTTTAGCCAATCGGTCGGTGTTTTCCGCGGAAAAAGTAGAAAAGTAAAACAAGAGGTGGAAGGTGGGTTCCAAGTGTGCAAAGTTCCAGATCTGTTTCGGATGCCTGCCTTTCAGCACGAGTCTTAGTGTGGCTACCATACTACAATCTCAGAGTATTCGTTCGATTTCTAGTATTATATAATAAGTCAACCGACCTTGAATTTTGACATTTGAGTTTGTAATATTATTGCCCTATTGGCTTCCTATCGCCTGCTATCGCCAGCCGGGAATGAAAGGGAGGGCGCTAAGCATTAAGGCTTTCTTTCCTAGATGGAGAGAAGAAGTCTCGTAAGTCTTGTAATTCCTGCGGAACCATGGAGGTTGTTTCCTTTGGATTAAGAGATCTACCAAGACCTTGGAATCGAGCTCAACCTGCTGGGGAGTGAGGCAAGTTCGTCTACATATCCGTAAACCAATTAGTAAAGAGCGTAGCTCCGCCATGAAGCTTGTTCCATGTTCGAAGTAGAAGGAATAGCCAAAAATCCATTTGCCTTTGCAGTCCCTCAAAGCACCCCCACCACCTGAAACTCCTGGATTTCCCTTGTACGTCACAGTTCAATTTCAGCATTCCTTGGGGGGGCTTATGCCAAACCACAGCTATTGGAGGAATAGCTGGTTTCTGCTGGTAAACCAAACCAAGTGTGCTCAGCCGTCGCCTGTGTATGCTATTATCCGTGCAATGTGGCTTGAACAAAGCCATATGTTCTTTCAGCTGATTGCTAACTCGCCAAATAATTGAGGATGTGGATTGGATCGATGAATCAAACCTGTGTGAGTTTCTGAACAACCAGAGATTCCAGCAAATGAAGCAAATAGCAAGCAAAGCCAAAGTAGCTTTTTTTATTTCGCTCCATCGTCAAAATCTTGTGATAACTGTGTCGCGCAGCCACCTCTAAGACATTGCTCAAATAGTTCCACACTGTCTGTGCTGTGCTGCTATGCAACAAGATGTGGTCTGGTGTCTCACATTGACGTTCCTCACAGCAATTACAAGCATCAGAGAAATGGAACCCCAAGCTTCTGCACTTGCGAGTCTGTGGGAATCCTATTAACAAGAGCACAGCGTAGAAAGAATGAGATTTTCTTAGGGATCAGCTTGTGCCATAGCGGGAAAGGAGTGATGCCAACTTCTTTTGAGAAAGATTTTAGCTGACGATGTGGAACCATCATTGCTGTGTATCCATATAAGTTTGTCTTGCTGTTCCTGCGGTTGGCAAGGCTAACAAGATGTCTGTTATATTTGCTGGAAAGTTCAGAGCAATAGCAGAGTCATTCCAATTTCCCTCGCAGCTCAAAACTGAATTAAGATCATCATTTTCTATCCCATTCCGTTCATCTTCATTCAGCAGATCCCTGTTGCGCCCCTGTCCCGTCCAATTATCATACCAGAAAGATGCTTGGCCGACTATCCATCTACTAGAGGCTATGAAAAGATCTCTGTAATTGTAGAGGCTTTTCCATTGTGAGGAGCTAGCACGAGACAAATGGACTTGTGAAACTGATGCTTCTTTGAAGTAACGGCACTTGAAGTAATTCGTCCATAAATTATGCTTTGTATGCTTTGTATGCAGCATCTATAGGAGCTTCAATCGAGCTGCTGCGCAGACCTCTGCTAGAGAGCTTATGCCTATGCCTCCGGGTTGAACATAGAGACTGCCATGAAATCCAGTGATGCTTGTGTCCTTCTTCTGTTGCGCCCCATAATAAATTTGCAAAGATTCTTTCCAATCTATGAATAATATTAACTGGAGGAGTCATGACTGATAAAAGGTAAATGGGCATTGAGCAAAGTACTGATTGTAATAGAACTATCTTCCCTCCCTTGGACAATAGTTTACATCTCTAGGCTATCTTTTTGCGTACCTTGTCCAGTAAGACCTGAAAATATGCAGACTTAGGCCAAAAAGAGTGGAATGTAAAGGAAGGCGTCAGCCTGATTAGCAAATCCTGTAGTTGAAGCCACAATTGACACCCTTGGATGAAACTTGGACATCAAAAAGCAACCGAACTCCCTTTGTCCGTCTCCTTCAAAAGGGGTCCTCTCCATCTGGTCGAACCAAGCGAAGAAAGCGGATCCCACCCAGCCAACAATCTGCCTACTCTACTACTAAAGTCGAGCTATCCGACACGTCCCTCGCTTCTGCTTGCCGCAAGCGCCTCCACAACTGGTTTCTCAAGAAAAAGATTGCCTCTCACTTACTTGGGCGCACCATTGCATGTTGGAAGATCAAAATTCTGCTATTTTCAAGATGTTATTGACAAAATCAGACATCGTATCTCTTCATGGAAGAACAAGTTTCTTTTGATTGGCGGGCCAAATTTGCTTCCCGTGTGAGGATGGGTGGATGGAGAAGGCCCATCTTGATGTGATCTGTGGCATATGACACATGGAAAGCTTGTCCCACGCAATCCTAGCTTATCTCTACAGTGGTCTCACGGCGGCAGCCGGTGGACAGCCCTTTCATGGTTGTGTAGTGCCACTGGCCATGTGGAGGGATCTTCATATCAGGTTTAAGAAAGATGTGACTGTGACCATCCAACTTCTTCCATCTCAGTCCTTTGCATATTTGGAACGTGGGGATGGACTTGAATGATATGGTTCGGTGCCCAACAGCAATGGTGAAGACCAAGGCCCAATTACGGGGATTCCTATCTACCATGGGTCCCAATGATTTTCTGTAGGTTCTGGATTATTATGAAAAGTGCAACTTCAAGGTGCAGAAGACCGAGGGACTAGAGCTTCAGCTGGTCTGGGCGAAGACCCTGGCAATCTACAATGGCCATCGGTGCTACCGGGCTTCCCCGATCTATCCCAGAGCGGCTGTCCATGCATCCACCTTTCATCAAGAGGAACGTGGGAAGCGAGTCAGACCAAGTGTTGGTGAGGGCTGCCATCGCGATGTTGATGGGCTCGGGACGCTTGAGATAGCCCAAGACCGTGCCCGTGGAGCATCCGGCCGACGTCAACAATTATCTGGAGTGGATTCGGACGATTCGCCCAGAGCGAGAAGCTCAAATTAGAGATAGATCCAGATTGAAAGTGCGAGGATTAGGATTAGGAATGACAATGCAAAATGGATTAGGATTCCTCCCAGGGTATGGATATGGTCTGTAGCCAAAAGAAGAAGTCGAATCAGAAGCAACTGGGCAAGCAAATGCCGCTGCACAAAGGGACATAGCATAGCTCGAGCTAGAGCTTTTGAGTTTTCCAACTAAGTTCCAGTCCGCCAAGGAGTGTGAGTCTTGAACGGAGGCATCAAAAACCGAACCATAAAGACGCAGCACCACCTACTGTTTCAAACGTAGAGTGGACTGAAATAGAAGCCTTAGGCGAGATAGACAATGAAAGAAAGCACTGGACTTTTCTTTCTCAAATAGCCCCCTCACAGACTAGGGGATGAATCTCTAGACCGGCTATCAGTTATGATGTAGCCGAAGCTATCACGACCGGATTCCGAAGCTGGAATCCGAAGAAGTGGATCCAAAGCTGGTTCGGATCGGTGTTTTAGAGGCCCAACGGGGATCCGGGAGGCGGAGGAGGCAGAGGCGAAGCCGAAGGTCCGAGGCCGAAACTGGCTCGGTCGGCGGCTGGCTTGTCTTCGAGGTGTTGTGGCCGAAGCTCCTTCGGTAGACGAAGGGGCGGCGCGAAACCGAGTCTCCTGGGGCAGCCGGCGCACGACGTCGAGACCGGAGAGGGGAGTCCGAGGTCGGCGGCCGAGACCGACTCGGGAAGGTCGGCGATGATTCCAACCGAGCTCCTGCAGGAGGGAAAGAAGAAGAAACCGGTCAGCAGGAGTCCCGGGCTTCGGCCCTAAGGAACCCCCTCCGACGGTCAAGTTAGCTCCTGAAGATGATTCGATTCAGAAGGCAAAGAGTAGCTTTAATGCTATTTGGACTGTTGTCCTTGAGGGTCTCGGAGGCTTAAGGGATCATACCTTTGGCAATAAATAGCGGTGTATTTATAGCAGAGGATAGAGGATGGTTAACGGTGGCAGCCGATATAGGACTATGTGCGGGCTTACTGGTAAACCGCCATAGTGCCCTAGTCCTCCACCGGAGTGGGCCGGACTCGGCTATCGGGCCGAAGGGGGTTGGGCCTCTGATGGGCCGAAGCCTGCTGGGCCTAGGGCTGCCGTGCTGTTCCTGGGCCGTAGGCTGATGGGCCGCTGACGGGCTGAAGCCTGCTGGGCCGGGAGCGACGGTGTCGCTTATGGGCCGAGGGCTGTTGGGCCGCTGATGGGCCGAAGGCTCCCTGAGGGCCTTGTAGTGCTGCTGCTGGGCTGAACTGGGTTTGGGCTTGTTTTAATGGGCCGAATCGGATTCTGCCTCATCACATAGCCCCCCACTCTTGTCTTCCTCAGTTCTGAGATGACGAGAGTATATCCCGAAGTTTTCTGTTCCTTTTCTTGAGAAGAGCGTGCCCTCGGTCGGCCGAGGGTTAATCAGTTACTTCGCCTTCATTCGGGATGGCGATGAAGGCCTTTACCCAGGTGCTGTGCATGAACGATTGAATCCGAGACCTTGTCATTGTTTTAGTTGCGGCTCGCATGGCCGAGACCCGATGTAGGTTCGGATACGAAGTCGATAAAATATCGCCACTGATAGCATATGCGGCCGGGGCCTTTACTAACGTGGTTCATTTGATCCGAGGGGACATCTTGCCGCCCCCGACGCGGTTTGTGTGGCCGAAGTCACTTGGCTTGGCTTACGCGATCTTGAGAGATCTTGCCGCTCCCTGATCCGGTATACGTGGCCGAAGCCACCCTTGGATCAGGTTACCTGCGGATTTTTTAGAAAAACCATGCCGCTTCCCGATCGGTACGGGTTATTTGCGGACTTAAATATACCTTGCCGCTCCCGATACGGTTTGCATGGCCGAGGCCACTCCCGGTACGGTTTACACGGACTTAGAATACCATGCCGCTCCCGATACGGTTTGCATGGCCGAGGCCACTCCCGGTACGGTTTACACGGACTTAGAGAATATCATGTCGCTTCCCGATTGGTACGGGTTATTTGCGGGCTTAAATATACCGTGCCGCTTCCTGAACCGGTATACATGGCCGAAGCCACCCTCGGTTCAGGTTACCTGCGGTCTTATAAAACCGTGCCGCTTCCCAATCGGTACGGGTTACTTGCGGACTTATGAATATACCGTGCCGCTTCCCGAACCGGTATACATGGCCGAAGCCACCCTCGGTTCAGGTTACCTGCGGTCTTAGAAAACTGTGCCGCTTCCCGATCGGTACGGGTTACTTGCGGACTTATGAATATACCGTGCCGCTTCCTGAACCGGTATACATGGCCGAAGCCACCCTCGGTTCAGGTTACCTGCGGTCTTAGAAAACCGTGCCGCTTCTCGATCGGTACGGGTTACTTGCGGACTTATGAATATACCGTGCCGCTTCCTGAACCGGTATACATGGCCGAAGCCACCCTCGGTTCAGGTTACCTGCGGTCTTAGAAAACCGTGCCGCTTCCCGATCGGTACGGGTTACTTGCGGACTTATAGTAGTTTATGATTTCCTAAAAAGGAAATTGTTTATTTATGCCTCCCGGATATATTCCGGGGGATTCATTGACATGTAGTGCCTAAGGTACTGCCTATTTCAGGTACGAGGGAGAGGTTGGTCCGAAGGGGTTCCCAATTATTAATCCCCTGGTCGTACCTTTCCTTATAAGCCCCTCGGTCGTCTTGGAGGCTTGGCATCGGAAGAGATGGGGTCTCTCCGGACGTTGCCGTATTGCTCCGAAAAACCTCCTGGTTCGGCCTCTGTTGAGGTCGTTATTACCGGTATTGGGGCAGTTGGCCTCCTCTGATGAGGCGATCTATCTCTTCCCGGAGGTGCCGGCATTCGTCAGTCGTATGGCCGATCTCCTGATGGTATTCACAGTATTTGCCGGGATCCCTTCGGCGAAGATCAATCTTTATACGCTCCGGTCGCCGGATCATGCCCTTCACCTCCATAAGCATTCGGGAAGGGAGAGCAGGTAAGGGTAGGTACCGCGGTTGTGGGTCCCGTTGCCTCTCCCTGTCCCAGTCCTCCCGGCGATATCGCTTTCGGGAGGGCTCTTGGTCTTCTGGCCGAGGTCGGACCACCTGGGGAGCAGGCGCCGAGGTGGCTTCGGCCGCGCCTTTACCTCTGGACATCATCAGGGCCTCGCGGTTGATGTATTTGTGGGCCCGGGCTACGAGGTCCGGGAAGGTTGGGGGATGGCGTTTCCCGATGGAGCCGAGGAGCCCTTCCTCCCGGCACCCGCCGATCACGGCCGAGACCACGATCGAGCTGTCGAGGTTCGGGATTTGGGCGGCCTCGGTCCGGAACTTGGTGAAGTATTCCTGGAGAGTTTCGGTGGGGCCTTGCCGGATGGCTAATAGGCTGGCGGAGGTTTTGCACTGCCGGGTGGCATCATAAAACTGGTCGATGAATAACTGGCCCAACTGGACTAGGGAGTGGATGGAGTTGGGGGCCAGTGTTTCGAACCAGGTGAGGGCGGTTTTCTCAAGGGTGAGGGGGAAAAGTCGGCAGCAGACTGCCTCGGCGACCCCTCGGACCGAGAGGAACGCGTTGAATCTCTGGAAATGACAGATCGGATCTGTCATTCCGTCGTAGAGAGGGCCCTTCGGCAACTTGAAATTGGGAGGCACCTCGGTAGCCAGGAGCTCCGCCGTGAAAGGGGTCTGCTCTAAGATGTTGCTGGCAAGAGGTGCCCCGTATGGCCGAGACACCATCTGCTGCATTTCCTTGCGCATTGCCGTCAGCCGCCGGTCCAGGTCCGGGGCGGTCGAGGTAGCGACTAATTGTCCTCCGGTCCGGGCCGGACGGAATTCCGACGAAGCATAGTCCTGCTCCATCAGGCGATCAGCGCGGGGAGCTCGGGCAGGTAGTGCTGAGGGCTCGCCGCGCGTCGCAGCGGTTTCGTTAGGAGAAACCGGTGTAAGCGTCGGCCGGAACCGGGCATCTTGTACTGGGTAGAGTGGGGGAAGCGGCGCCTGCTGAGGAAGCTGTCCCATCAGTCCTACGCGCTGGGCGATGGCAGAGACCATCTCCTGAAGTGGCGCTAGGGAGGTGATGGCAGCTGCTAGCGTTGCCATTTGCTGTTGGAGCACCCCCACTCGGTCTTCCGCGGCGAGAGACTCCGGTATGACTGGCAGAGGTAGGCTCGGCGGGGCAGAAGGGGCGCCTTCGGAAGGCAGCATCTGCGCCGAGGCCTCCCGTGCCTCTGCTTCGCTTTGTCCGGATCGTCGGGTGACAGGTCGTTGAGACATGACTTGTTTGTTGGTTTCCCACAGACGGCGCCACGTGATGTAGCCGAAGCTATCACGACCGGATTCCGAAGCTGGAATCCGAAGAAGTGGATCCAAAGCTGGTTCGGATCCGTGTTTTAGAGGCCCGACGGGGATCCGGGAGGCGGAGGAGGCAGAGGCGAAGCCGAAGGTCCGAGGCCGAAACTGGCTCGGTCGGCAGCTGGCTTGTCTTCGAGGTGTTGTGGCCGAAGCTCCTTCGGTAGACGAAGGGGCGGCGCGAAACCGAGTCTCTTGGGACAGCCGGCGCACGGCGTCGAGACCGGAGAGGGGAGTCCGAGGTCGGCGGCCGAGACCGACTCGGGAAGGTCGGCGATGATTCGAACCGAACTCCTGCAGGAGGGAAAGAAGAAGAAACCGGTCAGCAGGAGTCCTGGGCTTCGGCCCTAAGGAACCCCCTCCGACGGTCAAGTTAGCTCCTGAAGATGATTCGATTCAGAAGGCAAAGAGTAGCTTTAATGCTATTTGGACTGTTGTCCTTGAGGGTCTCGGAGGCTTAAGGGAGCATACCTTTGGCAATAAATAGCGGTGTATTTATAGCAGAGGATAGAAGCCGATATAGGACTATGTGCGGGCTTACTGGTAAACCGCCATAGTGCCTAGTCCTCCACCGGAGTGGGCCGGACTCGGCTATCGGGCCGAAGGGGGTTGGGCCTCTGATGGGCCGAAGCCTGCTGGGCCTAGGGCTGCCGTGCTGTTCCCAGGCCGTAGGCTGATGGGCCGCTGACGGGCTGAAGCCTGCTGGGCCGGGAGCGACGGTGCCGCTTATGGGCCGAGGGCTGTTGGGCCGCTGATGGGCCGAAGGCTCCCTGAGGGCCTTGTAGTGCTGCTGCTGGGCTGAACTGGGTTTGGGCTTGTTTTAATGGGCCGAATCGGATTCTGCCTCATCAAGTTATATAAAGCGCTGCTGCCACTTCCTTATTCTAACTTTCAAGGGCACATATCTACCTTATTTGATAGAATAAGCAAGTAAACTACCTTTGCTACCGGCTTCTTTCAGTCTTAAAGTCAATCAAGAGGCTAAACTAGATCTTTCTTTCCCTTTCCAGCTTAGCAAGAGGAGCAGCAATTGGAGAGACTCATCTTAGGACTCAAAGGAAATGTATGACTCACTTATCCTCTATGGAAAGATCATACTATGAAGGTATATTTATGGACCCTTGATTTTCGCTTGCTTGGCCCTTATATTGTTAGATAGTTTTGCTCCGCGCGGACGGCTCTTTCGAGCAAGCAATCTGCCATTCGGTCACTTCCTGCTAAAAGTGGAGCTCTTTTTGGGGTGGACAACACGAGTCTTATGAAAGAGAGTCGAGTAATAGTAATAGCAAAGGCTTTCTGGTCGATAAGTCAACAGATGTCCCCCTGGGGCAGACAGAAGAAGTTCCGATTCCTTCTACCACCTGACTTGCCTGCTCAAACGAGAGTTTCAGTTCCGTAACGCCCATGGAATCACTGCTTTTGCCGCCGGTCTCTTGGTCTCAATCTTTCTGAAGTTAAGAAGCCAGAGCAATTGCATGTGAACGTTCGCCTAATACTCAAATCCACTTGTCCCTTCCACTTTGACTTCGCACTCACCGGGCAATAATCACGATGAAGCGTCCAGGTAGAATCATGGGGTAGGTGAGAGGCCTCAGAGTTCAGTCGTTGTAACAAAATGAAAAAAGCTGCCTCCCTCACCATCAAACAAAGCACTAGGCGTGGTATCGTATAAATTCATAGGCTCGTCGTCTCTTTCCTATGATTCAATCGATTCCTAAGAACTTACCCTACCTCTTGGCCATTCAAGCAACAAAAGACGAGATCCAGTGGTCTAAGCTCCACCAAAACTGGGTATAAGTTCCGTTCCTCTGGACTGGGATTCTTTTAAAAATGAATCGAAGATGGACATGAAAAAGAAATTGATAGTTCTCCGGTAATTCCTTAAATAGCAACTATAATCGCAAATTCAAACCTTCCACCGCTGCCTCTTCTGCAGCGGTAAATTGAACAGTGACTTAATCTTTCACTTTAACAATGGATATGGAGACCAGAGCTGAGTCAAGAGCACTATCTTCCAGGGATGCTTCTGATATTTAGAGATATGCCACCTTTCTCACCGGTTATTCCATCAACAACGGATAGGTATGAAGTCAGACCAGCTACTCAAGCAGCACCGTCTATTGCTAACACTGGTTATGAAAGAGCGCATACGGGGCCACCGCTTATTGCAAAAAGAGCGGCAACGAGTACTCGCAGCGGATAAGTCCCAAAGACTAGCAGCTGATTCAATAGCAGGGGATATTCCGACACCGACAATCACTTATATTCCGAGTGACGACTTCTTCCTTATACGCTTTCTAGCCAAGTCCACTAGAAACGGATTCGTGAACAACAGCAGGAATAACTTTTCTATCTAAATCATTTCCCTACGGTCTTTCTTCTTTAAAGAGTTTCAAGAACGGGGACTCGATGGCTATTGCGCTTATTCCTCCCACTTGGGATACCATACCTTTTTCTATTCTTAACTTAAGAATGATTTAAAGTAAAACAGAAAGTCACACCACTCACTAATCTCATGCTACCCACGTTCAGGCTTTCAAAGCGCTGAGTCGTTTACAGGAGAACCACAGGAGAACCACTTTACATTGGAACCTTGGCCAGGTGGATCCGTCCCACTCTCCGGACCTCACCTTTGCTTTTTTGGAGTACGGGATGACTCGGATGGGCAGATAGAACCTGTCAGTTACGCCAACGCTACGGTGCGGTTTCCGATCCTCCTTTCATAAGTGGTGATGTAGGCGGATTGCCACACCAACCCTTAACATTATTCGTGTTTGGAGTAGGTGAACTGGGAAAGAAAGGGTGATGCTTGTGTTTAGGTAGTCCCAACCAAGATGACTTCAGATGCGGCAGGTCGAAGAATACACCCTTTGCGTCAAGCGCTG
Organism: Zantedeschia hybrid cultivar; assembly: GCA_030544215.1. NCBI lineage: Eukaryota > Viridiplantae > Streptophyta > Magnoliopsida > Alismatales > Araceae > Zantedeschia > Zantedeschia hybrid cultivar. The sequence goes on along the minus strand of JARZZO010000009.1, from coordinate 32,559,310 downwards.
TACTGAGATGTAGGCTCTTCGCCACCTGGGGCTGTAGTATGTTCCAAGCGTTGGGCTGTTCGCCCATTAAAGCGGTACGTGAGCTGGGTTCAGAACGTCGTGAGACAGTTCGGTCCATATCCGGTGTGGGCGTTAGAGCATTGAGAGGACCTTTCCCTAGTACGAGAGGACCAGGAAGGACGCACCTCTGGTGTACCAGTTATCGTGCCCACGGTAAACGCTGGGTAGCCAAGTGCGGAGCGGATAACTGCTGAAAGCATCTAAGTAGTAAGCCCACCCCAAGATGAGTGCTCTCCTATTCCGACTTCCCCAGAGCCTCCGGTAGCATAGCCGAGACAGCGACGGGTTCTCTGCCCCTGCGGGGATGGAGTTACAGAAGTATTGAGAATCCAAGATAAGGTCACGGCGAGACGAGCCGTTTATCATTACGATAGGTGTCAAGTGGAAGTGCAGTGATGTATGCAGCTGAGGCATCCTAATAGACCGAGAGATTTGAACCTTGTGACTTTGCAGACGCTCTGTCACTCTCTTAGTCTTTTCTTCTGTGTCCAAGGTAACTGAGACGATACAATTTTGAAAGGTCTGGGAAGAGTGGGATAACGCAATGCGCGAGGTTTTCCTATAAAAGAATGAGACATGTAAACCATTGCCGTTATACCCAATTTCTTGCAAGTAAGTGGGTATAAAGGTGAAGCTAAAAGCGACGAAGTTAAGGATCAGTCTTTTTCTGGCATATCCTGCACCTCGAGCATGAGTGTGGAGAACTCCTTCCCATAGTCACGTATGGAACCCGTGTGCTTGAAGCTCTTTCAGTTCTTTCGGAAAACGGGCCAAGTACTCTAATTCTCTGTCTAGAACTCCTTTTTGGATTCCTCCCATGATGGTGCAAGTGCCTCGTGCCATATTAGCATGCCGCCTACGCCACCACAGCCTATCAGTCTCGGTCAAGTACATAGTGGCAGTTCCTCTTTTGGCCTCTTGATCTTTGAGCTTGGTGGCCTCAAAAGAGCGCTCTTGCTGCCACAAGTAGTTATCCAGCTCCCTACCATCCCTTGAACCATTATAGGTCTTGGTTTCAGGTGTCCCTAGCCAAAGGTCTCCTTTTCTGATAGCTTGGCCCTAATCTGCTTCCACATAAGGTAGGCCCCGCGCATTTCCTCTACCTTTGATTGTAGAAGTGGCCACCTTCTTCCATATTAGAGTAAAGGAGTGCCCCCTTTTCCTTTGCTTCTTTATCCATCCAAGTATTGAGTGATCCAAGAATCTCCCCTTGAAGCTCGTCGAATTATGACTCAAGGCTCTCTCCTTCAGTAGAAGACAGGGGAAGGCCCTCTTTCACTTTCAATAGGAGGCGCTTGCGTGTCTATTCCCTTTCTCCTCTTCTACTTTGGACCCTTTCTCGAACCTGGTCCGGATTAGCCACATCATATGCGCTTGCCATGAGGACTTCCTCCAGCAAAGGCTACTCCCCACCGCTCTGCTACCACTTGTCACAGGATCTTCTTGGAAATGGGAAGATGAAAGCGTGCGGCACCTGAGCTAAGCCCCTTGTTAGCTCAAAGTCAGCCAACCAACCCACTAGCACAAGACTGAGGCTAGAAGAGCAGAGTGAGCACAGAGAATGTAGTAAAGAGAACTTCTCTTACTCAAGAGAGGATCTTTCTACAACTGATGAGGATGCCCCTCAATGTCAGATAGAGGAATTGCTTCTAGTAAGGTAGTCGGTCTTATAACATAAGATAATAAGAAGAAGCGTCAGGCTTACCTCCACGATCTACTAAAAGGCAAGTAGCGTCGGAAAGCTATCTCTCCTCAGTGATTGACTAGAAAATCATGCTGCAAGGAGGGCTAGGGTAGCCCAACCCCTGGGTTTAGATAATGGAAGCTGGAAAGCGAGACCTATTTCCCTCTTTGGAAAAGAATTTGCGTACTTATCTTTTCCCATAGGACCAAGGGCCGACCCCAACGTCCATGAAAAGGACTTTTCTTCTGCTTTAGCTCAAGACGAGGCTGCGAAGCAGAAAGGTGTACTTTTATAGAATGGATGGAGTCAGGAACGCAGAAGTGTCATAGAGAAGGAGACTTCTCTATCTTAAAGCAGCTTTAGACATCCAACCCAGGTTGACAGAGTAAGGCCGTTGGGCGTGTAGATGGGTTCGTATCCCATCGTCCTGCCGTAAATATAGGGGCACCTGAAGCTTCTCTATCTAAGGCATTTTCCTGCCGCTTCACCGTACCGCTTATTCCTGCTCGGAAACATACTGTAACCATTCCTTTAACTACCGCTGCTTGGCCAACAGCTAACCGGTAAACAGTCTACAGCTGCTTCCTACCGTACCATCGAACTGCAGCTTGCTTTTACCGCTCTGACAGCTCTCTCTCCTTCCACCGTTCTTCCTTCTCCTACCCCTTCTTTAAACTCCGATTCGTATTTTTTTAACACTCAATCTCTGATCAACGATAGAACAAGATTCCGTAAGGAGAAGTCGAATACAGTGTATTGGTTAACTACCGTCAAGCCCCCCTTGTTGGTACCAGGTGTACCGACAATTAGGAGAGATGTAGCCCAGCACAAAAGCTAGCCATGTGCCATTATGTCGGCACTGGATAAAGTAGCAGATACAGGAGCATGAGGCCATAGTCCGCTGCTACAGTCAAACATCCCACAAGTGAAGTTGATATGGATCCTAGCAGATAAAGATATCACAGTTCGTTATATCGATAAAAAGGTGGATCAACCACCCGACCTAGATCGAGTTGTTGACCCTATCCAACGTGGCAGTCCGATTATGACCACTTTCATGGCATCTCCCAAACACTCCACTACCTGGAATTGGCTTGTAAGGTGTCTTCCGGGTCATTCTTTTTTTTTTAAGAATTGTGCAATCAACTGTTCAGGGATTCTATCTCTTCCCTATTCATTCCTAAGTGGGACTTTAATTAGGGCTTTTATGAAAGTTTCGGCTTTAGGATAGGATATCAAATGAACACACTTCCCGGTCCTTTTTAGGGCCGGTCGTGTTTCCTTTCTGCGTAGGCGTGTACCCTTGGTATGTGTTGATCCTCTGGGGCAATTAGCCGGCGAACTCCAGTTTGTAGCTGTAGCTATCAGCTATGTTTGTCGTACGACAAAGGTTAAGTGAAATGCACTTATTGCTAACTGAATGGGTTAGTGCGAAGAGGTTGCCCTCTTGTGAATCTGAACTCAAATGCTTAATTATTACTGGCCGGATCCGGCGAGCGAAACGGTGTACGACAAAGGCTGGGTTGACCTAGACCAAACTGTAGACCGAACAGATTGGCAAGCAAGCATCCGCTTATCTCCCTAAACGGTAGGATCCCACACCACTTCCATATCGGGGCCGGGTGATCAAACCTTAGTTGAGTGCGATCTAGCCCATTTAAAACTCCTCACGCAGGGGAAACGCTACTTGTCGCTCATTTATTTGGCGATAGGCGAGCCACTACTTTCGTTAGGTACAATGAACAATATGATATGGAAGCAGGTAGACAATAGGTGTACAAGTAAGGGCCTTTATTCTTGCAAGCGAAGCGAGATGTCCTAAACATATATATGTTTTAGGCACTAGTCATTCTTTCTCTCTCGACTCATAGCATTCAGCATTCAAGTACCTCTTTCTAGTTGTAGAGTATCTCTTTCCTTCGTGACTCTCGGATCGAAGCGAATAGTTGCCGTTGTTCCGTGCCGTCAGTGACATTTCTTTCTGGTTGGATAGTCTATTCTTTTGTTAGTGGTCAGTAGGGGTCATTCCCTCGCCCGAAGGCAGTTGCGGAGTTAAGAGCTTTGTTACTTGCATTTGTTTTTGGTTGGTGATTCCTTCTTTCGTAACATGTCTCGGAGGTACTACTCATTCTTTTCCAAACTCACTACTCTACTCTCTAGGCTGAACCTGTCCTCTCCCGCTGGTCGAGCTCCTTCGGACCCTCTCCTCCCGTTCAACAAAAAGAAGTAGGGTTCCCCTGCGGGTGGCGGGCCTTTCTGAGATTTCGATAGCCTAGCTTCTCTCTAATAGCCTTTCTCTCCGCTGTTTATTGAGTGGCATATGCTTAACAGGCTTTGAATCGGGCTATGAGCTTCTGGGCGAGACTGCACCATCAATATCAAAATTGGGGTCATCACCTCTGTAGTGTCGAAGGGTGAGCTAGGTCTCTGGAGTCACTCTGCACTCCTCAAGGCCTCAGTGGATTGGCAAGCTGGCTGACCGGTTAGAGGCCTTAATAAAGAAAGAAGAAGAGAAGCGCACCATCATAACATAAGTAGTCTTTCTTCTGCTCGACCAACCTGTTGTTGAGCATTTTTTCTGGCGGTTTCGGAGCCGCGAGCGGTCTAAAAACTATATGAAGCATAAAATGAAAGTACTTCTGAGAGAGCTACCTTCGCTGATGACAAAGACAAAGAGGCAAAGATCTCGAGGAAATGTCCCGCCAAAAAATAGAAAGAAGGTTAGCCCGAGTTGGTTTAGGTTCTTTTTCATTGGCATGTGATAGGGCGGGCCGTCTACCGGTGAGAGCCAGAAGGGAAAGACATACAATGCACCAATCCAATCTCAAGAACTCTGATTCAACTATTTATGTGTTGCTGACTGGGGTCTCTCCCCCTCCGGGGAATCCATAGAAAGCAAAAAAATTTCATAAAGTGACAATTTCAGCTATTGTTGTCGGTCTCGATTCGGTCTCTTTTCTAGTCTGATCATGCCATGTGTCACGCTCATCTATTCTATAGTCAAAGCAAGAGCCCATCCTTAGCAATGTGCCCCGGTTGTCATGTTTGTGTTTGTGTGTGTCTGAATGTCTGAGCTCCTCGTTCATTGCCCTCTTCGAGGTAGGGGTGGGATTTCACTCTTCAATGGTACGGTACCAGCACGGGCCCTTTGTCGATATGGGTCATCCTTAGTATACTAAAAAACTCCGTTTGGTGGGTCTGAAGTTAAGACCAAAATCTCCTCTTTTTGGAAGAGCGTGATATTCAATTTAAGTCTATTTAAGTCAGATCTCGATTATGGATTTTGGCAGCTTAAGTAGTTCGCTCGATGCTGTTCCCATTAGTTATTCCTTGGAAGTCAGTGATGTGAGTTCAATAGTGGAAGCTCCTTCGCTGCCACCAGAGTCCAACTGTGAAAGGCACCGCTTAGCTTTAATAGTAAGTATGCTTTTCTTAGCGGTTTTATTAGCAGGTGCGGCTTCCCACTACATAAATGGAATCAGTGGTACTGCTGACCCTTTCCTCGATGGAAAGTAGCAGCCCGTGTCGCACAACTTCCCCGTTCTATTGTAACGACCCGCCACCCTATGATCGGAGACCCGATCACTAAATGGGTGTCGAATCATTATCTAATGGTCTCACACCCGGATCTTATACACACATCTGGAGGAGTAAACATTAAACAAGGTTAAATATAGCATTCACACGGACTACAAGGAAATACAGTGTGCAGGAAGTAAAGTAATAATGTCCGTCCACAATCCAATAATAATTACATGGTCCAACAAATTAATTAAGTACAGGCAGAAGTAAAGTACAACAACATCGGGGCATACCCCGGAATTGAGATAGCTGCTGGTCCGCACACCAAGGAGAACACCACGCGCCACCACTCCCCACGAGGTCCACACCTGAAAACCGCAGGGAGTGAGCCACACCAGAACTGGGCTCAGTAGGGATCATCCGATCCCTTGCCTCCTACTCACACACCCACAAGTGCAATTACAAAGATACATGGGAACAAGATAAGTAAAGTTGTAACACATTACTCCTAAATTCTCGATATAAACCACATGCATTCGGAATATAACATGCATATCTCAGAAATCATTCTACCAAGGAACCTACAACTCGCGTCTCGACAAAACGCGTCAACCACGTCTCCGAAAGTGGGAAACACCGACCCGCTGAGACCAAACAGTAACCCCTCGGATAGCACGCTGGCTACCTCGGCGGTTACTCCTTCCCCCAGCAAACACCGACCCGCTGAGACCAAACAGTAACCCCTCGGATAGCACGCTGGCTACTCCGGCCCAACTGGCTCAGGTGGTTACTCCTTCCCCCAGCACGAGTGACACTCCAGAGGTACCTCTTCGACACCGGTACAAGCTAGCTAACCCTGGGGTTCACCAGGTGACCCTCTCCACTAGGCGTCACCCCGCCACTGCTCCCGTCAGCGCTGTGTCCCTCCGCACCGACACAGGGTGTAGAACGCTACAACTGTCACTCTAGATCCACCGAAACGTAAAACACGGCACGGTGCGATCCGGTCACGGAAGAAGTCCACGGTCGCACCACATACAACGCAGTGCCATCTGGTCACGAAGAGTCCATCACATCGAGTATACTAACAGCATGCATTAACCAACTATCTAGCAGTGTAAACACATTTTACTGGCATAGATTAGTGTGATTTTGTCTTGAATCGCGTCGCCCAAGGCCGACGCCATTCAAGCACCCTAAACTGGTTCATGAAGTACTGGCCTCAGAATATGGCCTAAAAGGCGTCAACACCAGAGGTCGCCTTTTAAAACGCGTCAACATCCTCAGACGCCAATCACACAGAAATCCAGAATTTGCAGAAAACGTTAATCAGGGGATTTCTGCCTTAAAAGGCGTCATGGTGACCCGACGCTATTACAAATCGCGTCGCTAACATATGACGTTTTTCAGCCCCATAATTCCCGAACTGACAGACCCTAAGTGGAACGATTCCTGCCTAAAAGGCGTCATGATGGCCCGACATCCTTCTAAAAGGCGTCGTCCACTGTCTCGAGCCCGATGGCTCCCTTTCACCCCCAAAAACCCAAAACTGCCCAAAACAGAGGAAAGAGGGGGAGGCAAATCAAACCATCATAAACCCACATTCATAGAAATCTTCATTCCCATCAAGAAAAGCCCCTAAACATGCTTGTTCTACCCCCAAACTCATCATGCAACACATGGAACTACGGATGAAACGAATGTAATCTACACAAGGTTCATCCCCTTACCGGTTCTTGAACTCCTCCAAGCTCCGTGCCGCCGACCCGCCGCACCGCAGACCGCCGCCGGTACCCCTGAGGACGTCGCCACTCCGCCGGGACGTCGGCCGCCGTCCGGAAAATGGAACTCCGCGAAGGAAGTGGTGGTGGTAGTGGTGAGAGGTAGAGAGGCGTTGGAGTGGTGGAAGGAGAAGAAGAGGAAGGGGAAGGGGAAGAGAGGGGTCGGAGGAGGCAGAGAGGGCGAGTTGAGAGAGAGTGAAGGTGAGAATGAGGGAAAGAAGGGGAGGCTTGCGGGGTCAATCAGAAACTAGCTAAAACGCGTCGAGAGGTACGAACGCCTATCAGATGACAGGACGGGCCGTACTGACAGCACTCTGAAACGCGTCGACCACTACGGATGCCGTTCAGCTGACATGTCAGGCACCGTACACTGACACCGCAGGGTAGCAGTTTGAATCGCGTCGTCCATCATGGACGCTGTTCAGACGACGAGACAGGGGCCGTACTCTCGTGGCCCGAAACCCGTCCACGTGGCGCCCACGTGGCACAACAGCAACAGACGTAAATGGCGTCCACCCAGCAAGACGCCGTTTGAAAGGGGATCCGGCCCGAAACCGATCCGGAAACTGAACCCGAAACCTCAGTCCTTACATCTACGTTCCTTTTTTGTAAGATCACTCACTTGACCTTAAACCATTCATTATTTCATATACTGAGATGACTGACTCTTCAATATAGGGTATCTTATCCATATGATGTTAGCACCCTCCCTGTAATGTAGTCCGTCCACCCAAGAATGAAGAAGTCCTCCTCTATCTAATCTATAAGCATTTGAGCTTAGCGCCCTTCCCGGGTTTGAGGGATGCCTAAAAGATGGCCAAGCATACAATGGATGTAATTTTGCATTGGTTCTCTCTCTAGATATAAAGTAGTCCAAGGATGGCAGAGAAGAGCTTGAATGCCTCATTGCTATCGCTTTAATTAATCTATTTGATCATAGATCTTGTTTATGGTCCACGAAAGGAATGTTCAACGAGTATGCCTGCAATCATCAACAAAGTGCACTGCATGAAAGAAGGGCGAGCTGTGATCAAGCAGAAAGAGCATAGTAGACAAATTGGTCAATCGATGAAAGGGTGGTGGGTTGGGGTAGGATATACCTTCTGATCCAGATACCTTAGATCTAGCTATGCTTGCTTACTGACCCGTGCTACCTATTCTATTCTTGATACATTAGGGTAGGAAGAATAGTAAGCTGAGCTGCCTATCTCGTTGTGAGCGCTACCTATGTTGAAGGGACTCAGAGAAGAGTGAAATAGATGATCTAAACACTAGTTCTTCCTTTGGGGTATGACTATTATGGCTTAATAATGGAAGAATCTCAATAGTAGCCTAACCTACGGCGCCGGAGTAGCATCAGTCAACTTCCTTTCTTTGACCATGGGATCAATTGTAAACAAGTATGCCGCACCATGAGCATCTACGCTGCCTGAAAGAGGGAAAGATCCTACCCCCATCTCTTTATCCAGAACGGTGTAACTAACGGGCTTGTGTAACTCATTCATCACGATTGACGTCCCCCTAGGGTAGATAGAAGAGTTTTGATTCCTTCTACCACCTGACTTGCCTGCTCAAACGAGAGTTTCAGTTTCGGAACTAGTGCCTGCCCATGGAATCACTGCTTTTGCCGCCGGTCTCTTGGTCTCAATCTTTCTGAAGTTAAGAAGCCAGAGCAAGTGCATGTGAAAGTTCACTTAATACTCTAATCCACTTGTTCTTTCCACTTTGACTTCGCACTCACTAGGCAATAATCACGATGAAGTGTCCAGGTAGAATCATGGGGTAGGTGAGAGGCCTCAGAGTTCAGTTGTTGTAACAAAACAAAAAAAAAGCTTGCCTCCCTCACCATCAAACAAAGCACAAGGCGTAGTATCGTATAAATTAATAGGCTCGTCATCTCTTTCCTGTGATTCAATCGATTCCTACGAGCTAACCCTACCTCTCGGCCATTCAAGCAGCAAAAGACGAGATCCAGTGGTTTAAGCTCCACCAAAAGTAGGTATAAGTTCCGTTCCTCTGGACTGGGATTCTTTTAAAAATGAATCGAAGATGGACATGAAAAAGAAATTGATAGTTCTCTGGTAATTCCTTAAATAGCAACTATACTCTCAAATTCAAACCATCCGCTGCTGCCTCTTCTGCAGCAGTAAATTGAACAGTGATCTTTCACTCTAACAACGGATATGGAGACCAGAGTTGAGTCAAGAGCACTATCTTCCAGGGATGCTTCTGATATTTAGAGATATGCCACCTTTCTCACCAGTTATTCCATCAACAACGGATAGGTATGAAGTCAGACTAGCTACTCAAGCAGCACCATCTATTGCTAACACTGGTTATGAAAGAGCGCATACAGGGCCACCACTTATTGCAAAAAGAGCGGCAACAAGTACTCGCAGTGGATAAGTCCCAAAGACTAGCACGAGAAAGGAACGGATATGAGACTAGCAGTTGATTCAATAGCAGGGGATTCCGACACCGACAATCACTTATATTCCGAGTGACGACTTCTTCCTTATACGCTTTCTAGCCAAGTCCACTAGAGACGGATTCGTGAACAACAGTAGGAATAGCTTTTCTATCTAAATCATTTCCCCACAGCCTTTCTTCTTTAAAGAGTTTCAAGAGCGGGGACTCGATGGCTATTGCGCTTATTCCTACCACTTGGGATACCATACCTTTTTCTATTCTTAACTTAAGAATCATTTCAAGTAAAACAGAAAGTCACACCGCTCACTAATCCAATGCTACCCATGTTTAGGCTTTCAAAGCGCTGAGTCATTTACAGGAAAAGCACTGACCACTACTACTATTTTAAATAACTATACCCTACTAATTCCGTCTATTGCATGCCGGTAAAGAGCAACGCTTATTCCTTCAACCCGTACTCTAACATAAGGCTAAAGCAGCTCTTGTTCTGATTCGCTGCCTAAGAGCTGATTCAAAAGCATCGGTTCACTTCACTGGGTCACTAACTTACTTAACACCAAATGAATCTCGCCAAAGAAAGATAACGATTTTCATGTCATATGACTAGAGAAATGTGATTCGATCAATTCCAAAGAAGTACTTGTTCTACTCGCAATAGAACAAGGATAGCACCAAACTCAATAGATTCAACTATTTCAATCATAGCTACCGACTGACGAACAAAGGTTCGGCCTTAGAAAGCAAGGTCACAAGGTAAATCTCTCCTCGGAAAGTCAGGAAGTCAGATAGCAGCTAAGGCTAAGTGACCACTTTAGTCAAAGGAAAAGCCCAAGGCGACGTGCCAATGAAGAAACTTGCGAGCTGACGATACGATAGAACAAAAACCGTTCGTTCATCAATAGATTCCAATGACATGGGAATATGTTAGCTCTTCATAGTAGTATTCCCGTTCAGATCCCGGCTTTTGAACTCTTCTATTCGACTTCTTTTCTTTTCATGGATGGCTTAGTCCGATCCTCCTTCCTCCCATAGTGTCAATACCTTAACTTCTGGACATTCCCTCCTCTCTACGTCTCTCCCTTTAGTCTACGCTCCTTTTATGGGTTTGATAAGTGTGGTTATCAAATACACGTGGTAATAAACTCGACCGCCCGTCGCCCATGGTGCGGGTTCACCACTCTACGGTAGTGCCGTTGGCTTGCTAACCTGAGCCTTGGTGCCCCGATAGTGGTCTCGGTCTTCAATGGGTGATTAAGGCCTGCTCGGCATCTTCCTCCCTAATCGGTAGCATTCAGGTACTGTGGTTTTGATACGATCTGGTAGCTTCACCGGCTTAATTTCCTCTTCCCCTTGCCGGCTTGACTTAATCACCTTCCTCATCTGTCGCTCAAGCTCTATCCTATCTAATCCACTCATGAGGGACGGTTGGACGTTATTCTTTCTGCTTCAGTCCTCCACCATGTCCTTATTTTTTGGTCACCCCAATGGCGCATCCTAAATGTTGCGGCAAGGGTGTGCGGTTGGGGGTATGGGCCTTTCTCAAGCCACTCATCAAAATCGTTTTCCAAGCTAGACCCAAACCTCTATCCCGCTGGTCGTTGTCCCGGCTTCAAAGCATGGTTGCCTGTCTCACTCGGTTCCTTCCGCCCCGTGCTCTTTCTTTAAATATATTTCTATCTCCACATGTCACATCATTTTGTCTCTGTGGCGCATGTAGGATCAGTTCGACGCATCGGTGTAGTAGCGGTGTGGCGGCATAGCCTGCTTCCAGAAAGTCATTCATGTTGAAGGAACCATTTACTTAGTTTGAATCACTTCTTCTGCTAAGATGAAGAGGCTCAGAGCTAGTGGATCTCCCTGCCTCAACCCCCTAGAAGATGCAAAATATCCGCTAACAGCGTCATTAAACAAAATAGAGAACCAACACTGTGTAAACATTTTCCGGATGTAATCCAGCCACTGAGTGCAAAAGCAAAATATGATGACTCGGATGGGCGGATAGAACCTGTCAGTTACACTAATGCTACGGTGCAGTTCCTGATCCTCCTTTCATAAGTGGTGATGTAGGCAGATTGCCACACCAACCCTTAACATTATTCGTGTTTGGAGTAGGTGAACTGGGAAAGAAAGGGTGATGCTTGTGTTCAGGTAGTCCCAACCAAGATGACTTCAGATGCGACAGGTCAGATCCTGAAAATGATTCTATACCCTGGTCTGATAATAGTTATTCCACGGGATGGAAGAGTGAGATTTCCTTTCATTAGCTCTCTTGGAAGCGCAATCACGCCTCTTCATTCAATAGCCGCACTCGAGTCCAGGTCGAAGAATACACTCTTTGTGTCAAGCGCTGTACCGAGATGTAGGCTCTTCGCCACCTGGGGCTGTAGTATGTTCCAAGGGTTGGGCTGTTCGCCCATTAAAGCGGTATGTGAGTTGGGTTCAGAATGTCGTGAGACAGTTCGGTCCATATCCGGTGTGGGCCTAGAGCATTGAGAGGACCTTTCCCTAGTACGAGAGGACTGGGAAGGACGCACCTCTTGTGTACCAGTTATCGTGCCCACGGTAAACACTGGGTAGCCAAGTGCGGAGCGGATAACTGCTGAAAGCATCTAAGTAGTAAGCCCACCCCAAGATGAGTGCTCTCCTATTCCGACTTCCCCAAAGCCTCCGGTAGCATAGCCGAGACAGCGACGGGTTCTCTATCCCTGCGGGGATGGAGTGACAGAAGTATTGAGAATCCAAGATAAGGTCACAGTGAGACGAGCCGTTTATCATTACAATAGGTGTCAGGTGGAAGTGCAGTGATGTATGCAGCTGAGGCATCCTAACAGACCGAGAGATTTGAACCTTGTGACTTTACAGACGCTCTGTCACTCTCTTAGTCTTTTCTTCTGTGTCCAAGGTAATCAAGACGATACGATTTTGAAAGGTCTGGGAAGAGTGGGATAACGCAATGCGCGAGGTTTTCCTATAAAAGAATGAGACATGTAAACCATTGCCGTTATACCCAATTTCTTGCAAGTAAGTGGGTATAAAGGTGAAGCTAAAAGCGACGAAGTTAAGGATCAATCTTTTTTTGGCATATCCTACACCTCGAGCATGAGTGTGGAGAACTCCTTCCCATAGTCGCGTATGGAACCCGTGTGCTTGAAGCGCTTTCAATTCTTTCGAAAAATGGGCCAAGTACTCTAATTCTCTGTCTAGAACTCCTTTGTGGAATCCTCCCATGATGGTGCAAGTGCCTCGTGCCATATTAGCATGCCGCCTATGCCACCACAACTTATCAGTCTCGGTCAAGTACATAGTGGCAGTTCCTCTTTTGGACTCTTGATCTTTGAGCTTGGTGGCCTCAAAAGTGTGCTCTAGCTGCCACAAGTAGTTATCTAGCTCCCTACCATCCCTTGAACCATTATAGGTCTTGGTTTAAGGTGTCCCTAGCCAAAGGTTTTCTTTTCTGACAGCTTGGCCCTAATCTACTTCCACATAAGGTAGTCCCCGCGCATTTCCTCTACCTTTGATTGTAGAAGTGGCCACCTTCTTCCATAAGTAAAGGAGTGCCCCCTTTTCCTTTGCTTCTTTATCCATCCAAGCATTGAGTGATCCAAGAATCTCTCCTTGAAGCTCCTCGAATTCTGACTCAAGGCTCTCTCCTTCCATTGGTAGGCAGAAGACAGGGGAAGGCCCTCTTTCACTTTCAATAGGAGGCGCTTGCGTGTCTATTCCCTTTCTCTTCTTCTGCTTTGGACCCTTTCTCGAACCTGGTCTGGATTAGCCACCTCAAAAAAGCGAGGGTACAGAGGAAGAACGAAACGAAGTGAGAGGCCAGGGGGCAGGGAAAAGAGTCGAGTCGATCAGGCTCGACGATCGGGAGAAGCAAAACGAAATCCGGATTTGGCCGAAAAAGATGCAACGCTATGGATACCATGACCGATCACCATCGATAAAGAATCATCTTTCTAAATCACTTCGGGTCAGCGGGGCCTTCAAGCATCCGAAATACACCGGGGTTGCTTCCTGATAGAAAATGACGACTCCTTCAGAAAAATGAAGTTATTTAAGTTCTTTTTACCAAAGAAGTCCCGCTCTGACGGCCCGACGAGTCATCTACTAAAAAGGACCCTCCCCGCTGTGCGCCCCTCCTTGAATTATTCGGTCATGCAATACTTTTTTAATACAAAGAACAAAATGCATTTCGACCCCGTCGTAGTTCTCAGTCATTTTGTGGCACCGGGCGTGGCTGAACCATCATCTACGATGGGGGGAGCTAAGGGAGGAAGCTTAGATAAGAGAATACGCTCTCGCATCGGTTTTTTTGTAGAAAGCTCGACCAGCGAGAAAAAGTGTTTGGCCCAAGCCAAAAAGAGGTTGATGCACTTCATTCGCCAAGCGAATGATCTTCGCTTCACGGGAACAACAAAAACCACCATCTCGCTCTTTCCTTTCTTTGGTGCTACCTTTTTCTTTCCAAGGGATGGGGTTGGGGTGTATAATAACCTCTTTTTTGAGGATGCCCGGGAACAACTCCTAGGTCAATTAAGTCAAAAATGTTGGAATCTCATGGGTAAGGATAAGGCGCTTGCGAAATTGATAGAAAAATTCATAGACCTAGGTGGGATAGGAGAATTGAACAAGGGAATAGAGATGATGATAGAGATCATACTTAGAAATAGAAGAATTCCGTACGGGTACAATGATTATTTGAACGAAGTGCAAAAAATGCCATCTTTTTTGTCTAATGGAACACACACCGCAAGCACCTTAATTGAGTCGGTAAAGATCAAATCTGTTTATCAAAGTGCTTCTCCGATTGCTCAAGACATCTCTTTTCAACCGAGGAACAATTCATTTCGTTCCATTTTGAGTCACATAGTGAAGGATATTCCATTAATAATGCCAAAAGGGGTGGAGGGGATACGTATTTGTTGTTCAGGTCGATCAAAGGGTGCGGAAATAGCTAGAACTGAATGCGGAAAGTATGGAAAAACATCGCTATATGTATTTAACCAGAAAATAGATTATGCTCCTGCGGAAGTATCTACTCGTTACGGAATCTCAGGTGTCAAAGTGCGGATCTCATATAGTCAAAAAAAGAAGGGGCGTGCTATATCCGAAACGTACGAAATTTCGTAAATATCGTAAAGGTAGATAAAGTAGGGGTCGCGAACCGGACGGTACACAACTTGGTTTTGGAAGATATGGCACCAAAAGTTGTAGAGCTGGTTGTCTTTCATATCGAGCCATTGAAGAAGCGCGTCAGGCTATAATCGGACAATTCCATCGTGCTATGAGCGGACAATTCCGAAGAAATGGTAAGATATGGGTAAGAGTTCTCGCAGATCTTCCTATTACGGGGAAACCTACAGAAGTGAGAATGGGAAGAGGAAAAGGAAATCCTACGGGTTGGATTGCTCGTGTGTCACGGGACAAATCCCATTTGAAATGGATGGTGTGAGTTTGTCAAATGCTCGACAAGCCGCTACATTAGCGGCGCATAAACCATGTTCGTCAACCAAGTTTGTTCGGTGGTCGTAATTGGTTAGTGGGAAAAAAGCGGGCCGGGACTCAAAAGAATTTGGCGAAGTGTTTGTTCCTGAACGACGGAAGTGGAAAGAAGGAGAGGGCCGAGACCACTAAATAGTTACGCGCAGCCCCGATAAAAAAGAAAATGCCTTCCTTGATGACTAAGGTTGTAGGAGTCAATTCCCAGGTCTTTCTTCTGTTAATCCATAGCAGGTCGCACCTCATTTCTTTAAGCCGGAAAGGTCTAATGTGAAACTGAGGTTTCCTATCAAGCCAAGGAAGTGGGTTCCCCGAGAAAGTCCCTCCCTGTAGGCCGAGCCGTTGGGCATTGCATTTAACCCGCCTCAAATATTCCAATCCACAACAAAACCATGCCGACTTATGGTCAGTTCCGGTCAAATCGTATCGACATATATATGATAAATAGCCGGCCTATGCCTATTCGTAGCCAACCCGTACTGATAAGCATTCCTTACTCCCAAAAGTCTATCGATCCCATGCAGTCAATGCCCCTGGGTGTGCTTAAGAGATTGCTATGAGACTCGTACAAACAAGAAGTTGACTTCCGTACTTTACTTCAAGCTTAGTAAGGCGCTTGCGGCGAAGAAAAGCTTGTCTTGGGGAAGCTAGCGAGCGGAGCAGAAGGCGCTTGCGTCGAGCTCGTTTTAGAATCATGGACATTAGAGGGTCAGTCACGCGTACCAGACTTTAAAAGAAAGTCCATCCCTGTGGAGTCAACTTACGAAGGCTCCACTTGACAGGCCCAAAAGGTGCCTAAACTCGTGACAATCTGCGATTCCGATTCGACGCATTGACATGCTGAATAGAATGCCTCGCGCCTACTCTGTCTATCCGAAGTGGGACTTCCCTAACGAGACTCCGTGTCCAAACCAACTAACGGCATCAGGCTTTGACCTTCGCCGAGGTCAATGGTATGTCTTGTCACGTCATGGCCAAGGCTCATTCCTCTTTTACATATTGATCCTTTCCAGCTCTAGTTGTACCAGCCTGTGCTTCGAAAACTCCTTCACTCACTTCGTTCGTGCCTGAAAATGAGAGTTTCTGGGCCTCGGACCCTCTCCCGCTGGTCGAGCTCCTTCGGACCCTCTCCCTCTACCGTCCACCTAAAAGACAAGCTTTCCTCCAGCTCTCGACTCCGCTTCTCCCTCTGATGCCGGTAGATGAATTCCAAGACAAAACCCATTGATTCCATTGGTGAGAAAATCGCTGATGCGAACTCGGTAGTGCTACTAAAAGCACATTGTGCATCTTCTGTTGCCGTTGTTGAGGAAGAGAAAGAAGTGGGAATATCGATATCCCTGGAATCAGCAGTTAGTTTAATTCTCGGTGCAAGAGCGCTCGTATCCGGTCAACCAGTAACCGGTGTGGGAGGTTGAGAATAAGCTGTTGGTGCAATAGAAGCTCGTCACGCTCTTGGTCTCCTCAACGCATCCGCGAGTGAAATTCTCCGGTGCTCTGTTTGCAATTGAATGCGCTGTTGGCCTATCTGCTCTTACTGTTCGAGTAGCCGGTTATAATACGCTGTTCGAGAATTCCCTGCTTGAGAGGAAGATTCATAGTAGACAATATCCCCGAGCACATAATAGCTTGTTCACGTGAAGAGGTAAAGGCGAGCACTTTCTTTTGGATCTTCAGGAAAATTGAAGGACGAAGGTCAAGAGGTTGCCTTAGACTATCTTAGCCGGATGCTGGTCGGTGCTGAGCATCGATATCCTCCGATTGAGAAAGAATGCCTTGCCCTCATTTTCTCCAAATTACGATACTACTTCTTGGCGCATATGCTTTCCCTAATCTCGCGGGTGAAGGCGCTAAAGATCTTTGTCGCTAAGGCAGGATCAATCACTTCTAGACTTGCCAAGTGGTCCATTCTATTGTCCCAATTTGACATAGTGTATGTGCGTTGTAAAAGGATAAGCGCTAGCAGATTTCTTCCTTGCCGCACATCCGTTACCGCCAGATTCTAATCTGAATGATTATCTCCCGGATGAACCAATCTTCCACATTGACACTTTTCCCGGACATCCTATTGATAGATGGGAAATTGACTTCGATGGTGCAACGCGTACCAATTCCAATGAGGAGTTGACTTCTGGAGTCGGTAAACTATTCATAACCCCGGAAGGGCACATCATGATACCACACTCTGAGTCGTGCTCCAACTTGATTCTATAGGGCCGGGCCGGGCCGAATATCAGGCGTTAATCATGGGTATGGAGATGGCTCACGAAATCTCCATCGATCCTCCTGAGGTTTGCGGTGACTCAAAACTCATCGTGAACCAGATGAACGGCAAGTATGAAGTTAAGAAACCTAATCTCCTCCTCTACCATAAGAAAGATGGCTTGTCGCCTCGCAGATATTTAAACATCGAACATATTCCTCGCGCCCGAGCAGATGCGCAGGCCTACCTGCCTTAATGTCCCTCCCAGACGGATAAAGCCTGAACGTGGTAGTTAGCGAAAGAAAGATTCTGCCACCACTAAGGACCGCGCAATAGCCGACCCGACGATTGTCACCAAGTTTGGACAAATCGATTGACGGTGAATGAGGTTCTAGTTGGTGATTAGCCTGATCCATTCATCGACTACATCCAATTTTCAATCCAACCTGAAGATCAAAAAGAAAGAGAAAGTGACTTACAAATAAAGGGCGAGGGCTTTAATTACGATGTTAAGACAAAGACATTGTATAGGAAAAATCAAGATTATGACGGCATCCTTATCCTTCTTCGATCTTTATCCGACAAAGAAGCTGAAAAAGTTCTACATGATATGCATAGCGGTCCTTGTGGAGCCCATCAACCCGCACGACCGTATTCAATGAATGGCTTACTACTGGCCAACTAGGATACGGGATGCAATGGAGTTCGCAAGACGCTCTAAAGCTTGCCAAGCTCATGCTAACTTCATCCACCGACGCACCTGAAGCGCTAGACCCAAGGGTAGCATCATGGCCAGGGAATGGATGTAATCGGACCGATCAATCCGCCATCATCAAGTGGACACCCTGCTTCACAGTCACAGATTACTTCTCCAAGTGTGCCGAAGCTGCCGCCTTGAGTGAAGTCGTCTCCGCCGTTCTCAACTTCCTCAGAACGAAGATTCTTTCTATCTTCGGAGTGCCCAAAGGCTTCATCCATGATAAGGGGCCACCGTTTCGGGCCCAACCTTTCTCAAAATTCTACGAAAAAGTCATTTTCAAATATCTCATGGCTTACAAGGCCGCTACAAATGGCCTAATTGAAGCTTGAAATCAGACTGTGCTCAAAAAGATGGTTTTTCCCAGAAAGAAAGGAGATTGCCATAAGGCTTCCTGAAATAGCACAGTAAGCGGACCACCTAAAGGGAAATCCTTATACCACTATCAAGCCATGCCGGGCAATGAGGCTGATGCTACTACCGATACAGAGAAAGACAAGGACTTGATTGCTATCGATGTGAAATCCATTCTCTTGCTCCGATGCGCATGTCGTCCGATCATTAAACTCTGCTTTAGTATGCGCTAGGGATGAAAGCTACGCTCCTTCTTGTTGTGCCCTATCCCCAAAGCATTGAAAAAAGATAAGGGTTCCTAGTGAGAAGTCTGACCCTGGGAGTTTATACCTCTATTGGCAATCCCTCTTAAGAAGTGGTGTCCGGTCACCAAGAAATTCTATTGATTCCGTTCAGCGAAAGGTAAGGTGTCCTTCTATCACGAGTTTGATACCCCCGGGGATCATCCAAGTCAATCTGCATGAGTTTTGCTGTTCATACATGAGCCATAGAAGCGCCTAAAATAAGGCTTTATGAATAAGCAGTTCCATAAGCTCCAGTTACAATTCGCTGACCGAGTAGCTACAACTTCAATAGGCTCCAAAGTGGGCTTTTGCTTCCAGGGTGGATAAAGAAATTGATTACCCTTTTTGATTTATTCCTGGGGAAGGGAGTTGGTCTATAACCAGTTTTCTATGATACGGTAGAGCAAAAAAATAAGCTAGAATAGAGGGTGTGATAGCCCAATTCTCCATAGTTCTATGATCCGCCGAACGAAGTGGTTCCAACGAACCGGACCGGGAGAGAGCAAGAATGATTTTGAAAAGGGTGCCGGTGGGGTGGGGAAGAAGAGGAAAGTCAGCTAGGAATTGCGGTAAGATGCGCTACATCGAAAAAAGAGCAATTTGCCATTCTAGATCTTTCTATAGATAGATCTGTTGGTGTGGCGGCTATCAGTTTGAATGAGACTGGTAAACCATTCCTAAATAGACTATTAAGCGGGATTCTGCAAGTGAAGCTGAAAGAGAAGGGTACGGTACAGCTGTTGAAGAGTACACAGTCTCAATAGGTCGGGATCAAGGGCTCCAAAGAAATCCTTGCTATGGTTTCAGCGATATGGGCTCAACGGCTCGACGGGCATCGGTAGGGTTCGCCTCTGAAGGACAAGCCTACCCCCTCTCCATGCGGGCTCAAAAGTGCTTCATGGCAACGTACAAAGCGGGAATCGGTATGGTCATGCGGGAACCCTCTCAGCTCCTTCGGACCCTTGCCTCTTTCCTCCTGCCGAATCATCAGAGACATGGAATCATCTTACTGTAATGAATGAAAAGGTTGGGTTGTCGAGTGATAGGGGTGATTCGTGGGGCTCCCAGACAACGAGCAAAGAGCAGAGCGACAATGCAAGGAGGTAGGTGTCTCAATTAAGCTTCTTCCTTTCTAAGGGAAGCTTGCTTCCGGGAGGTCTTGGTGAAGGAAGCAAGAGCTGCGGAAGAAGATCAGTGCGAGGTAGAGCGGAGGAGAGTGCAGCAACGAAAGAAGGCTGCGAGAGATAGTAAATCGTAAGGGAGAGAGGGAGGTTTGATGGGACCCAATGACGTCCATCCCCCAGGCTTCAAACAACCATGATGGCACGGTTGGATGCAATGGTTCTAGGGCTTGGCTTGGTGGATGTAGTCACCATGAAACTGGCGGGCATAGTCGATGCAATCCTTGATCATGGAAGGTACCTTCGGACCCTTGAAATGGAGGTCCTTGGCTGATGAGCACCAAAAATTCCGTTATGGGTCTCTTGAATGACCTTCTCTGCATCTTGGTCCGCCCCTTACTACACCCTCTCACCGCAGGAGCACTCCATCGTAGGATTTCCGATACAATGTTTTCGTTTGAGGATCGTAATGGAACCTCGGAATACGTCTTCAGATACTTACCTTTTCGTTCGGGTCATCTGATAGTATCCCGTATTGGATAAAGGATGAAAGGATATCTCCAATCGTCGAATTCCCACTTCGTCAACCTCGAACCGAACGTCGATTGCATTCCGCAAGAGCTTCATAAGTGTCTAGCGGTGGTAGGATTCTCCTTTCTAAGACTGTGTGATATGGGTTCACCGTCTAACGGTGTCACGGAAGCTGCGCCACCATGCTAGTGCATCGGCTCGGGCGTTCATTCCTTCTTCAGCTTGCTTTAGATTTAGGTTTCCGGTTGCTTGCTGGCTTGTGTTCCGGTTGGGGTTGGAGTGGCGGTACCGGTTTCGCTTTGTAAGAGTTTGAGCTGCTCGAGTCTCCTTTGATGAAAATGGTATCTCACTCGCGTTTAACGATTAGAAATGCTTGAACCAGTCTCATTCCACTCCTACTATCTTTGATTGGGCTATTGGATTTCTAGCGGTAGCCTTCCACGATACATCTAACGATAGCGACACCGATTGTCCACTATGGGATAGATAGGGATTGTCGATATGGCCGTGACCAATGTTGGAAAATCAATCTCGCATCTTTTAGAGTTCCCATATTTGTCAACTTTGGGAGGGAACAGGCTTGAAGTTGCAGTACGACTTCGGCAGGGTTTGCTTTTTAGCCGTAGTACGCACCGGAGCTTGATAGCTTTCATCCAGTTTACTACTTCAATCAAGTAGAGGAGTTGGATTCTTTCTCGTATTTAGCCCGCACCGAACCCGCATGAAAGTTGTTATTCCGTACAGGTGAGAAGAGATCATCATATTAAGAATAGAATATGGATCGGATCATTGAGTTCACGTGTGAGACCACGGATCACTGGTAGAAAGACTGAGGGGGAGTCACAAACAACCTCTTCTGGGGCTAGTAGAAAAAAACACTATAGGATAGGCAAGCCAAGGGGCATGGAGCTAGATAAGCATCTAAGGACAAGCGCGAGTGATCAAGTTGTAGGCAATAAGGTTGGGTCGAGAATCAAAGTCTGTAAACTTAGAACGGAATCCAGAGGAGAGCTTATTTGCCCTCTACAGTAAAGTGGTACCCGCATGAATAAGCAGGATCGGATAGTCGATAAGCAGGCCAAGCCAAAGAGAGGGTATATACTCTTTTGCGGGGGACGAAGCGAAGACAACCTGTGTGACAAGGTACGGAGCCTTCGAGTGCTTAGTCATGCCATTTGGATTGACCAATGCTCGGGCCACATTTTGCACTCTCATTCATGCACCATGAAGAAATTCGTCGTTGTGTACTTGGACGACATTGTTGTGTATAGCTAGACTATGAAGGAGCACCTCTCCCATCTCTGCATAGTGTTTGAGAGATTGAGGGAGAATGAATGATATGTGAAACTGGAGAAGTGCTCATTCGCGCAGCACGAAATTATGTTCCTCGGCCACTGGATAGGGGGAGGCACTATACGCATGGACAAGGAGAAGGTCCGTGCTATCACTGAGTGGCAGGCCCCGACCAAGGTAAAGGAGCTGCAATCATTCTTTGGGCTTGCTTGCCCATTATTACCGCCGTTTCATCAGGGGGTACTCGAAAAAGAGCAGCTCCGCTTACAGATCTGTTGAAAAGGGATCACACACAAGTGGCCCTGGTCTGAGACGTGCCAAGCGGCTTTCGATGACCTCAAGCGTGCAATGACGGAGGATCAAGTGCTTTCAATTGCCTGACCAAAGTCTATACCCTGCAGGATGCCCTTGATTATGCTGCTGGGGGCGTCCTAATGCAAGATGGACATACAATTGCATTCGAAAGCCGAAAGTGGAATGAGGCTTCGAAGTTCGGTCCAAGAAAAGGAGATAAAGGCGATAGCCCATACGGACTTGGAGGCACTACCTTTTTTGGTCAAAATTCGTTGTAAAAACCGAAAATGTGGCAACCAGTTACTTCCAGACGCAGAAGAAGTTGTCACCAAAACAGGCGCGCTGGCAAGACTTGATTGCCGTCTTTGATATGATTATGGAGTATAAACCAGGCAGAACACTCCTCCGGCAGCACTTCAGGCGTGATTCTTCTAAAGCCTTCTTTCGAGCGTAGCTTCTGCCGGCGCTCTTTCAGCTGCTTCTTCTCCACAGGGTACTTCGTCTGTTGAACTTGATTAAGGATCCTATCCCTCCCCATTATGAGTCTCTATCTGATTCATAAGCTTCCCATTTAAAGTATGTTGAACTTGAATCTGATTTTGAAGCATCGGATAAGGAAGAAGAACACTGACTAACACACCTCCACTTTTAAAATGAGCTCACATCACGGACTTCCACGAAACGAGTAAGGGAAGAACGCCGCGGGATCTCCTTAAGCTGCCACAAAAAATATTAATAATATGACTAAAGATAGAGTCAAACACAGATCAAACTTGATTATAACCTGGAAGAGGGGTTTCTATTCACCTTAACAGAAAAAGTACTTATTTGTTTTTGTGGTGTCCTGCCGTAAGCTCGACTAGCTCATTTTTGATATTTCTATAGGGAATCGTGCCATCGCGGGGAACCTGCGAAGATCAGGAACGATCCACTCAAAGAAACATACTCTTGAATTTGGATGAATGTTGTAAAGGAAAAGTGTGCGGCTGCCCCGAACACCAAGAACTACAGCGCAAACAAGCACTGCCATGCGACGAGAGTACTCCTCTATGGATTGACCAGTATCAACTATTTCAAATGCTTCTCGAGTAGCACTCGGGCAATTAACGATGCGAGCGCATCAAAGAATGTCGGAGAAAGATATAGTTTGAGGCAATGAAGTAAGTAATAAGTAAATGGAAGTCAGTTTTTCAATCCAATCTATAAGTTTTTTCCCAGCAGTATCCTTTAGTCGGGCTTTCCCTAGGCGGGGTTCATACGAGAGAATACTTTCTCCAATATGGTACGGTCCATAGGCAGCAGAAATGGGTTCCATCCCTAGGAGGTCACACTTTGATTGGGTAGGGCTATAGCTGCTAATATCATAGGGTTAATTGAATAGGGCCATAATCAATCTATTTTCTAACAATTTCCATGGTGAGGTCACTCCAAGAGAAGAGCATGAGCTATGATCCAAAGAGTGGTTGGATAGGGGATAAATACATTCCACAGATAGGAGATTATGGGTTCCCATTCGTAGGCGAGGTCGAGTTCTTTGCCAGTCCTTCTTCCTTACATGCAGTCTTCTTACTTCACCCTTTAGAGCCTGTTCAAGTTCTCAGCTATCCAATTGCCGAAAAAAGCTATTCCCTTCCAAGCCATATAGTCTCAGCCCATATCTGATGAACCTTATTCCCTACCATCCATTGTGAGGTCCCGGTTCTGTTTCATCACGAGTTCGAGTTGCCTTCTATACAGTTTGAGAAAACGGGCATCCAGTTTCAGTGATAAGGGTTTCCTATCCAAATTCCCTTGCGAGCTAAGGATTTCCCGCTCTAAGAATCTCCAGCTCTTTACAGCTGTCTATTAGTAAGCAAATCAAAGGAGTGGGGAAAGTGCCAGGAGGATAAAGATCTAGGGCTTCGGCCAAACATCTTTTTCCGGACGGACGAGTGACTATTGCAAAATCTCTGTCAGGGGGGAGTTCCATCATGTAGCTGGGCCAGTAAAAGACAAGTAGAAGCCAGTTAAAGACGAGTAGGCAGGGTACTAAGAAGCCAGTGGGGTGGACAAATCACAGGCTTTTGTACTGTCAGCTTTGGGCTGTCGAGTGACGATTGGCTGAGGGTCCGAAGGAGCTCGTGGTGGAGTGCTCTCTGACAGAATTGACGCTTCGCTTGGGCGCTCTCTTATGGCCTCCTATTCGCTAGGTTAAGCCGCGTGGCGGACTATTCGCTTTTTTTTGGAGGGTGGGCCTTTCGTACTTTAGTACGGCTTCAGTGCACTTCAATCTAGTGGATTGGTTCAATAATATGGGTTTCAAATGATCCATGTTACGGAACCAAGACAAGAGCTAGTTACTAATAATAAGAAAGAGTTAAGGGCCTCCAACGCCGCAGGCAAAGGGAGACGGGGCCAAAGTTAGAAGTCGGCAAAAAAAGCTTTGAGTGTAGCCATAGATCTTTTTACAAGACTTGAAAGAATTCCGCAAGAAATCTCTCAAGTGGAAGAGGAGAAGCTCCAATGCGAGCAAACCCTGGGTCTGTTCTGGAAGCATCCGCCTGCTCTTGATCCTGAGGCCATAGGAAGAGCGATGCAATTGATCCGAGACAGCATTCGCGGTCTGGAAGACAGGAAGAGGGCCCTTCTCGACGAACAAAAAGAGCTCATTGTGCGGGCCCTCACCCACTAGAATAGAAGAGTCCTCCTACTCTTTCTAGAAGATTTAAATAAGTAGTCCGTCGACGCAAAGTAGTGTGTTTTAATGCGTGGCTTTCTTTGTCTTTGTTTGGTGGAGATCTACTCCTATGCTAAGTGTCTTTGTTTGGTTTGATTTGTTGTGTTTGCATGTATGGGCTAGTCGTCAGTGTATCTTTATGATCTTCTGCTTTGTAATTGGCTCAGAGAGCTAGAGCTCTCCTAATTAGTGTGTGTTATATTTGGATGTTTAATGTGCGGAGTGTCTGGAGAGTCTTGTACCAGTCCTGTACCAGTGTGCTGTCTGTGTAAGAGTCTCTGTGTCCCTGTTAGAAGTTTTTGCCCTGTCTGGTTCTGCTTCCCCGAAGAGAGGTGTTCCTCAGCTCTTATATGTTGTTGTACTTGTTATTGTTATGAAGTGAAGTTGTTCTTGAGTCATATTATTGTTCTTGCATTCGTTCTTGTTGTGCTGCATTCTTGTGTTGCATCCATCATACTGCATACCTTACATAGCATTCATTCATTGCATGCATAAGGGTGGTCTTCCTAAGCATTAACTTCAAGGAAGTTCGTAAAGGGGGAACATCCTTGTTGTAAGTAAGTTGGAAGAGAAGGGAAATCCCATAAGGACTTCCACTTAGCCCACAAGAGGTCAGCCCGTTTTAAGCCTTTGAGGGAAGGCGGCTCAAAAGACCGCAAGAGAAGGGATTGAATATAGCCTTGAGGGACTACTGACTTAGAAGGCTTACCCAAGAGGACTACCGACTTGAAAGACTTGATACAGATCTTCATAGATCCACATATTCAAAGGTCGATCCTGCTTCACCATCTCTTTGGTGAACAAAACTATTGTCTACCATTAATCGTTCTTGCCGGCCAGGCCCCTAGTCCTCTGAGCTTTAAGTAGCTCTGCAGTAGTCTGAGCATCCTGCTTAGCACCCTTGCTTGCACCCTTGCTTGTCCTTGAATCGAGATTCGATTGGTCTTCTATGTAATGGTTTAGCTAGTCTTTCCTTGGCACGAAGGCCATTATCATGTTGGGAACGAAGGAACTGTAAGGCTTCGAGAATTCGTTTTAGCAAGAAAAGAATAGAAGGGTTGCAGTCCTTAGCCAGGCTTCTCCTCTATTCAAACGGTTTAGCGTGGGCCGACTAAGCTTTTTCATTGATTGAGTCCAAAAGAAAGAAACGGCCGGTGCCGAGCTTCTTCCTCCAAGATGGATTCTCCAGCTGGTCAAAACTTCTGCTACGAGCTGATTAGTTTTTTCATACTCTTCCAGATAAAATAGAACGGGCGGAACCTTCAATCACTATGCCACCTCCATCTCCTATTTAAGTTGAAAGTAGACTCTGACTGAACGGGCGGGCTCACCCGTCTTCGAAGCTGGGCTATTCGCCTTCCTTTCCCAACTTACACTCTTTGATAGTCAAATCTCCGGTTTGTCTAACTATTCGCAATCGCGGGAGGACCTCGCCCTTCATTATCTCTGGGAACTGAGATTTGATATCGTGCCATTCGAAAAAGCTTATTAGTAAGCATTGGCTTAAATCAGACTTGGTTTCGACCAAATCTCGGCATTTTAGGCCAGGGGCTGACTCTTGAACACACTATCCAACACTATTTATTCTATAGGCTGATGAGTTCAGTTCCCCAACTATTCTAGTCATAGGAAAAGCCCTCTAGAGGGTTCAGGCTATTCGTTTTCTCCTTTACATTCTGATAAAAAACTCTGATCTAGGCCGCTCGGAGAACTTTTCTGGGCAGCGCTCTTTGCTAGTTTCACTCTCATAGATAGAATACGGACGAGTCAAGTGAAGTTCTCCAAGAATTTTTTGTTCTGCCACAAAAAAGCTTTTCTTATTAGCGGAGTTGGTTAAAGGAAGTTTTTCAGAACCCCAACACTTTGGGGATTCCCGGCAACCCTGTTTTCTAAGCTAATGCCTGACTATTCTCTCCGAGCTCCGGGCTGGAAATAGCATCCAATATAGATCAATCTGGTTCGGCTACACCAACTGCCGCATCGCCCTACTCAGCAGTAGCAGACGAGTAAGCAATAGAAAGAGATTCTGCTAGCTAACCAGAAAGAGGAATTTTGCCCTTCCCCGTACCTCGCTGACGCCGTTTCTTCTTTGATTCTGATAGATAGAGTGAGCGGGGAACTCTAAGCTATTCTTGCTCTTCCTAAAATATTCTCTATGAACATCTCCGGGTATTGACATCTCGGGTCTAACTATCAGTTACCGCACTCAACTCACCGGCAAAGTGACTTGAATACTCCCTAGGTTTTTCATCCTTTATCAATTCTTTTTTGAATCATACTATTCTGTGGAAACTAAGACTAGAAGTGAAGGGGAAGCCGAAGGGCTCAATCCAACTAGATTTTCTATCGGAGCCCATTTACCAACTTTCAACTATAAAAAATCAGAGGATTTACCCGCTCGCGCTGCTGCTGGACAGTATTGAAGATTGGGGTCCTCTTTCGCTGACAATGAGGAGAAGGTGATCTGCCAAATGAAGAATGTCCAACATTGATGTGATGGCAATCTGAACCGAAAGTCTCGAAGAATTTATATATATCTTTTTCCTCTCTAGCTCTAACCAATTCAAGGAATGAGTCCTCAAATTCAGTCTGTCGAGGCCTTGATGTCAGTTGTAAGGATCAAGACTTTCGGATCCGGTTTTCGGGTCGGACCCCCGTTGTTCTAGCCCTTGTGAGGGGCGGAGGTTCTGAGTCGAATCGCGTCAGGACCTTGAGACGCATTTTAAACAGCGTCCACCGTGGCAGACGCGTTTCAGGTTCTGCCACGTGGGTGCCACGTGGACTGACCTTGGGCCGCGAGAGTACGGCCCTGTCAGGTCGTCTGAACGGCGTCCGTATGGGTCGACGCCTTTCAGACTGCGACTCTGGGTGTGTCAGAGTACGGCCCTGACAAGTTGTCTGAATGGCGTCTGTGTAGGACGACGTGTTTCAGAATCTTGTCAGAGCGGCCGTCATGTCACCTGATAGGCGTCCGTAGATGTCGACGCGTTTTAGCCAGTCTCTGGTTAACCCCGCGAGCCCTCCTTCTTTCCCTCATTTTCTCCTACTCTCCTTCTCTCCTCCTCCTCCGGTGACCGGCGGCGACCCCCCTCCTCCTCCCTCTTTTCCTCACACCATTTCGCCTCTCCCTCCACTCCATCCTCTACCTGGCTCCTACCCCTACCACCTCCACTTCCACTGCGGCGTTCTACTCTCCGGACGGCGGCCGACGTCACGGTGGGGCTAGGACGACCTCGGCGGTACCGGCGGCGGCGTGGGGCGAGACAGGCGGACGGCTTGAAGCTCGGAGGCGTTCGAGTGTTCAGTAGGGTGACGTTCCCCATAGCGTTGTGTTTAAAATCATGTTTTCCTCGTTTATGCATGTGGTGGACCTTTGGTTTCGGGGGTTAGAATGAGCATGTTTAGGATTTCTATGAGGGTGTTCGCCTATGGATAGTATTGCTCCTCGTTTCCCTCCATTTTGGATGATTTTTGGGGTTATTCGGGGTTGAAAAGAAAGCCCTCGGGCTTAGGGCGGTTCTGGTTCCTGGGGTTGAAAGACGTCGTGCATGGACGACGCCTTTTTGAAGGGCGTCGGGCCATTACGACGCCTTTTAGACAGGAATCGACTGACAGAAAGTCTGCCAGGTTGGGGATTCTGTGGCTAAAAGACGTCGGGGGTAAACGACGCGTTTTTGAATGGCGTTAGGAACCCACGACGCGTTTTAACGGCAGAAATCTCCTGAATAAGGTCTTGGAATTTCCAGATTTCTGTGTTGAATGGCGTCTGGGGATGTCGACGCCTTTTAAAAGGCGACCACTGGTGTCGATGCCTTTTAAGGCCAGATTCTAAAGACTGATTTATATGAACCTGTACATGGAGCTTGAATGGTGTCGACCTAGGTCGACGCGATTCAAGACAGAATCTCACTAATTCATGCCAGTAAAACGTGTTCATACTGCTAGATAGTTGGTTAGCACATGTTTTAGTGCACCCGATAGAGATGGATTCCTCATGATCGGATGGTTCTATGTGTGTTATGCGATCGCGGGCTTTTCACGTGACCGGATCGCACTGTGTTGGGTTTTCAGTTACTGTGGACCTGGAGTGACATTGTAGCGCTTTATCACCCTGTGCTGGTGGGGGCGTGAGCACAGCGCCGGTGGGGGCGTGGGCGGGGTGACGCCTAGTGAGAGAGGGTCACCTGGTGAACCCCGGGGTCAGCTAGTACCGGTGTCGGAGTGGTACATTCGGAGAGTCACTCATGCTGAGGGAAGGGGTAGTCACCTGAGCCAGTTGGGCCGGAGTAGCGAGCGTGCTATCCGAGGGGCTACTCCTTGGTCTCAGCGGGTCGAGGTTTTTCTCACCGTTGTTTGTACGGTCGGCGAGTTCTATCGAGACGGCAGTTGTGGGTTTTCTAACGGTTGGTTTAGAATGTGCATGATTATTATATTTCGACTGCATGTGTTCTCACGTAGAGAATTAGATATCGTACTTGCCACTACACTTGTTACTTTACTGTTAGCTGTACTTTACACTTGTGGGTGTGTGCGTGGGCAGTGGGGATCGAAGGATCCCTACTGAGTCTTGTCTTGAGACTTACCCCTGCGGTTTTCAGGTGAGGACTCCCAGCAGACTTAGAGCGGCGTGTGCGGCCGGGTGTGGTGTGCCTTCAGCGGTTGTTCCGGGGTATGCCCCGATGTAGTTGTTATTTATCTTTGGCCTGTATGTTTAATTATTTCCTTATGTTGGAGAATGTAATTATTTGCTGTATCGAGTCGCATTGTAATAATTTTAATTCCTGCACTTTTATTTCAATTCAATGCGATGTGAATGTTTAGCTTAGTTTATTATTTATTTCCCAGACTTACTAGATCCTGGTTTGGTCCCAAATTAATGATTCGGTACCCATTTAGTAATCGGATCCCCGATTATAGGGTGGCGGGTCGTTACAGTTGGTATCAGAGCGTACGGTCTGGCAAATAAATAAATAACTAGGTTAAATGTTGAAAATTCGGCAAATAAATACATTATCCCGTACAGGCACGGCGGTAGCATAGGTTTTAGGACTCTAATTAGAACTTTTGATTTTGTAATTATAGGTGAGTAGATGGCTCCCAGGAAGAGGATGCCATTTATTCGAGAGCGGGGAGATGTCCCTAGTGGGTCCGAGGCAGGGAGGCCGAGTGTTGAGCAGTTTATGGAGGCCATGATGGATACTATGGCTCGATATCAGACTCGAGATCCTAGCGAGGATTCTAGTACTCGGGGAGGGACCACAGCTACACTTGAGAGGTTCTTGAAGCTGAGGCCACCTCACTTCACCGGTCGTCCCGACCCTGACGAGGCCATTCATTGGCTTAGAGAGATTGAGAAGACTTTTGATACTATGGACTGTGCAGCAGTAGAGAGGACCCCACTGGCTACCTTCATGCTGAAGGATAGCGCCTATGACTGGTGGACCACACTGAAGAGTTTGTCTTATGGGGACAGGAGTCTTAGGGAAATTTCTTGGGAGACCTTTGTCAAGGAGTTCAATGCACAATATTTCCCTAGACATGTCCAGCGAGCCAAGGAGGGGGAGTTTATGGATCTGACGCAGGGGAGTATGACGGTACTTGAGTACGAGGCGAAGTTTGTTTCGCTGAGACGATTCGTGCCTTTTATATCTGGGGACGAGGTGCGTCGCACGGAGAGGTTTGTGGATGGGCTTAGGCTCAGTTTGAGGGACTTCGTGGCGTCCCATTGTTGTACAGACCTGGCGTCAGCAGTTAGGCGTGCAGCAGCTGTAGAGACTCAGCATAACCAGTCGGCCCGGGTTAGAGGGTAGACTGTTCAGGGGCCAGTGCGAGGTAGGGGTAAGGCTACGGCACCGGCTCCTTCTGTCGGATCGGGATCATCTTCTCTCGGCTCCCGATTCAGGAGATTCTTCAGGGGTGGTGGCAGCAGTAGTGGCAGCAGCGGCAGCAGCAGGCCCAGGCATGGTCAGCAGAGTCAGTCAGCGTCCAGTGCACAGCAGGAGCCAGCTCAGAGGCTTCCGGCAGTTTGTCAGCAATGTGGTGGTGCTCATGGCGGGACTCAGTGTCCCACTCTTCCCAGGAGGTGTTTTACTTGCGGCCAACAGGGCCATCTGGCGAGGCAGTGCCCGCAGGGGCATAGTCAGGGGCAGGGTCATGGCGATCAGAAGAAGCCGAGGACTCAGGAGAGAGTGCTGGCTATCACCAGGAGGGAGGCTCGCGCGTCCAACTTGGTGGAAGGTACACTCTCTGTCCTTGGGAACTCTGCGCATGTGTTGATCGATTCAGGTGCTTCGCATTCTTTTATTTCCGAGCAGTTCATAGATATTCTTTCTGCACCCGTTGATGAGTTGTCTGATGGTCTGATGGTTGAGGTTCCTTCTGGAGACTTCATGATATCTTATAATTGTTTGAGGAATGTTCCCTTGACCATTGAGGGTCATGTGCTACCTGCCCAGTTGATTGTACTTGCTATCCGTGATTTTGATATCATCCTGGGTATGGATTGGTTGGAAGCCTTTTATGCGGAGGTGGACTGCCACAGGAAGAGGGTGCGCTTCTCTATTCCAGACATCCCGACCTTCTTCTTCCAAGGTATTAGGCTTTCTTCTCGTGGTATTCTCATTTCTGCCTTTAAGGCACGGAGGTTGCTTGCTGGTGGCTGCGAGGCTTTCTTAGCCTCTGTCGTTGTTTCTGATGTCTGTGCTAGTCCCAGTCCCTGGGAGGTGCCTGTTGTTTGTGAGTTCGTCGATGTATTTCCTGAGGAACTGCCTGGCCTTCCTCCTCAGCGAGAGGTCGAGTTTACCATCGAGCTTGCACCAGGTACGGCGCCTTTGTCTAAGGCCCCGTATCGGATGGCGCCAGCCGAACTCGCTGAGTTGAAGGCGCAATTGCAGGAGTTGCTGGATAAGGGATTCATTCGTCCCAGTACATCTCCATGGGGTGCTCCAGTTCTGTTTGTCAAAAAGAAGGATGGTTCTTTGAGACTGTGCATCGATTATAGGCAGCTGAACCAGATGACAATAAAGAATAAGTACCCGCTTCCTAGAATCGATGATTTGATGGATCAGCTGCAGACGGCGAGTGTGTTTTCCAAGATCGATCTGAGATCTGGATACTATCAGATGAGAATCAGGGATGTGGATGTTAGTAAGACGGCTTTCAGGACTCGGTATGGGCATTATGAGTTTTTGGTTATGCCCTTCGGCTTAACCAATGCTTCGGCGGCCTTTATGGATCTGATGAACCGAGTCTTCAGGACCTACCTGGACCAGTTTGTAGTTGTGTTTGTTGATGATATTCTGATCTATTCTTCTTCTGAGGAAGAGCACGCTGCTCATCTTCGGGCAGTGTTGCAGGTCCTGAGATAGCACCAACTTTATGCCAAGTTCAACAAATGTGAATTTTGGCTAAACGAGGTGCACTTCCTTGGGCACGTTATTTCGGGTGAAGGTTGTTAGTATTAGATGGTCTCAAAGCCAATCCGATACTGTGTACATATTCAGATTATTAATAAATGGCAATAATTCATTGTGTGCAATTAATTCGATCTGTGTTTATCGTATCACGATGAAGTCCATGAACATGTGCAATAGTGTTCGGATTATGATGAGATCATAATTACGGGACCGAAGACTTATAAACACATGTTCTTAATTGTTCCTAGTCATAGGATGTTTGAGATAGGACATCGAACATCCGGATAGACTAGCATAGGTTACTTCAGCTCATATGATGAGGGTGACTGATCCCATAAGTCACTTGTGTGGAGACACTATGCTGAACCTATAGGTGCTCATTGGTGAATGAGTTCACTGAACTGATCCGACTATGAATCGCTGGATGGTAATCACCTCACTGTTAACCAGCTCGATTCAATTGTCACGGTTGCGTGGATGATCCTTGGACCTGAGACTCTAAGGATACCTTGTTGGTAGGTTTCTGAGCTTTGACCTTGACGAACGAATCCCTAACCATGGGATATCAATAAGTCAAGCGATCGGGTTCAGGGAAATGCCCTCGAAGGTAATTGTATGTTCAATACGGGATCATCCGCTCTCGGTTGTTTGAGAGAGAATGTTCCGAGAATGATGCGCTTAAAGTCCCTGGCCAGGGCAGACTCTGTAATCGATAAGGAGTTATCGGATTCAGATTAGCGACATCTGATTCAAGTGAATCGACCAAATAGGGTTTAACAGTAAACCATGCCCTAGGTCGATTCGGGAACATTGTACGGATGAAGGATTATATCCGCGCGCTAACCAATGACAGAAAAGTTCCAATAGAGGGTTGCGATAACCCCAGTGCCATCCAGGATCACGCGATGTTGCTTGGCATCCAACGTGATCGGCAGTCCGTCCGAATTTATTGTGGGACATTAAATTCGACTGATTAATTGAATATAAAGATATTAATTAATTCAGTGGGTCAGTAAAGGGTTACTGGACTTAATGGGCTATTAACTGGACTGGTATTTGGGCCTAGAGGGTCACACGCAAATGGTTTTCAAGTCGATGGATAATCCGACAGGATTTCGGATAAGTCTGGGTTTTTGTGAAAAACCGCAAACTGACTTCTTATAAAAGAACGGATTCTACGTCCGGGGCCAGCAACCCTGACCTAGCCGTCATTCGTTCTTCCCCACTTTCTCTCTCCTCTGGGCGTGCCGTTCCCAACTGCTCCACTTCCCGTTCGACGGGGATTCTAGATCCGCATGTCGCGGCGGATCACGCGCAGTCAGACGGGATCTTCGAGCGCCGCAGCGAGCGAGGAAGCGAGGATGATCCATTGCGAGGAGAACCGTGTGGATACCGCTAGAGGTCGGGCATCTACGCGACTTGCGGCATCGCTCCGACGGAACCGGAAAACGGACGCGGATTCGAATCCGCGCAAGGTAAATTCGATTTACACCGGTTTAATTTTAACGACCGAAACGGGACAGATCCGATCCCGAACTCCTTTATTCCGCTGCGTTTTAAGATCGGATCCCGACACAGCGATCCCAACAGTGGTATCAGAGCCAGGTTCCACTGTGTTTTCGCCGTTTCGGTCTCTAAAATTTATGGTTTTTGAATTTATTCCTTGCTTAGATTTATGTTCTTGAAAGATTTATAATCATTAGATGATTACTGCGATGAGATCGTGATTTAAATCTGAAGAAAAAATTATTTTTGGGGGTTTTTCGTCGTGTTCTTCGTTGGACGAAGAACGGGGCATTTTTGATGTGGTCGGATCCATAGAGATGGATTTGAAGGGGTTCTAATCGCTGTAGATCATGCCCAATGACCCTGGTCGAGTTGTTGATGGCATGGGAAGCCGTGGAAGAGCGGCCATGGACCTTCTTCTTCCTCCCCACGGGTTTGAGAAACCTGCAAAACCAGATTTTTTGGAGGAAATAAGGGGGCGAATAAATCCCTTTCCGGATGACCTCCAGGGCCACCGCCGGTCACCGGACCTCGCCGGAGCTAAGGGGTTCGCCGGCGGCGTGGTGCGGTGCCCTGCTGGTGCCGGGATCGGCGCCGGAGAAGACCCCAAAGAGGGGGGCGGCGCCGTCGGGTTCCCTGCGTTGCAGGGAACCTCGGGCGGTTCGGCCGGGCGGCTAAGGTTTCCCTAGCCGCCGACCGGACCGGGCCTGGCTGGGCCCTGGCTCGTGCCAGGCGGCCCGAGCCAGGGCGCGGCAAAGCTCGGACCTGGGTCCGAGCCCTGGCTGCGCCTTGGCTCGGCCCTGGCCCGAGCCAGGGGCCCAGCAGGGCTGAGCCCTTTAGGGGGCCCAGTTGATTAAAAATTTTTAGTTTTAAAATTTTAATTATAAAATTGGTTTAATAATTATCTGTAAAATATGATTTTACTGTTTTTATTAAATTCAATTTTTATTGGGTCCTTATTAAGGTTTATTATGTTAATTAATTAACAAAAGGTTGTTAATTGAATTAATTCTAAATGTTAAATTAAACCTTATGCAATCTAATTGTTAGATTAACCCCATAAATATTTGAATTGTTCAAATTGAGCATGGAATATTTCTGAAGCCGTTAATTTTAGATTTTAATGCATTTTTGATGTGTTATTGATTTGCTTGTTTAAATTGGATTTAAATTAGCATGCTTGCAATAAATACTAAAGTTTTCGAAAAATTCCAAATAATCCAAATTTTGTTTGGTCCCTGGTTTTATGAAACCAAAATTAATATTATTTTCGAAAATTTTATTTAGCCATTTGATGTGCAATTCATGTGTGGTTTGTTTAATAAAACACATGGTGGTCATGGACGGGCATTACTTGTGGATGTGGAATGTGATTGTGTGGTTTATTGTGTATTAATAAATAGAGGTCTGCGAACCTCTCCCTCTTACATTCTATTGTACTTCTACCTTCCTCCTTGATGTAATCGCCATAAGGCTTCCTCATTTAAATTATCGTGTAATTGAGAATTACGATGTAATTTGATCGAGGCGGATGCGTGCGGAGCGAGGATGATCCACAACTGCTGACCAGATGAAAATGAAGGAGTTCATTGTATTCATGGGTTTGCAGACTCATGATATAAGTTGTTATATTGTGTGTATGTGTGCGTTTGACTGTCTGGCTCAAGTCAAACCGCAGTGCCGTCCATGACCACACTAATGACATGTATGTGATGCGTGTGCTTTATATTTGCTAGGTTATTAGTATTAATAAATATATTCGATATATTTAATACTATCACCTAGGATGAGACCAAATTAAATAAGTAAAACCTTCGTTACAAACTCTAAGCCGTAGCGCGAGTCATTGAGAATGTACCGCGTGGCTCTCCATCAATATGATTGATAGAACTTAATTCGGTGGTGGCAGATACTATGTGTTTACCCGAGGTCTGCCATTAACTGATGAGAGGACTGTTGATCATGGCATAAGATGCCTTTGGATAAGAGTAGAGGAACGATATAGTCATCCACGTGTTTACCCGGGAACTATGTTTCTACTTTACTCTGTCACGTATTGATGGTAAAGCTTGGACCGGGGATAATGGTATACTGTGTTTACCCGGGACCATTAAACTTGGGAGGCGAAGTACGATCGGATATTGCAAGGAGTTGCAATTATCATGAGATGATTGCTCTGAGATAGCAGTATGATACTATGTGTTTACCCGAGGTCATACTGTGATGCTTGGAGATTCTGATCCCCACTAGGAGACAGTCGGCGTCTCCCGTTCTGTATATCTGAAGGTTATACAGTCCGTCGAAAATTAGTGGGAGTAAAATTAGATAATAAAAGACCATATCTTGTTTTAGATAATCTGAATATCTGCTAATTATCAATTAATTATCTCCTGTAGGCGAGAATGTCGCACCATAACCCGTTGCGAGGCATACTTGATGCCAACCGTTTGACAGGCACCAATTACTCAGACTGGCTCAGAAACCTGAAGATAGTCCTCAGGTCTGAGCAGATTGCCTACGTCTTGGATACTGAACCTCCTGCTGAACCAGCATTAGATGCTCTAGAGGAGGAAATGATAGCGTATGAAAAATGGAAGGAGGATTCTACCATGGCCCAATGCTATATGTTAGCCTCTATGAGCAATGAGTTGCAGAGGCAACATGAAGAGATGGATGCTAGATCCATCATGCTCCATTTGAAGGAGCTCTTTGGTGAGCAGAGCAGAATCGAACGATATGAGATATCGAAGAATCTGTTCAAAGCTCAGATGGCAGAGGGAACTTCAGTACAGAATCATGTGCTGAAGATGATTGAGTGGGTGGAGAGGCTGGATGCTCTTGAGATTACACTTCCCAAGGAGATGCACACAGACCTTGTGTTGTCTTCACTTCCACCTTCATATGCTCAGTTCATCGTCAATTTCAACATGAACAAGATCCAGGCGACCTTAGCTGAACTGCTGAACATGTTAAAGACTGCTGAGGGGAACCTTGTGAAGGATAAAGCCCAAGTCCTAATGGTTGGTAAGACCAACAGAAAAAGACTTGCAGTCCAAGCTTTTCGAAAGAATAAGAACAAGGTTCAGAGAAAGGCAAAGGTTGTCAAGAAAGACAAGGGTAAAAGTGCTGAGAAAGGTGATTGCTTCTACTGTCACCAAAAAGGGCATTGGAAGAGGAATTGCAAGGAATACCTCAAGGACAAGGCTCAAGGAACTGTGAAGCAGCAGGACGCTTCAGGTATCTATATGATAGATGTAAACTTGTCAATAAGAGATTGTACATCATGGGTATTAGATACTGGATGTGTATCTCATATCTGCAATTCTGTGCAGGCACTGACAAGAAGACGTAAGCTGAGGACCGGCGAGGTGGAGCTGAGGCTAGGTAACGGCGCAAGAGTTGCGGCGATCGCTGTGGGGACAGTGAAGCTCAAGCTACCATCCGGAGACACATTTTTATTAGATGATTGTTATTATGTACCTAGCATAATAAGGAACATCATTTCTATTTCATGTTTAGATAGAATTGGATACAATTTAAATTTTGGGAACAATAGTTGTTCAATTTATTTCAGAAATAAATTAATAGCTTCTGCTATTTTATCCAATGGTTTGTATCTATTGAATGTGTCTCATGATAATTTACATATCGGTTCTTCGATTAAAAGAAGTAAGTATGAAATGAACAAAGCCTACTTGTGGCATTGTAGGCTTGGACACATTGGTGAAAACAGACTCCAAAGGTTGCATAAAGATGGATATTTGGATCCATTTGATTATGAATCATATGCAACCTGTGAGTCATGTTTAATGGGTAAAATGGCTAAGTCTCCATTTAGTGGAACTGGAGAACGAGCCAAAGGCATATTAGAACTCATACATTCAGATGTATGTGGTCCTATGTCAACCCAAGCCATTGGTGGTTTCTCATACTTCATTACATTCACTGATGATTACTCAAGATTTGGATATGTATACTTATTGAAGTATAAATCTGAAGCCTTTGAGAAATTCAGAGAATTTAAGAATGAAGTGGAAAAACAAACAGGAAAGAGCATAAAAACCATCCGATCTGATCGGGGTGGTGAATACTTGAGTACTGAGTTCATTAAATACTTAAAGGATAATGGTATCCTTTCTCAGCTTACACCTCCTTATACACCTCAGATGAATGGTGTATCAGAAAGGAGAAATCGCACATTAATGGAAATGGTGCGATCCATGATGAGCATGTCCAAATTACCAGTGTCCTTATGGGGATATGCACTTAGCTCGGCTATGTATATCCTGAACAAGGTACCCAGCAAATCTGTTGAGACCACTCCATATGAGATATAGAATGGAAGGAAACCAGACCTTAAACATGTTAAAGTCTGGGGATGTCCTGCTCATGTTAAAAGACATGACGCAGATAAGCTGGAATCCAGAACTGACAAATGCAGATTTGTGGGATATCCAAAGGAAACTTATGGATATTACTTCTATCATCCTGGCGAACAAAGGGTGTTTGTGGCCAGGAGAGCTGTCTTTCTGGAAGAAGATTATATTCTCCAGAAGGACAGTGGGAGTAAAGTAATTCTGGAAGAAGTTCCAGACCCACAAACTGGCAATGGTTCATCAGATGAACCGTCAGTTTCTGAACCTGTTCAAAGTGATACACAGGAACCTCGTAGGTCTAAAAGAGTACCTAAACCACCAGAAAGATATGTGGGACATATTAATTTGGATGGTTCTAGGATACTCTATAATGAGGATGATGATCCTAAGACTTACCAGGAGGCCATTGAAAGTCCAGAGGCCGGGAAATGGCGGGAATCCATGAATTCTGAAATACAGTCCATGTACATCAACTAAGTTTGGAACTTGGTGGATTTACCCGATGGTATAG
Source organism: Zantedeschia hybrid cultivar (assembly GCA_030544215.1). Lineage (NCBI taxonomy): Eukaryota > Viridiplantae > Streptophyta > Magnoliopsida > Alismatales > Araceae > Zantedeschia > Zantedeschia hybrid cultivar. The sequence continues at coordinate 32,520,973 of JARZZO010000009.1, read as the reverse complement.
TACCTATCGGCTGCAAATGGATCTTTAAAAGAAAGATCGGTGCAGATGGACGTATTGAGACTTATAAAGCAAGATTAGTGGCAAAAGGCCAAAGACAAGGTGTTGACTATGACGAAACCTTTTCGCCCGTTGCTATGATTAAGTCTATCAGAATTCTTCTCGCCATTGCTGCCTACCATGATTATGAAATCTGGCGGATGGATGTGAAGACTGCCTTCCTCAATGGAAACCTTGAGGAGGAGGTGTATATGATACAACCAGAAGGATTCACATCCAAAGAATCTCCAGACATGGTATGCAAGTTACAGAGGTCCATTTATGGACTGAAGCAAGCTTCTCGGAGCTGGAACATAAGATTTGATGAGGCGATCAAATCTTATGGCTTCATTAAGAATGAAGATGAGCCCTGTGTATACAAGAAAAACAGTGGGAGCGCAATCACATTTCTAATTCTTTACGTTGACGACATCCTACTCATTGGGAATGATGTAGGAATGATGTCATCAGTAAAGATATGGCTGTCAAAGAACTTCTCCATGAAGGATTTGGGAGAAGCATCTTACGTATTGGGAATACGGATCTATAGAGATAGATCAAAGAAGATGCTGGCTTTAACCCAATCCATGTACATAGAAACCATTGTCAAAAGGTTTGGCATGGAAAATTCCAAGAGAGGTCTTATACCGATGAGACATGGAATTTCACTCTCTAAAGGTCAGTCTCCCAAGACACCTGAAGAGAGGGCAGTGATGGATAAAGTCCCCTATGCTTCTGCCATAGGGTCCATCATGTATGCCATGCTGTGTACCAGACCTGATGTAGCATATGCTCTAAGTGTTACGAGCAGACATCAGGCAGATCCAGGTGATGAACACTGGAAGGCTGTGAAATGCATCCTTAAGTACTTGAGAAGGACTAAGGATATATTTCTAGTCTATGGAGGAGGAGACTTAAAGCTGCAAGGATACACTGACTCGAGTTTTCAGTCTGATCCTGATGATAGCAAGTCAACATCAGGTTTTATTTTCACACTCAACGGGGGAGCAGTGAGCTGGAAAAGTTCCAAGCAGGAAACCACTGCTGATTCGACAACGGAAGCCGAGTATATTGCTGCTGCTGAAGCCGCCAAGGAAGCTATATGGATGAAGAAATTCATCGGCGATCTTGGTGTGGTGGAAAGCATATCTGGTCCCGTCCCACTGTTGTGTGACAACAATGGGGCGATTGCTCAAGCGAAAGAGCCGAGGTCTCATCAGAAGTCGAAGCACATTCTGCGGCGCTTTCATCTAATCAGAGAGATTATAGCTCGAGGAGATGTCGTGGTGGAAAGAGTTCCCTCAGCCGACAACATAGCAGATCCACTTACAAAGCCTTTGTCTCAAAATGTTTTTGAGCGTCACTTAGAGAATATGGGTATTATGTATAAAAGTGATTGGCTTTAGCCCAAGTGGGAGATTGTTAGTATTAGATGGTCTCAAAGCCAATCCGATACTGTGTACATATTCAGATTATTAATAAATGGCAATAATTCATTGTGTGTAATTAATTCGATCTATGTTTATCGTATCACGATGAAGTCCATGAACATGTGCAATAGTGTTCGGATTATGATGAGATCATAATTACGGGACCGAAGACTTATAAACACATGTTCTTAATTGTTCCTAGTCATAGGATGTTTGAGATAGGACATCGAACATCCGGATAGACTAGTATAGGTTACTTCAGCTCATATGATGAGGGTGACTGATCCCATAAGTCACTTGTGTGGAGACACTATGCTGAACCTATAGGTGCTCATTGGTGAATGAGTTCACTGAACTGATCCGACTATGAATCGCTGGATGGTAATCACCTCACTGTTAACCAGCTCGATTCAATTGTCACGGTTGCGTGGATGATCCTTAGACCTGAGACTCCAAGGATACCTTGTTGGTAGGTTTCTGAGCTTTGACCTTGACGAACGAATCCCTAACCATGGGATATCAATAAGTCAAGCGATCGGGTTCAGGGAAATGCCCTCGAAGGTAATTGTGTGTTCAATACGGGATCATCCGCTCTCGGTTGTTTGAGAGAGAATGTTCCGAGAATGATGCGCTTAAAGTCCCTGGCCAGGGCGGACTCTGTAATCGATAAGGAGTTATCGGATTCAGATTAGCGACATCTGATTCAAGTGAATCGACCAAATAGGGTTTAATAGTAAACCATGCCCTAGGTCGATTTGGGAACATTGTACGGATGAAGGATTATATCCGCGCGCTAACCGATGACAGAAAAGTTCCAATAGAGGGTTGCGATAACCCCAGTGCCATCCAGGATCACGCGATGTTGCTTGGCATCCAACGTGATCGGCAGTCCGTCCGAATTTATTGTGGGACATTAAATTCGACTGATTAATTGAATATAAAGATATTAATTAATTCAGTGGGTCAGTAAAGGGTTACTGGACTTAATGGGCTATTAACTGGACTGGTATTTGGGCCTAGAGGGTCACACGCAAATGGTTTTCAAGTCGATGGATAATCCGACATGATTTCGGATAAGTCTGGGTTTTTGTGAAAAACCGCAAACTGACTTCTTATAAAAGAACGGATTCTACGTCCGGGGCCAGCAACCCTGACCTAGCCGTCATTCGTTCTTCCCCACTTTCTCTCTCCTCTGGGCGTGCCGTTCCCAACTGCTCCACTTCCCGTTCGACGGGGATTCTGGATCTGCATGTCGCGGCGGATCACGCGCAGTCAGACGGGATCTTCGAGCGCCGCAGCGAGCGAGGAAGCGAGGACGATCCATCGCGAGGAGAACCGCGTGGATACCGCTAGAGGTCGGGCATCTGCGTGACTTGCGGCATCGCTCCGACGGAACCGGAAAACGGATGCGGATTCGAATCCGCGCAAGGTAAATTCGATTTACACCGGTTTAATTTTAACGATCGAAACGGGACAGATCCGATCCCGAACTCCTTTATTCCGCTGCGTTTTAAGATCGGATCCCGACACAGCGATCCCAACAAAGGTATCGCAGTGGATCTAGCCAAGATCGAGGCAGTAATGGACTGGAGCAGACCGACTTCAGTGACTGAGATCAGGAGCTTTCTGGGGCTTGCCGGTTATTACAGGCGGTTTGTTCAGGGATTTTCTTCGATAGCGGCCCCCTTGTCGAGGTTGACTCGAAAGGGAGTTCGTTTCGCATGGACTGAGGATTGTGAGCAGAGTTTTATTGAGCTAAAAACTCGTCTCACGTCAGCCCCAGTGTTGGTGCTTCCATCTGGGTCAGGTGGATTTGTGGTTTACTCAGATGCATCCCGTCGAGGTTTGGGAGCAGTCCTTATGCAGCATGGTAGGGTAGTTGCTTATGCTTCTCGGCAGCTGAAGAGGCATGAAGAGAACTATCCTACTCATGATTTGGAGCTTGCAGCTGTGGTGTTTGCACTGAAGATCTGGAGGCATTACTTATACAGAGAAAAATTTCAGGTTTTTACAGATCACAAGAGCTTGAAATATGTGTTCACTCAGAGAGACCTGAATCTGAGGCAGCGGAGGTGGATGGAGTTTATTAAGGATTATGACTTCGACCTTTCTTATCATCCGGGCAAGGCGAATGTGGTGGCAGACGCTTTGAGTCGGAAGACGGTCATGTCATACCTCATGATTCGGGAGTGGAAATTATTTGAGCAGGTGGTGGAATCCTCCTTTAGGGTTCTACGTGAAAAGGATAGAGCAGTACTTGTCAGCTTGACTGTGAGACTGGCTGTGTACCATGCTGTGATTGAGGCTCAGAGGGCAGATGCTGAGTTACCTCAGATTCTCCAGAGGTCTGAGGTTGAGTTGTGGGATGATGATACCATCAGATTCAGAGGCAGACTCTATGTCCCGACTGAGGAAGACGTGCGCAGATGTGTTCTTGATGAGGCGCACCGTTCGAGGTATGCAGTGCATCCCGGGACAACAAAGATGTATCACTGTTTGAGGAGGCACTTCTGGTGGCCCGGTATGAAAAGAGATGTGGCTGAGTATGTGGCTAGATGCATGACATGCCAGCAGGTTAAAGCCGAGCATCAGAGACCAGGAGGGTTGCTGCAGCCCTTATCGATTCCTGAGTGGAAATGGGAGCATGTGACGATGGACTTTGTAATGGGTTTGCCTGCATCCCCTAGCAGGAGAGACGCTATCTGGGTCATCGTTGATCGGCTGACCAAGTCGGCACACTTCCTAGCCATTGGGAAGGACTGGTCGGTCGGCAAGCTGGCTAAGTTGTTTGTGGGCCGGATTATCTCTCTGCACGGGGTACCCTTGTCCATTGTATCAGATCGAGATCCGAGGTTTACTTCCAGATTCTGGAAGAGCTTTCAGCAGGCGTTGGGAACTCAGTTGGCTTTCAGCTCGGCCTACCATCCAGAGACTGACGGGCAGTCGGAGAGGACTATTCAGACCCTGGAGGATATGCTCAGGGCGTGTTGCCTAGACTGGGGAGGTTCGTGGGAACAACATTTGTCCACTGTGGAGTTTGCCTACAACAACAGTTATCATTCTAGCATCGGCATGGCGCCTTATAAGGCTTTGTATGGGCGGCCGTGTCGATCTCCGGTGTGTTGGTCCGAGATCGGTGAAAGGCAGATAGCAGGACCTGGGTTAGTGCAGCAGTGTGCTGAGATTGCCAGGACAGTTCGGCAGAGGTTGACCGCAGCTCAGAACAGACAGAAGAGTTATGCTGACATCCGACGGAGACCACTCGAATTTGAGGTTGGGGACCACGTGTTTCTCCGAGTCTCACCCTCCAAGGGAGTGATGAGATTCGGGAAGCGGGGCAAGCTGAGTCCGCGATATATTGGACATTTTCCCATTCTTGCTCGAATTGGGGAGACCGCGTATCAGCTGGCCTTGCCGCCCAATCTTGCAGGAGTGCACGATGTGTTCCATGTATCCTTGCTGAGGAAGTACGTTCAAGATCCGTCCCATGTGTTGGATTTTTCAGAGTTGGAGGTCGCTGAGGATTTGTCATTTCCAGAGTATCCTGTTCGTATTGAGGATCGCAGAGATCAGGTCTTACGGAACAAGGTCGTACCGTTGGTCAAGGTGATTTGGCAGTACCGCTCCGGAGATGAGGCAACCTGGGAGCGAGAGGATGAGATGCGGGAGCAATTTCCTTATCTCTTTTCGTAAGTATCCCTGTGAACTTGTATCCCCGTTGTGACCTTGTTATTCCTAGCAGTCAATTTCGAGGGCGAAATTTCTTTTAAGGGGGGGAGCATGTAAGGATCGAGACTTTCGGATCCGGTTTTCGGGTCGGACCCCCGTTGTTCTAGCCCTTGTGAGGGGCGGAGGTTCTGAATCGAATCGCGTCAGGACCTCGAGACGCGTTTTAAACGGCGTCCACCGTGGCAGACGCGTTTCAGGTTCTGCCACGTGGGTGCCACGTGGACTGACCTTGGGCCGCGAGAGTACGGCCCTGTCAGGTCGTCTGAACGGCGTCCGTGTGGGTCGACGCCTTTCAGACTGCGACTCTGCGTGTGTCAGAGTACGGCCCTGACAAGTTGTCTGAATGGCGTCTGTGTAGGACGACGCATTTCAGAATCTTGTCAAAGCGGCCGTCATGTCACCTGATAGGCGTCCGTAGATGTCGACGCGTTTTAGCCAGTCTCTGGTTAACCCCGCGAGCCCTCCTTCTTTCCCTCATTTTCTCCTACTCTCCTTCTCTCCTCCTCCTCCGGTGACCGGCGGCGACCCCCCTCCTCCTCCCTCTTTTCCTCACACCATTTCGCCTCTCCCTCCACTCCATCCTCTACCTGGCTCCTACCCCTACCACCTCCACTTCCACTGCGGCGTTCTACTCTCCGGACGGCGGCCGACGTCACGGTGGGGCTAGGACGACCTCGGCGGTACCGGCGGCGGCATGGGGTGAGACAGGCGGACGGCTTGAAGCTCGGAGGCGTTCGAGTGTTCGGTAGGGTGACATTCCCCATAGCGTTGTGTTTAAAATCATGTTTTCCTCGTTTATGCATGTGGTGGACCTTTGGTTTCGGGGGTTAGAATGAGCATGTTTAGGATTTCTATGAGGGTGTTCGCCTATGGATAGTATTGCTCCTCGTTTCCCTCCATTTTGGATGATTTTTGGGGTTATTTGGGGTTGAAAAGAGAGCCCTCGGGCTTAGGGCGGTTCTGGTTCCTGGGGTTGAAAGACGTCGTGCATGGACGACGCCTTTTTGAAGGGTGTCGGGCCATTACGACGCCTTTTAGACAGGAATCGACTGACAGAAAGTCTGCCAGGTTGGGGATTCTGTGGCTAAAAGACGTCGGGGGTAAACGACGCGTTTTTGAATGGCGTCAGGAACCCACGACGCGTTTTAACGGCAGAAATCTCCTGAATAAGGTCTTGGAATTTCCAGATTTCTGTGTTGAATGGCGTCTGGGGATGTCGACGCCTTTTAGAAGGCGACCACTGGTGTCGACGCCTTTTAAGGCCAGATTCTAAAGACTGATTTATATGAACCTGTACATGGAGCTTGAATGGCGTCGACCTAGGTCGACGCGATTCAAGACAGAATCTCACTAATTCATGCCAGTAAAACGTGTTCATACTGCTAGATAGTTGGTTAGCACATGTTTTAGTGCACCCGATAGAGATGGATTCCTCATGATCGGATGGTTCTATGTGTGTTATGCGATCGCGGGCTTTTCACGTGACCGGATCGCACTGTGTTGGGTTTTCAGTTACTGTGGACCTGGAGTGACATTGTAGCGCTTTATCACCCTGTGCTGGTGGGGGCGTGAGCACAGCGCCGGTGGGGGCGTGGGCGGGGTGACGCCTAGTGAGAGAGGGTCACCTGGTGAACCCCGGGGTCAGCTAGTACCGGTGTCGGAGTGGTACATTCGGAGAGTCACTCATGCTGAGGGAAGGGGTAGTCACCTGAGCCAGTTGGGCCGGAGTAGCGAGCGTGCTATCCGAGGGGCTACTCCTTGGTCTCAGCGGGTCGAGGTTTTTCTCACCGTTGTTTGTACGGTCGGCGAGTTCTATCGAGACGGCAGTTGTGGGTTTTCTAACGGTTGGTTTAGAATGTGCATGATTATTATATTTCGACTGCATGTGTTCTCACGTAGAGAATTAGATATCGTACTTGCCACTACACTTGTTACTTTACTGTTAGCTGTACTTTACACTTGTGGGTGTGTGCGTGGGCAGTGGGGATCGAAGGATCCCTATTGAGTCTTGTCTTGAGACTCACCCCTGCGGTTTTCAAGTGAGGACTCCCAGCAGACTTAGAGCGGCGTGTGCGGCCGGGTGTGGTGTGCCTTCAGCGGTTGTTCCGGGGTATGCCCCAATGTAGTTGTTATTTATCTTTGGCCTGTATGTTTAATTATTTCCTTCTGTTGGAGAATGTAATTATTTGCTGTATCGAGTCGCATTGTAATAATTTTAATTCCTGCACTTTTATTTCAATTCAATGCGATGTGAATGTTTAGCTTAGTTTATTATTTATTTCCCAGACTTACTAGATCCTGGTTTGGTCCCAAATTAATGATTCGGTACCCATTTAGTAATCGGATCTCCGATTATAGGGTGGCGGGTCGTTACATCAGTTCTCTTATCAGAGGACTTGGATTGAGTTCAACGTGCAGATTTTCCGTGTGAAGCATATTTGGTTAAAAAAGGAAAGGAAGGAGGATAAGTGACAGTACCATCCCCGGCCAAAAAAAGAATGAATTCAAGGTTCGCACGATCTATTCACTTATGTCATATCATAGTTTAGTGGATTTCGCTTCACCTCAAATTTGATTGTTGTCTGGGCTCTTATTGACTGTTCTATTTGATCTCCAGGCATTCCCTACTCTTCGATCTGATCTTTTGATGTCGATGTTCGAATGACGTACGTTAAGCATATGTTCTTTGATCAAAGGGTACTTTCTTCACTTCGTTCCCTTGCCATCCGTCAGTCTGATTTTCAACTTGAAATTCTATCGATGATAGAGGGCGATTCCCAGACTTGAAAGTTTCACATTATCCTTTTTTTTTAAGCCGAGTTTTGGGTCTATTATCCTAGCCCAGAACCCATTCCAATTGGAACACTGCTCGGCCAGCTACTACTACTATTGATGGCTCTGGAACACCGTCATTTCCACATTTATAAGCTACATCAACTACCGCAGCATTTGACTGAGCAACGGAACCCGAGCCCGCTACATAAGTGGGTAGCGTTTATTGACCGTGGGTAAAGCCTATTGGCTACAACCTCCGATGAGGCAAAAGCAGTTTGATTATCTACTGAATCGGGGGATTGTGGTGTTCTCGTCTATAGCAGCCAGCTAAGAAGCAGCAGAAGATAAAGTGGCAGCAGGCCCGCTTAGCGCCCTCTACTGCGGAACCTGCCCCTAGAATTGGATTGATCAAAGTGTGGGACTAAACGCTTAGCGAATAGATTTTTTCCACCACTGAGTGAATTAGTGAAAGAATGACTTTCATTCTAGTATATCCCCTTTCCTTTTCTTTTAGGTAGATCCTTAGACATCCGATTCTTCAGTGGGAAAAGACAATCAAGCGAAAAGAGGCAGCGGGAAATGAATCAAGACTCAGAGTCGCTGAGTCAATAGCAGAAGGTGCGAAAGGTAGGAGATTCATTGATAGCATATTCTCCAACAGCATAAGATTAGGCGCCATCCGGCGCTCCAGAGACAGATCTTTATGTATTGTATTGTATGCTCTCGGGCTAATAGAATAGGAAGACCCTCCCGTCTTTCATACTCGCAAGCGCCTTCGGGTGAAATAGTCAGAAAAAGGATGTCTGATTCCGGATATGAGTTTCAACTTAACCAACCGCATCCAAGACGAATGAAAGTTCGAAATCAAGTGTGCCCCTCCCTGTCTTGCGTGGCTCGCATCCGGGTCAGGCTTTTTTCAATCCCATGGTTCGTTGGATGAAGGTAGCACTTTGTTTCGCTTTCTGTCTGGCACCGCGCTCTGTTCTTTTGTGCAGGTGCTCATCATTCTGCTTCACACGACGCTGCACATCTCGAGCTCATTTGGACAAAGTTCGGTGCGAGTCTTTGCCTTCTTCGTGGGGACGAAGATTCACTCGTTTAGGATCTTGTTATGCCCCGTCTCTATTTTTTAACTAGCTGATGGATTGCATTTTTCCCTTTTCCCTTTTTCTCTCTTCTTTTTCTTTCTGTTATACGAATGCTTTAAGACATGAGCTTGTTTTCTATGGATCCATACAAACTGGTTAGAGTAGAAACCACTAAAGGAAGAGTATATCCACCTAAAGCACTTCATTTTTTGACTACTCTTGCTCTTTGAAAGGTGAGATAGTCTTGGATGACAGTCTATGCTTCGCCCTCGCTCCCGGAGGAACATTTCACCGCTTCGCCCCTCCTTTCCTATTCGATTAGGGTCATGCACCTGCTATGCCGACACGTGGTCATGCATGATTGGACGGCTACGGCGAAGACGATTTCCAACAACTTGGCTTTGCGACCTTTGAGAATGAGTCTTTTGCTCGTGGGGATTTCCAATAACGTGAATAGGATACGCTCCCTTTACTTGACAGCTCTACTTCAATGAAGAAAGCAAGGTTTGAATGTCATGTGGTTACGCACCTGCTCTTCTCTACTTTCAGGTTGACGAGAGACGGGTTGAAAAGAAATAGATAGGAATGAAAGGTTTCAATCATCGGCCTTTCCTATGCCTTTGATCGTTTGACTGATTTTCGGGATAGCCGTTTTCTAAGTGTATGTCGAAATCACCGTTTTGGGGACTTGATGTATATGAGGAGGTGCTGGAGTTAGCCCTTTCAAAGTAGCCCTTTCTTCCTTCATCGGGACTGCAAGGATTGCTTTTGCTTCCTTCGCCCGTGATGATTGGATTGGTGAAATGTGGTGAGAGGTAGTTCGTTGGATCAAGACGATGAATGGATCCCGTTCAACCGAGATGAATCACATAGCGTAAGGTAGGAGCCCTTCATTCTCTTCTCCTACTACGAAGGGAGGTTCAGACAATCTATCTTTTCCATATGTACTTCCAATCCTCGAGGTTATTTTTTTCCAACACTTCCATTTTCTATTCTTGATTCTTGCCCCATATCGTATGACGACGACAGGGACCCTTTATGACTTGAGAATAGGATCCTCGTACATCGAAGTTCTTTTGCGACAGGTTTGATTAAGCTTGTTTGAGGAGGTTCGATCCGATGTCAGTTCTCTTATCGGAGGACTGGGATTGAGTTCATTTTTCTTGTTGCTTTGGATCAAAGACTTTGTTCTCCCCCGGATCAAGTATGTGCTTCATTGGAAAAAGGGCGCTAAGTAGGAATCTCGTTCGCTGCTGGTTCCTTCAGTGAGTTTTTGATAATTGAGAGAAAGATGAGTGAAGAACTGGCTGTTTGCTCTCTTCGGTGGGACCTAGTCTCTGGGTTCCCTCGTTTTGTGCTCGTGTTGGACTTTTTCAAATGATTGAACCCGCATAGAGAATCCAATCGAAACGGTTCAGTACGCAATGTGAAGTACATGTATGGACAAGGCTTGAATTTGTGTGTTACACGTTACACATTTCTCATTTTTGGGCTCTACCCTCGTACTGCTTTAGCTTTCGACCAGCCCTTTCAATTCAAAAAAGAATGTCTGTCTGACTTCCCGGCAAAGACCTGTGCCAGTCCCGCTTCCTATTCAAAATCTTATTCGATTTCGCGACAGCGGTATCAGTATCAATACAATAGATAGAAAGACTCATCTGCCAGTCCAACGACTCTCTTAGGTATGGGCTCCCCTGATAGTGAGTTCTGAGGATTGCCTTCAATAAAGATCAAGTCCAGATCGGTTGGTGCTTTCTTCCTGCTATAATTCCTCTGATCTTATAGATCGAACACAGAGGGTACAACCTTATAATTATAAGCTACAAAATCAAGAATGTCGTATAAAAAGTCAAGTCAACTCCCATAGTTCTAAGTATTCCTTGGCCACACTATTCCCTTTCTCTCTTTTAGAACGGAGAGAGGGCAAGGCCCCCTTTGAAGCCGAGTACCCTTCTTTCACACGATCCTGTAAGACACCCTTATTTAGGCGACAGGCCTACAACTGACTCTTATTCGAGAGCGGGGGCACTTTTCCGGGAAAACGAAAACTCAAGAGCTCCTGCTCGGTCCTACAACTACGCTCGCGAGTGCCTTCCTTTTCTTGCACTTTTGGATAGCAAAGGTATACGCAAGTGCTGTAGTTCAAGGCAGGAAAAGTACTACTATATTTCTGTCCCTCCATCTGCTACATGAACATCGACAGTGAAATCACTTAATGTAAGGTAGCGGACAAGGAGAGAACTCGGCATCGAACCTGGTTAATTCATTGGAGCGAGATCTACTCTTTTGCTTTGGCATTGCCATACGATGGAGATCGCTCAGTGACATGTAAAAAGATATGGAATTTCCGATAGATTGAAAGACGGGAATTGAGACCGAAAGATATCCATTTCACTTAAAGATGTCTCTTTCTTGCATGATAGGAACAGAGCTTCGGGCAAGCAGCGGCAGCAGCGTAGTTGTTCTTCCACGGCATGCTCCAAGAAACACTTCCTCCATGGCATAGCTCAGTCATTCAATCATGGTAGGGTCAGTCAGACAGGATGATTCTCCTAAGCGCAGGTGACCATGGTGCTCATTCCAGTTCTCATCCATCCCGGTACGGTTTGGCTTGGTAAACTTTAGTACGTGGATCCCTATTGCTTTCTTTCATAGGAGATGTGGCATAGATAGAAGGTACCGTACATATAGATCATGCATCTTTGCCTAATCGCGGCGTTTCCATCGAAGTGGAATGTGAGGGCGTAGATAGGATATCCAGTCAACCATAGGCGGGGAAGGGCCTGCAATGAACGAGGGAAAGAAAAAGCTTGATAATCAAATGGTCCAGAGTTATAACACGGGGACAATACCCTATTGCCTCGAAAGGAAGAACATCAAGGGGTCAAAATGGCTACTAGTTCGCTGGCTTTCCAGCCATATTATCCCGGCGATTGCAAAAAACACTACTGCTTTAAAAAGCACTTACACAAGGGCATACCAATGGAACTTCAGGTACAGGTCATAAAAAAGAAAGGAAATCTTCAAACTAGGATATTCTATTATCTAGGCAGGGCTGTACTGGAAATGGCTAAAGCTCACATGCCCCCAAAAAGATAACTTCCACTGAATCTCTAGATGTAAAAGAACTGACTTCAAATAAACAAATCAAAAGGCTTGATAACAAGCTACCAGCGGGAAGGCCAGTCAAAAGCACTCCTACCATAAATGACCCCTAGGAATAACATGGAGCGAAGGAGAATACGGGGACACTGCCACTACTCGTACTCCTTCGGACCCTCCTCTCTAGCTTTCCAGCAAGAATGGACCTATCCTCTACTCTTGGAAGTCTGGTTTGTGAGCTTTACTCCTTTGACTTGCCCGAATAGAGAAAAGCGTATTAGATAAAGTAGGTTTTTTCGCGGACCCGCACCGAACCAAAAAAATAGTGAAAAAAAGCATGATAATAAATCTGACGCCGGTGAGGAATGATCTTTAGATTGTTCGCTTCCGAAGGAATGATACAAAAATAGCCCAGGCTTGGAAAGAGTTAGCTCGTTACGCTTTCGGGTCTCGGCACAGGTGGAAACATGGTAGAATAGCGGGGGAATAGTCCATGGAATGGAAATAGTGCTTACTTTTCAATACTCCTTTGCTCGCTTCCTCACATTGAGAGTAGAGGAACTACTATAAGGAGACAGCTTTTAAGGCTTGTTGAAATAATAGGTATTCCTACATGTTTGAACTTTATTGGCGCTCATAAAGAGCAGGAATACACAGGAGCGAGACCGTATGGGACCTCGCAGAAGAGCTTACAATCTACATTCTTCCACCCTGCGCCCTTCTGACCTCTAGTTATATCGCAGAAGAAAGTCAAGCAACTCCAACTGCCACTGAAACTGGCTTGGCTAGCGAAAAGGGCTTGTCCTTAGAGAGATGAGAAGGTAGCTCGGGATATGGTTTTTCGTGCTATACACCACGTTGAGAAAGACAACCTCCTATGTACCGTACTCCTTGGGTACCTACAAAAAAAAGAATTGATCAAATTCTATGGAGTCTGACTCATAGTGATCATTTATCAAAGAATGACTATGGTTATCAAATGATTGAACAACCAAGATCAATTTACTTAGGATACTTAGTTGACATTCATAAAAAGTATGTAATGGATTATAAGTGAAATAGATCCTGTTTAGCAGAAAGACGGATATTCCTTGCTCATTATCAGACAATCACTTATTCACAAACGGGGCTAATAGTTTGAATTTCCCAACATCTCATGGAAAACCCTTTTCGCTCCGCTTAGGCCTATCCCCTTCTAGGGGTATTTTAGTGATAGGTTCTAAAGGAATTGGACGATCATATTTGGTCAAATACCTGGCGACAAACTCTTATCTTCCTTTCATTACGACCGTACAGGTTCCCGCTTAATAAAAAGCCTCAGCCCCCAATTTTCTAGTCCGATTTTTGGATTTTGTTTTTAGTTCTGATAGTCTTATTGTTGGTCCTACTCCTTCTAGTATAAATATTACTCAATATGGAGAAGAAGGTATAGATCCTCGTCAAATTATCGATGATGATAGTGACGATATTGATAATGACCTTGAGACGGGGCTGCAAACTCTGAAGGATGTGCTAACTTTTGAAAAGAACTTGCCCTTGAAAAAATACTTATCTATCTTTAGTGTCATCATTCAATTCGAATGAGCAAAAGCCTTGCATAATATGGATTCCAGACATTCATGATCTGTATATGGATGAGTCGGATCACTTATCCCTCGGTCTATTAGCGAACTCTCTCTCCATGGATTGTGAAAGCCATTCCACTAGTCTTGTTATTGCTTCGACTCATATTCCCAAAAAAGTGGATCCCGTTCTAATAGCTTCGGATAAATCAAATACATGCATTAAGATACGAAGGCTTCTTATTCCACAACGACGAAAGCACCTTTTCATTCTTTCATATACTAGGTGCTTGGAAAAGAAAATTAACAGATTCTGCCCCAATGCACGAGATCTTGTAGCACTTATCAACGAGGCCCTATCAATTAGTATTGCACAGAACAAAGAAATTATAGAAACTAATACAATTAGATTAGCACTTCATAGACAAACTTGGGATTTGCGAGCCCAGGTCAGACCGATTGAGGATCATGGGATCATTTTCTATCAGATAGGAAGGGCTGTTGTACAAAATGTACTTCTAAGTAATTGCCTCATAGATCCTATATCTATAAGGTTCTGGCACCATGCCAAATGTGTCCGAAAAAGAAAAGCAAAGCAAATGAAGCATGCCCGAAAGTGAACCAACCCCTTGGACTGCTACGAAAAACACCGTCGGATTTCAAAGTAGCCCGATCCAATTCAAAAATTTCTCCTAATTGGGCGCATCTAGCATATTTTTTCACAGTAGCAGGATCACTGTAACTAACTCCATTGAGTTCGCCACCGTAAAACTCAACAGTTACACCTACTAGCTCGACACTATACTTTGATTCTGCCCTTCTAAAAGGAACATCGGCTCTCACAATATCTATATGAAGAAGCAATTATGGGATGATTTTTTTTACAAGTGGTATTTCGAACTTGGAACGAGCATGAAGAAATTAACGAGACTTCTTTATCTTTTGAGTTGTTCTGCCGGACCGGTCGCTCAAGATCTTTGGTCTCCACCCGGACCCGATGAAATAAGTGGGAGGACTTCATCTGGATTTGTTGGGAATGATTTTGATCTAGTTCATGGCCTATTAGAAATAGAAGATGGTGGGATCCTCACGGAAAGAAAAAGATTGCAGTCAGTTTGATAATAATCGAGTGACTCGGTCCGTTAGATATGATGCAAAATAGATCTTGTTCTATCATTGATGAGAGATTGATATATGAAGATGAAGAATACGGACCCGAGTTTGAAGAAGGGGACGGAGACCTCGACCAGCAAGAGAAAGATTTATTAAATCACATAGTTTGGGCTCCTAGAATATGGCGCCCCTGGTACAATCTATTTGATTGTATCGAAAGGCTCAATGAATCGTACCTATCGGGCCAGTTCATTTCAGGGCAAACAGATCATTTCTCATGAAGAGAATGAGGATAAGCTTCAAGAGGAAGAGGCGGGTTGGGAGTTCTTGAGGGGTGAACCCGTGCAGTACCAGATACGAGATGTGTTTTCCCAAGAACAAGGCTTTTTTCGAAAAAGGCAATGAATTTGGGAACCTGAGGATCCACACTTTTTCCTATTCAAAGACCTTGTCTCTGTGTTTTCACGTTGAGAATTCTTTGCAGATGAAGAGATGCCAAAGGGGTTTTTTCTGACTTCCCAAATCAATTCTCCTGCATCTATACATAAACGCTGGTCGATCAAAAATATGCAAGAAATCGAATTGTTGATTCATCGCCAGAGATGGCCTAGAACCAATAGTTCATTATTTTATAGATCTTTCCGTTCTAATACTATATCCGAGAGTTATCAGTATTTATCAAATCTGTTCCTATCGGCTATTGGATCAAATAACGAAGACATTGTTTAGAAAGGGATGGCTTTTCCCGGATGAAATTAAACATTTGATTCATGTAACAGGAGAAAGATTTCCCATTCCTTAGCTGTAAAGATATGTGGCCATGGAAAAGAGATTAAGTGGAACAGAATTGACCAGGCGGTAGAGTCGTGGAAACACTTGTTTATTCCATATTTTGGACCTTAGCTCCGTGGAACAATATGCTACTGCTGAAACATGGAAGAATTTCAATCTTAGATCAAAACACTATGTATGGATGATATGAACTGCCTAAACAATCATTCTTGAATGGTGCCAGAGCCACTATATCAAACAATTTCCATTAATGAAACCATGTAAATCCATCGGAAAATAAAAAATATGCATGTCCGATGAAACGGTTGTTGCTATCTGCTCCAATAACGAATCATTGGTTTAACTGAATCATTAAAGAAAATAGATAGACCTTTCTCTTCGTCTCAGGTCAATTGGAAGATCCATCGACCTTTTAGAAGAGAAGAGGTACCATCTTTCGGATAGGCCCTGAAAGGAGAAGGAAGGCTGGAATGCAGAGGTCTGTCTATTCTCTAATTCACTCGACCCGGTTTTTGGAACGTCCAGTGCCAAAGTCACTGAATGGGCAAGTCGCCAATCCCTAAAACGGACTATGTTATGTAATGTACTTTATCTGCTGGGTTACGGGTGGGCATTTTACCAGAGGTTTCTATCAATCTACCCTTGTGTGATTCCTGTTGAATCATATACTCGGGGGGTGGGTGCAGGGCGGACTATTTCAAAACGGACTCCTCATTTATTAGATAGAGAAGGTCACCAAGATTTCGTGATCCGCTGCCGAACCTATTCCAATTTCAACAGCTCGGACTCGGATCGTGGGGATCGCCGGAATACTACGTATCAACAGATACTCGGTATATCAATATCGATTATATCCGAGATCTGTTATTGAATTGCTCATTCAATAAGCATTCTCAATATTATGCGGACTCGAACCTCCACGCTCTTTAGCACGAGATTTTGAGTCTCGCGTGTCTACCATTTCACCATCAAGGCATCTTGAAAGTGAATCGTATTCCATGAATATGTTATCTATCATGTATGATATATGGAATATATGACAAAGGTGGAGTATTTCTATCAATCTCATATAATATAGGCCCGAGTCAGACATCAAATTGCTTCGATTTTCATTATCTGCCTCCTAAATATATATCAATATCAAAAATCAATATTATAATTTTCTATATTAGATCAGGACTGACCTTCCTCTCAACCTGAATCGTCTCTCAGCTTTGACTTAATAGATGCAAAAAATGCTCTCACTTATCTTGTTGTTGAGAATGGGATGCTAATCTTTGACACCGAATCCTCTCTTTGAAGGAAGCTAGGGAGCTAGTCTTTACCGAAGAGATCCTTTTCATCACCTGCGCTCCGTTGCAGCTACTTCTGTAGCACTAAGACTAGCAGGGCATTCAATAGCAGCGGAGTCTGTAACAGCGCACAAGAGCCAAAGAGCCTTCTTCTAACTAGGAGAGTCAGCAAGCTACCGGAAGCGAAGCTTCTGTTCTGGGTCCTCCCTTTGCATTTGAAATTTCTCCTTTTCGTTCTACTTAGGTGGAGCAATTCGAACTCTCGACAGAATAGAAAAGAGCCGCAGGCGTGTGGACACCTCAACGAACTCATGTGGACACTCCTCAGCCCGAGGACAATCTCTCAAATACACATTAATAGCCGTTTTTCTTTTCTTTGCTGATTCCTCTCAATGAAATTTGCCATGTTGCACTAGGTTACTTACGGATGTATGCATGCGGTCCGGGAACACTTTGCGGTGAACACCCATCCGAACAAGTAGGGTCAATAGTTCAGCATTTAGCAAAAAACAAATCTTTAACCCAACAAGTGCTCTCCGAACCAAGCTAGATAGTCTCCTATCACTAGGCTCACCAACCAACCTGGACTTTGATTCTTATTATTCCTACTGGATATCAAAACCATAAGGATTGTTTCCAGCCATGAGTTCCCATATGACATAAGCGCTCTTGGGCGGGGTGGGCCATCATTCGCCAGGTCTTTGAGTGCCCGTCGTACCACGTGGTTGGGGCTGATCGAGACTCTACTTTGAGGATCTGGCACCTGCGCCTGGCCCGGTCTGCCAGTTCATTTTGTCCGGTCGTGCGTGGTATGTTCGCGATTCGTACAAATGGAACGCATCGCGTACGTACGTTAACCTTCCCTTATTGGGCTGGGCCATTCCATCAAATCTTTGAGAAGGGGCCCAATCTCGTATTTGATGGTTGGCGTGGCAATAGGTTTCGCTTCGTAGACTGGTTTCCCAGCCGTTGCAAACATTGAGCAAGAACGGTAAGGGGCGACAATGTCGTTGCGCGGGGATGCGATTCGCCAAGCTGGGGCAAAGAAAGCCGTCCGGCCCTCCCGGATTAGGCTTTCGAAGGAAAGGCCTTCGAAAGGGAAAGAAAGAGCTATGCTATTGACCGACCCTTTCGTAGTGACTTCGAATCAACCCCTTATTTCTCATTTTTCATGAGGCGGGCCAAATAGGGAATGAAATTCATAAATAAGGGAAGGGCACCTTTTTTTTTGTTTAAGGGAAGAAGGCCTTACCTACTGAAGTACCAAAGGCTTTCGGGGCTTACACCCCCTGCCTTAGAATCTAAGCCCTTTAAAGCGCCAGTTGTTGTAGCTATGGCCACACCAACCCTTTCGTTCAACTCGCTCCGGGTTCCGATCTATATGATTGCGGTACAAAGTACACCTCTTCCGTAGAGGCAGGTAGTAACCTAACCTTTGAGAGTCTGCTCAAGGGTGAGCCCTAAACTAGATCAATGGAAAGATCTCCGTGCGTGGCGTGAGTTGGAATCCTAGAAAAGATCGATAGAGACTCCCTCCCCGGTCCCACGAGGATCTCTACGTACTTGTCCAGTCCAGGACAACTGAGATCTTCCGGTCTGCGTGTGTGGGAGCAGCTGAAACAAAGAAGAGTCTAATCCGCTCTTCATTCAGGCCTAGCCCGCCCGTCTACAGCTAGGTCCAGGAATGGCGCCAGGCGAGGGCGCCGCTATGCCCCGCTGCAGCGGCCGGCCCCCGGACTATGCAAAAGAATCGAGTTCGGTGTCGTCCAACGTGGTTCCCCCCCGCCTTTTTTGGTGATTGACCGAACAAATAGGCCGTCATCTATGCCCCTTAATGAATCGAATGGTCCTTCGACCTTCGTTTGATTCCGACGGCCGGCATAGATCTCATGAGACCCTTGCCCACTAAACCTACGAAAAGCCCTGCCCTGGCACCTTCGCTACTAGGAGAGTAAGCAACTTCTATTAGCGCCGGACCGTTGAGTCGAATTGATCGTGTCATGTGCAACGTCCATCAATGATGGTTCATTAATTTCAATTGATTTAGACTCCTTCCCCCTTCCCTTATACGAAAGAGATCGAGAGGGGCCTGAACAAAACCAAGAAGAACGGAAACGAAAGCCTTTCGACTCACTCTCGTATGGCTCGCCCTCGAGCCCTGGGCGGGTCTTTCCCTCTTGTTCTATTCCCGCCACGATAAAGACGCATGGAAGAGGTATGCCCAGCGCGTGGAGGATCTGTTGAGAGTGTCCGTTGTTTCGGTAGGGAACAGTACGACCTTTTCCCCTATTGTATTGAATCAATAAAACAAAGAGGTCAGTGCTACGGTCTCCTATTGTTTGATCCAATATTGACCAGGGACGAGCCCCGACTTCCATAGGTCCTTGGTTCGACCACCTGCAACGGTCCTTGCTTTTAATAAAGCGGAGCGGGGCCAATTTCTCGTACTTGCTCAGTGTACCCCCTTTCGTCGAGTGCCCCGCTCGGTTCACTGGGCTGTTGGCCTACCAAGCACTTGCCCGCTGCTCCTGCCGCCCGCTTGGCGGGCGGAGCGCTCGTTATCCTGACTGTTCTCTCTGCTGGGGCCCCCTCCCATTGCTCTAGCCATAAGCTATGGCAGCTCCAGCTCGCACCCACTCTGGCCCGCCCTTAGAGGCCAGAGTGGGCTCAGCGGTCAGCCCCTTCTGACATTAGGGGGTCTTTTGCTTTTGCCGGATCTATAGAGATACTACGAGTCCTCCCTCCCAGATTCCCTCGCTGCGGCCATCTGGTTCACCGGTACTACCAAAAACTCTCATGCTTACGTTACTGTGACTGATATATAAGTATTATCTCGGACCAAAACTGGTCATGCTTCTGGTTTCCATTCCCATCATCATATTGATGGAAACTCCTCGTGCTCTGCCATAAGAACTTGGAGTCCGTATCATGGTGAAGGCGCTTGCGTTTGCGCTGTGATTCTTGCTCAAAAAACTGACCGAACGCGTTCGAGTTATTGGCTCGTCCGACCCGACAACATTCATGAGTCGCTCGTTCAACTGTCCCTCGGAGACACGGTCGAGAAGTGCCATGCATGGTCGCCCCCTGTCCTTTCTTTCTCTCGGTCCAGGATTCTGACCCGGGGTAATAAAGAAATGGAAAAAAAGGGGGGACTTCTGCAACGGGCTATGCCACCCATTACTTATGAGGGAAGTCGCATCCGTCCCATCGCAAGCACCTACAATGTCATGATC
Source organism: Zantedeschia hybrid cultivar (assembly GCA_030544215.1). NCBI lineage: Eukaryota > Viridiplantae > Streptophyta > Magnoliopsida > Alismatales > Araceae > Zantedeschia > Zantedeschia hybrid cultivar. The sequence goes on along the minus strand of JARZZO010000009.1, from coordinate 32,500,821 downwards.
ACATTGGTTGACCCTTTTTTGGTAGTTCAACGGACGGTCGCCCCTCCAACAATCAAAGGTAGAAATATGGAAACTTCTCTGCCATTTGGATCGGAGAATTTATGGAGGAAATCGGGTTTTAAATTTCCAGAAACCACACGATTATATAGCCAAAGGGAATACGCCGCGCCTAAAATCATCCCAAGCGCTGCTAATGTGGCTACTAAGCTATTTCTTTGGAAAGCTCCTACTGAGATGGGAAATTCCCCGATAAAGCTGCTAGTACCAGGTGAACTCATATTGGCCAAAGTGGAAGAGAAGGAAATGGTAGGGAGATTCGGCATGGTGCTCACTGAACCTCTATAATATCTAGCAAGTCGAGTCTTATGTCGGTCATATAGAACACCAACACATAGAAAAAGGGCTGGAGGAACCGGTCCATGACTTGACATCGGTAGAATGCTACCTCCAATTCCCTGTATGTTCGATAGAGCAAAATCTTCCCCCCACTGATCGGAGTACGCCGATTACCCCCCGAACCGTACAAGATAGTTACCACCTATCATACGGTTTTCTAACTCCACTTCTTTTTCTGGTCGTTCTGCTCTGTCGGATCGATGGTAGTATCAGAGATCTGTAACCCCCCGACAGTTTTGACAATGGAATTGCCTACTTCCGTTTTGAGTTTCGCATCTCACGGTCATACTAAAGTCTCACATCGTAGACCCCCACCCCAACTCTATCTTCCTTATCAGTGAACCGGAACATAGTGCATAGGTACTCTTCGATGCAGCGGGGACGAGACGACGTGACATACTACGATCACGTACAGAAGTGCTGCCCTTTCAGCTCGGCAATATGGAACCTATCAACTGCTCCCTTGTTGGGGTCCTATCGGGATAGGTAGGCCCAAGCTTTCCCCTCCCCCCGCCTCAGACATAAAGGCAGTAGTTCCCCGTACCGTAGGCCCCTATGTTACGCGGCCGTCATCTTTTGTTACGTTCCACCGTACTAGAAATCCAAGGTTCCACAAACCGTTCTGCGGCGTGGTGGCAGGACCGCTAGGGGATTGGCTCGGGGTGTAAGTAGGGTCAAATCCGCAGGGGTCATGCAAATACATGGGCCCCTTCCCTTCTGCCGAGTTGTTTAGAAGGCGCTTTCCGTTCTACGGTCCCTCGAAGCGAACGAAGGTTTAGGCAGGTAGTACGGGCCCTCTGACTTCCAGCTATGTGTTGTGCGGCTCCCGCGAAGCGAATGAAGGGAAGCTCTTCGAGCTTTCTCCGCCAGCGGCTTATGTAGTGGTCGGCATTCCTACGTGCTCCTCCTTGCCCCCCTACTGGAGATTCGATGACGGGTAACCTTTGGAAAAGTGCTGGTTACGAAGGAAGGTGACGGTTTATGGATGGGTGAAGTGGTAGTCAACCCTCCAACTCCATCAATATCAACAACATGCCGTGACCATGACGGTTAGGCCGACTACTCTACTCGTATATAGATAGGCTACTTCTAGCTTCTATAGTGAGTGGCCCTTCCGCTTTGGTGTAGTTGTAGTTTGTATTGTACTGAATTGAACACATATCAAAGAAAGAAAGGCAGGCGATCAATAGTTGCCCTTCTCCGGCCTGGGAAAAGCAGGGAACTCTAGAAACTAGGGCTTTTTTTGACAGACACGAACACTATTCCGTTATCAGCTGAAACCCGCCTTAGAGATTGAACGTCGTTATTGCCGTTCAATCTAAGACATCGCTGATAGCTTGTAGTGAACAGCCCTCCTTATGAAACCGAAAGCAGCCTTTGGTACTTAAGTAGTTAAGGAACCCCCCTTGCAACTATGATAGAGAGCCATCTGCTTGTTGCCAAACCAACCCCGAACTTTCTTTTGAATCGCCTTTTTCAAAGCGGCCCGCCTTTTTCTTTTTTGAATGGTTGCGACTGTTGTATTGTAGTCGGTCGGGGGGCTTCTACGACAGCTCTGCTTCCTCGTCTTGCTTCTGGCAAAGCTTCTACTTTGCTTGCTTCTCTCGCGCTTGCTTACGCGAAGGCTTAGAGTCCTTTTCGCTAGGTCCAAAAGCTTTTGTCAAAGCGAAAGATCTGATCCAATAGAAATCCCGCATATTGAGCGCAGCTGATATATGGCTACTAGCCCCGATTAGATCATGCCATAAAATAAGAAAAGACTGATATATGGCCCGTCATATACAGATAGAATAGATATGGATAAACAGACATTCCATTGATTCACGAAATGGCTCGTCGATCCAAATTCATCTTTTTGTCTCTCTCTGCCCCCCGCCCCGAAACTGACCCACGGCACAGCGCCCATTCGCTTCGGCGCGGGAAGGCAACGAAGGTCAGTTCAAGAGACCGCAGCGGAGTGGAGCAGCCGCGACACGAAGTTCCTTACCGCTCCGTGGGCTGGATCTCGTTGGTGCCACCTGAACGGTAGGTAGGCGGCGGATGTGTGACGTTTGGAGTTGTCGTTCGTGCACCTGTCCCCAATATGAGAATGAGTGATCCGTTCCCTTGCAGATCATGGCCTTACCACTCGGTCCCCGATGGCCAGCGGGGGATTCGGTATAGCAGCTCACGTTCGTTTGCGCTACGCGTTCCCGCTGGACTAGACACATGTTAGCTGTAGGAAGTATGGTTACGAAAGTGACTTCGGTTCGCCAGTTCAGGCTCAACTCCTCGCTTTACGTTAGCGGACCTATAGGTCGGGCCGAGGCTCCGCGCTCTTTCTTTCTGTGTGGGACGATGCCGAGGAATGCGTCGAGGCGGCGAACAACAACAACACAACTCCATTTTTGTTGCTTTTCCGGATGAGCCCAGTGCATTGGACCGATGGATAAGAGAACTGAGCTGGACAAAAAAGCGCTTGGGCACTCTACATACGATGTAGACTCCATTAGACACATATCGATTTCTTTCTTATGGATCCATAATTTCCCTTGTCTCAAAAATAGATAGTTTGAGGAGATTTCCCTGATTATTGAAAGATTCCCTCTCTATCCATTCCTACTCTTTCGATCTATCAAAACAGATCAGGCCATCTATCAATCGATTTTCAAATAGCACGTTCATCTCGCTTTTCGTTAATTTCCGCCGCGCCATAATAAGAAAGAAGCAGGCGAAACAGCTGGAAGCACTCGCTTCGCGCCCAACAATGATTATTCACGGGAAAGCCAACATAAAGATTCGATTCGGACTTCGTAGAGCCGGTGCTGCTGCTTGCGCGTAGGGCCGTCCCCCACTCCCGTTCCGGGGCGCTAAGGGGGTTTAGTTTTTGGAACAGACGGCAGCATTTTGCTGACGCCTCGAATCGACGCTTTTGTTGCGACATGCTATGTTTTCTCCCCCATGGCTAGTAGGTTGATGGGTCGCACGCCCGGCACACATGTTTTGGCCTTGCTTGTGTGTCCATAACTCAAAATAGGTGACCTAACGGCCACCGCCCGACTAGACATACCAATAGTCACCAGATTCATATGGGCTACTGGGGAGTAGGCAATGATCTTCTTAAGATCGATCTGTCTTGAAGTGGTCAAGGGAGTATATATTATAGCAATCGCGCTTGGAGTATAAATGAAAGGAGTGGAATGAAGTGTCGCTTCAGGAAACATGGGTATTGAAAATCTTAAAAACCCGTGGGTTCCCAATTTTGAAGGAATTCCTGCCAAGATGACAGATCCAGCCGTAGGTGCCTCTACGTGGGCTTTGGGTAACCAAATATGAACTGGTACCATAGGCACTTTGACGGCGAAAGAGGCGAAAGAAGCAATCCATAGAAAGATTTGGCGCCGCTCACTAAATTCTGTGGTTAATAAGATTTGTGAATCGGTGGTTCCCGTTTGGAGAAGAATCAACGGAATAACTAATAGCATAAAAACTGATCCAAGTGAAGTATATAGGAAAAACTGATATGCTGCCTTGATCTTTCTTTGTCTTGAACCCCATACCCCTATAATAATGGTAGAGTAAGGGGTGGCCCCAAAGCGGAATTGACCTGACCAGTGGTAGTTTTTATAAGCTCTAGTGGGTAGCCACTGTAAGGACTGAGGTTTCGGATTCAGTATTCGGGTCGGGTTCGGGCCGGATCCCCTGGTTTCGACGCTGAGGGGTCTTGAGATTTCTGACTGAATGACGGCTGCACTGCTCGACGTCTTTCAAAAGACGTCTGTCTGTGTAGACGCCATTTAAGTCTGCTTTCTGTTGTGCCACGTGTGCGCCACGTGGGCGGGTTTCGGGCCGCGAGAGTACGGCACCTATCGTGTCGTCTGAACGGCGTCCACGATGGACGACGCAATTCAGACTGCGACCCCTGCGATGTCAGTGTACGGCGCCAGAGCGTTGTCAGTATGGCCCGTCCTGTCAGACTGATTGGCGTCTGTCTCGATCGACGCGTTTTAGCCATATTCAGATTGACCCCGCGAGCCTCTCCTTCTTTCCCTCATTCTTCGCCTCCACCCTCTCTCTCTTCGCCCTCTCCGCCCCCTCCGCCCTCCTTTCTTCCTTCCCTTCCTCTTCTTCCTCTTCCATCACTCCAATACCTCCTTACCTCTCACCTCTACCTCCACCACTTCCTTCGCGGCGTTCCATTCTCCGGACGGCGGCCGACGTCCCGGCGGAGTGGCGGTGTCCTCGAGGGTACCGGCGGCGGTCTGCGGTGCGGCGGGTCGGCGGCACGGAGTTTGGAGGAGTTCAAGAACCGGTAGGGGGACGAACCTTGCATAAATCGTGATTATCCTGCTTATGGTTTCCTTAGCGTGGCATGATATGTTTTGGGTTAGACTGAGCATGTTTAAGGGGTTTTCTAACGACCCGCCATCCTATGACCGGGGACCCGGTCACTAAATGGATGTCGGCCCATTAACTGCGGGTTCACACCCGGATCTCACACAACACATCTGGAGGAGTAAGTGCTAAACATGGTTAAATATAACAAACACACGGACTACGAGGTGAACGAGTGCGCAGAGAGAAAGATAACAATGTCCGTATACAGTCCAACAATAATTACATGTCCAACAATTAAATAAGTACAGGCAGAAGGAAAGTACAACAACATCGGGGCATACCCCGGAACTAAGACAGCTGCTGGTCCGCACACCAAGAAGACACCACGCTTCCGCTAGCCACGAGGTCCACACCTGAAACCGCAGGGAGGGAGCCACACCAGAAATGGGCTCAGTAGGGGTCATCTGATCCCCCGCCTCCCACTCACACACCCACAAGTGCAACAACAGGAATATATGGCAATTAAGTAAAGCCGTAAACATAGCACTTAACCTGATAGGAACCATACGATAAGCAGTGTAACAAGAACAGTACCAAGTAACCCGAAGACTGTGGATTCGATATGACTGTGGTTTATGTTTGTCACCATGGACCGATGGGGACAGGGTCATGGTGTCTGTGAGGCATTGTGCCGTACCGGTGGGAGTAGGGGTACATGTTGTGGTTTACCTTTAGCTGAGGGAAGCAGAACCACCTTGAGCCCGTCGGGCCGGAGTAGCTGGTGCGCTATCCAAGGGGTTGCTGCTTGGCCTTAGCGGGTCGGGGTTTCCCTGTTTGTCGTGACAGCTTCCGGCGCGTTTCTTGCTGTGGAGCTGGTACTGGTGGGAGTTGGTTTACCCTTTAGCCACTGGGCCTGATGTGACCTTTGATTAAGGTTACGAGTGGTACCCTTAGCCCTTTGGCCTGACGCAGCCCGGGAGAGTTGGGTTTGTGGGTAGTTCCTGTAGCTTCGGCTTGACGGGGGTTCGCCGGTCCCCAGGGCCCTCCTGGAAGCGCTGAGGCCTAGCGTGGAGGCAATCCGGTGGTAGGACAGTAGTCTAGACTGCTTGTGTGCACACGTAGCTGGCAGTGGCGGTACACTGAGTCCAGCTTGTAACGACCCGCCATCCTATGACCGGGGACCCGGTCACTAAATGGATGTCGGCCCATTAACTACGGGCTCACACCCGGATCTCACACAACACATCTGGAGGAGTAAGTGCTAAACAGTGCTAAATATAACAATCTCACGGACTACAAAGGTAAACAAGTGCGCAGGGAAAGTAACAATGTCCGTATACAGTCCAACAATAATTACATGTCCAACAATTAAATAAGTACAGGCAGAAAGAAAGTACAACAACATCGGGGCATACCCCGGAACTAAGACAGCTGTTGGTCCGCACACCAAGAAGACACCACGCTACCGCTGCGCCACGAAGTCCACACCTAAAACCGCAGGGAGTGAGCCACACCAGAACTGGGCTCAGTAGGGATCATCCGATCCCCTGCCTCCCACTCACACACCCACAAGTGCAACAACAGGAATATATGGCAATTAAGTAAAGCCGTAAACATAGCACTCAACCTGATAGGAACCATACGATAAGCAGTGTAACAAGAACAGTACCAAGTAACCCGAAGAACCCGACACAAAGTCACGTCGCACAGTCAAAGTCCACGAAGCGACTGAACCACACTGTCGACCGAAGTCAAACGTCGCCTCCGAACACTACCACCACTGCTCACGCCTGTCCACCCCTACAGTGTTCCGGGGCACTGTAGGGTGAGGCAGTGAGCCAAACTAGGACTAGCTGGACTCAGTGTACCGCCACTGCCAGCTACGTGTGCACACAAGCAGTCTAGACTACTGTCCTACCACCGGATTGCCTCCACGCTAGGCCTCAGCGCTTCCAGGAGGGCCCTGGGGATCGGCGAACCCCCGTCAAGCCGAAGCTACAGGAACTACCCACAAACCCAACTCTCCCGGGCTGCGTCAGGCCAAAGGGCTAAGGGTACCACTCGTAACCTTGATCAAAGGTCACATCAGGCCCAGTGGCTAAAGGGTAAACCAACTCCCACCAGTACCAGCTCCACAGCAAGAAACGCGCCGGAAGCTGTCACGACAAATAGGGAAACCCGACCCGCTGAGGCCAAGCAGCAACCCCTCGGATAGCGCACCAGCTACTCCGGCCCGACGGGCTCAAGGTGGTTCTGCTTCCCTCAGCTAAAGGTAAACCACAACATGTACCCCTTCTCCCACCGGTACGGCACAATGCCTCACAGACACCATGATCCTGTCCCCATCGGTCCATGGTGACAAACATAAACCACAGTCATGTCGATCCACAGTCGTGTAAGCACACACACACATAACATGATGCCATTCCACACACACAGAAGTCCTCAGTCTCAGTGTACAACGTAAAACATGCCTTAGAACCGCCAATAGTGAAACATATGTTTAAAAACCAGGGTTAAGACAGTTCTGTCTTGAATCGCGTCGACCGAGGTCGACGCCATTCAAGTCCCTTAGACGGGTTCAATTAAAAGTCAGATTATCCCTTAAAACGCGTCCACCTGTGAAGCCGTCGTTTAAAACGCGTCAGCGTCGCCAGACGCCATTCAACCCAGAAATCCGGATTGCAGAACCCTTAAACGGGGGCATTTCCTGCCTAAATGGCGTCATGATGGCCCGACGTCCTTCTGAAAGGCGTCGTCCATTCATGACGTCATTTAGCACCAGAACCCCTAATTCAGGAAACCTCGAACAGGGAGGTTTCTGCCTTAAAACGCGTCGTACTGACCCGACGTCTTTCGGAAAGGCGTCGACCATGTACGACGCCATTTAGCGCCAGAAACCAGGTTTCCTGGTTCGACCCGAGGGTCTCTCCCTTGAACCCCAAGCACCCCGAAAAAGCCCCAAAACCAAAAGGAGGAAGATGAGAACGTCAAGCACCACGATCATGCTATGAAACCACGTCCACAAACACCGCCATTCCCACAAGGAATCCCCCTAAACATGCTCAATCTAACCCCAAACACGCCACATCATGCCAAGAAGCAAACGAGCACACATGCAAGGTTTCGTCCCCCTACCGGTTCTTGAACTCCGCCAAGCTCCGTGCCACCGTCCCGCCGCACCGCACACCGCCGCCGGTACCCTCGAGGACGCCGCCACTCCGCCGGGACGTCGGCCGCCGTCCGGAGAGTGGAACACCGCGAAGGAAGTGGTGGAGGTAGAGGTGAGAGGTAAGGTGGTGTTGGAGTGGTGGAAGAGGAAGAAGAGGAAGGGAAGGGGAAGAAGAGCGTCGGAGAGGGCGGAGAGGGCGAGGAGAGAGAGAGTGAAGGCGAGAATGAGGGAAAGAAGGGGAGGCTCGCGGGGTCAATCAGAATCTAGGTAAAACGCGTCGATCGAGGCAGACGCCATTCAGTCTGACAGGACAGTCGTACTGACAGCGCTCTAAAACGCGTCGCTCACCGTGGACGCCGTTCAGACGATGTGACCGGCCGTACTGACAACGCTCTGGCGCCGTACCCTGACATCGCAGATGTCGCAGTCTGAATCGCGTCGACCAAGCTGGACGCCGTTCAGACGAAATGACAGGGGCCGTACTCTCGCGGCCCGAAACCCGCCCACGTGGCGCACACGTGGCACAGCAACCAACAGACCTAAATTGCGTCCACGCACCCTGACGCCTTTTGAAAGGCGTCGAGCAGTGCTGACGCCATTCAGCCAAGAATCTCAAGACCCCTCCAGGGTCCAAACCAGGGGATCCGGCCCGAACCCGACCCGAACACAGAACCCGAAACCTCAGTCCTTACAGGTTTTCTTGTGGGAATGGCCGTGTTAGGGATTGTGGAATTGTAGCATGCTTGTGGTAGTTGATTTCCCTTTCCTCCCCCTTCTGTTTTGGGCATTTTCGGGGTGTTTGGGGTTAAAGGAGGAACCCTCGGATCGAACCAGAGAACCAGGTTTCTGGCGCTAAACGGCGTTGTTCCTGGTCGACGCCTTTCAGAAGGACGTCGGGACAGTACGACGCCTTTTAGGGCAGAAACCTCAATGTTCGAGGTTTCGTTGTACGGGGTTCTGGCGCTAAAAGACGTCATGTATGGACGACGCCTTTTAGAAGGACGTCGGACCATCATGACGCCTTTTAGGCAGGAATGACCCCGACTGAGGCTTCTGCAAATCTGAAATTCTGGGGTGAATGGCGTCTGTAGACTCTGACGCGTTTTAAAGGGCGGCTTCCCATGTCGACGTGGTTTAAGGAATAATCTGGTTTTAATGAACCTGTTTTAGGGACTTGAACGGCGTCGACCTCGGTCGACGCGATTCAAGATAGAACTGCTTAACTCCTGTTATTTAACACATGTTTCACGATTGGATGGTTCGAATGCATGCTTTAAGTTGTACACTGAGACTGAGGACTTCTGCGTGAATGGAATTACATCATGTATGTGTGTGTGTTTATGCGGATATGGAATTGGAACTACTGTGGTTTACGTCTGTCACCATGGGCCAATGGGGGTGAGCCATGGTGTCTGTGAGGCATTGTGCCGTATCGGTGGAGGAGGGGGACATGTTGTGTTTTACCTTTGGCTGAGGGAAGCAGAACCACCTTGAGCCCGTCGGGCCGGAGTAGCCGGTGCGCTATCCGAGGGGTTGCTGTTTGGTCTCAGCGGGTCGGGGTTACCCTGTTTGTCGTGGCAGCTTCCGAGGCGTTTCTTGCTGTGGAGCTGGTTGTGGTACTGTTGGAGTTGTTTTACCCCTGTGGCCACTGGGCCTGATGTGACCTTTGATCAAGGTTACGAGTGGTACCCTTCGCCCTTTGGCCTGACGCAGCCCGGGAGGTTAGGGTTGTGGGTAGTTCCTGTAGCTTCGGCTTGACGGGGGTTCGCCGGTCCCCAGGGCCCTCCTGAAGCGCCGAGGCCTGGCGTGGAGGAAATCCGGTCGGTAGGACAGTAGTCTAGACTGCTTGTGTGCACACGTAGCTGGGCAGTGGTGGTTCACTGGTCCCAGTTAGTCCTAGTTTGACTCACTGCCTCACCCTACAGTCCCCCGGAACACTGTAGGGGCGGACAGGCGTGAGTAGTGGTGGTAGTGTTGTGAGGCGACATTTGACTTCGGTCGACAGTGTGGTTCGGTCGCTTGTGGACTTTGGTTGTGAGACGTGACTTTGTGTTGGGTTCTTCGGGTTACTTAGAACTGTTCCTGCTACACTGCTTATGTGTATGTTTCATATCAGATTTGGGTGCTATGTTTATTGCTTTACTTAATTGCCATATATCTGTATTGTTGCACTTGTGGGTGTGTGAGTGGGAGGCAGGGGATCGGATGATCGCTACTGAGCCCAATTCTGGTGTGGCTCACTCCCTGCGGTTTCAGGTGTGGACCTCGTGGCGTGTGGCAGCGTGTGGTGTCTTCTTGGTGCGTGGACCAGAAGCTGTCTCAGTTCCGGGGTATGCCCCGATGTTCTTGTACTTTTCTTCTGCCTGTACTTATTTAATTTGTTGGACCATGTAATTATTGTTGGACTGTATACGGACATTGTTATCTTCCTTCCTGCGCACTTGTTACATCTTTGTAGTCCGTGTGATTGTTATATTTAGCCTTGTTTAGCGCTTACTCCTCCAGATGTGTTGTGTGAGATCCGGGTGTGAACCCGCAGTTAATGGGCCGACATCCATTTAGTGATCGGGTCTCCGGTCATAGGATGGCGGGTCGTTACAGTTGGTATCAGAGCTCAGTCTGGTCGAGTATGTGGTAAACTGGGTTAGATATTATAGTCCAACAATAAGTACGAGTCTGTACAGGCGATGGCTGCTGGTGTAGATTGATAGGTTTTGACGTGCTTTGGTTCGATTTTTGTATTTGTGGGGTAGTGATGGCACCGAAGAGGAGAGTTCCGTTGGCCCGTGGTTCGAGGGCAGAAGGACATAATGTGGATCGTTTCACGGAAGCTATGATTGGGGCTATGTCTAGATACCAGCAGGGAGATGGAAGTGAGGGGTCCAATTCCCGAGGTGGCCAATCCATGGTGATGGAGCGGTTCTTGAAGTTGAAGCCCCCTTCTTTCACGGGTCAACCTGTTCCAGATGCGGCAGCTCATTGGATTAAGGAAGTGGAGAAGGCGTTTGATGTTCTAGAATGTGCTGAGAGTGTGACAAGACCTTGTTGGCAACCTACTTGCTGAAGGATGATGCTTATGATTGGTGGGTTACCATCAAGGGGTTGATGTTTCCAGATAGGTCCTTGAGAGAGATTCTTTGGGAAGACTTTGTGAGAGAGTTTGGTGGACAGTACTTTCCGAGGCACGTTCGTAGGGCCAAGGAAAGGGAGTTTATGGAATTGGTGCAGGATGGTATGTCAGTTCTGGAATATCAGATGAAATTTGTAGCTCTGGGAAGATTTGCTCCACACATATCTGAGCATGAGGATCTTAGGACGGAGAAATTTGTGGATGGACTTCGGCATGATCTGAGGGAATTTGTGGCAGCTCATTGTTGTAAGGATCTGGCGTCAGTAGTTCGGTGCGCGGCAGCAGTGGAGATGCAGTTCCAACACACGGTGAAAGAGTCGGAGCATTCAGCACAAGGGAAGCAGCAAAGCAGGGATAGGTCAGCAGTCTTTTCGTCAGGTGGTTTGAGTTCCTTTGAGCTCGAGTTCCAAGAGGTACCTTGTGACGAGGATGAAGATGATTCAGTTCAGCAGATGCAGACGGAGGTCAGCTGGCAACAGGAAGCGAGGCGAGACGCTGCAGATCGTTGTCCCCGTTGTGGCAGGTTTCATGGTAATCGGATCTGCCCATTGATCACTGGTAGCTGTTTTGGCTGTGGTAGGAAGGGACATCTCGCGAGGAACTGTCCCCAGAAGAATAAGGCAGGTCAGGAGCCGAGTGGTCAGTAGGTGTCTGAGACGTTGAGTGGTGTTGCGTCTCTTAGTGGGGGTCCGAGCAGTTGGGCTAGATGAACACTTTTATATTGTCTTATTCAAAGGTGGTTGTGAACTCTTGTGGCACTTTTATGTACTTGGGTTTGGTAGAGAATCGGTTTTGTAATATGTGCCTTGCTAGTGTGTGGTTATTTTGATCTTTTAGCTTTTTGTCAGAATTGAGAATCTTGGTTAGCTTGGTGTGAATTTGATTGGCTAATTATGTGGAGCCCTGTGTGTGTGATTGGTGAGAATGATTGATGTAATCAGTGTGCCGGCATGTGATTGTTAGCCGAGTTTATCGTTGAGCGGTTGCAAATTTCGAGGGCGAAATTCTTTTAAGGGGGGGGAGAATGTAAGGACTGAGGTTTCGGGTTCAGTATTTGGGTCGGGTCCGGACCGGATCCCCTGGTTTGGACCCTGAGGGGGGTCGTGAGAGTTTTGACTGAATGACGTCTGCACTGCTCGACGCCTTTCAAAAGGCATCAGGTTGTGTGGACGCCATTTAAGTCTCCTTGCTGTTGTGCCACGTGGGCGGGTTTCGGGCCGCGAGGGTACGGCCCCTGTCTCGTCGTCTGAACGGCGTCCGTGATGCACGACGCGATTTAGACTGCGACTCTGCGATGTCAGTGTACGGTGCCTGACTTGTTAGCTGAATGGTGTCCGTGATGGGCGACGTGTTTCAGAGCGTTGTCAGTACGGCCCGTCTTGTCATCTGATAGGCGTCTCTCTCTGTCGACGCGTTTTAGCCAATTTCTAATTGACCCCGCGAGCCTCCCCTTCTTTCCCACATTCTCGCCTTCACCCTCTCTCTCCTCGTTCTCTCCTCCCTCTCCAACCCTCTTTTCCCCTTTCCCTTCCTCTTCTTCCTCTTCCATCACTCCAACACCTCCCTACCTCTCACCTCTACCTCCACCACTTCCTTCGCGGCGTTTCATTCTCCGGACGGCGGCCGACGTCTCGGCGGAGTGGCGACGTCCTCGGGGGTACCGGCGGCGGTGTGCGGTGCGGAGGGACGGCGGCACGGAGCTTGGAGGAGTTCAAGAACCGGTAGGGGGACGAACCTTGCATGGACTGTGGTTGTCTTGCTCGTGATTTCCTTGGCGTGGCATGATGTGTTTTGGGTTAGAATGAGCATGTTTAGGGCGTTTTCTTGTGGGAATGGCCGTGTTCGAGATCGTGGAATTGTAGCATGCTCGTGGTAGTTTGATTTCCCTTTCCTCCCCCTTCTGTTTTGGGCATTTTGGGGTGTTTGGGGTTAAGGGGAGAAACCCTCGGGTTAAACTACGGAACCAGGTTTCTTGCGCTAAAAGACGTCGAGCTTGGACGACGCCTTTTCGAAGGACGTCGGGCCATCTCGACGCCATTTAGACAGAAACCTCCCTATTTGTGGTTCCGTGAGTTTGGGGTTCTGGGGCTAAATGACGTCATGAATGGACGACGCCATTTCGAATGGCGACGTGCCATCATGACGCCATTTAGGCAGGAAAATCCCCCGACTGAGGCTTCTGCAACTCTGGAATTCTGGTGTGAATGGCGTCTGTGGACTCTGACGCGTTTTAGGGCATAATCTGATTTTAATGAACCTGTTTGTGGGGCTTGAATGGCGTCGACCTCGATCGACGCGATTCAAGACAGAACTGCATTAACTACTGTTGTTAACACATGTTTCACGGTTGGATGGTTCAAATGCATGCTTTAAGTTGTACACTGAGACTAAGGATTTCTGCGTGAGTGGAGTTACATCATGTGTGTGTGTGTGTTTATGCGGATATGGAATTGGTATGACTGTGGTTTACGTTTGTCACCTTGGGCCGATGGGGAAGGGCCATGGTGTCTGTAAGGCATTGTGCCGTTCCGGTGGGAGGAGTGGTACACGTTGTGTTTTACCTTTGGCTGAGGGAAGCAGAACCACCTTGAGCCCGTCTGGCCGGAGTAGCCGGTGCGCTATCTGAGGGGTTGCTGTTTGGTCTCAGCAGGTCGGGGTTTCCCTGTTTGTCGTGGCAACTTCCGGCGCGTTTCTTGCTGTGGAGCTGGTTGTGGTACTGTTGGAGTTGTTTTACACCTTTAGCCACTGGGCCTGATGTGACCTTTGATCAAGGTTACGAGTGGTACCCTTCGCCCTTTGGCCTGACGCAGCCCGGGAGATTAGGGTTGTGGGTAGTTCCTGTAGCTTCGGCTTGACGGGGGTTCGCCGGTCCCCAGGGCCCTCCTGAAGCGCCGAGGCCTGGCGTGGAGGAAATCCGGTCGGTAGGACAGTAGTCTAGACTGCTTGTGTGCACACGTAGCTGGACAGTGGTGGTTCACTGGTCCCAGCTAGTCCTAGTTTGACTCACTGCCTCACCCTACGGTGCCCCGGAACACTGTAGGGGTGGACAGGCGTGAGTATTGGTGGTGTTGTGAGGCGATGTTTGACTTCGGTCGACAGTGTGGTTCGGTCGCTTTGTGGACTTTGGCTGTGAGACGTGACTTTGTGTTGGGTTCTTCGGGTTACTTAGAGTTGTTCCTGCTTCACTGCTTATGCATACGTTTCATATCAGGTTTGGGTGCTATGTTTACTGCTTTATTTAATTGCCATATATCTGTATTGTTGCACTTGTGGGTGTGTGAGTGGGAGGCAGGGGATCGGATGATCCCTACTAAGCCCAATTCTGGTGTGGCTCACTCCCTGCGGTTTCAAGTGTGGACCTCGTGGCATGTGGTGGCGTGTGGTGTCTTCTTGGTGTGCGGACCAGCAGCTATCTCAGTTCCGGGGTATGCCCTGATGTTGTTGTACTTTACTTCTGCCTGTACTTATGTAATTTGTGGGACCATGTAATTATTGTTGGACTGTATACGGACATTGTTATCTTCCTTCCTGCGCACTTGTATTATCTTTGTAGTCCGTGTGATTGTTATATTTAGGCTTGTTTAATGCTTGCTCCTCCAGATGTGTTGTGTGAGATCCGGGTGTGAACCAGCAGTTAATGGGCCGACATCCATTTAGTGATCGGGTCTCCGGTCATAGGATGGCGGGTCGTTACATACACATAAAAAGAAAATAAGAAAATCTTATATTAAGGGGGTGCCCCTTCTGGGGACGAAAGCGCACTTGATGTTTCAAGAGTCTCAGTCGCTTCCTATTACCCTTCGGGTAAATAATATGTCACCGGGAGTTGGAATTTCTCAGGTGCTAGTTTCAGCTTAGGTGTAGTCTTCTTCAGTCCCTCGTGTCTAACCCCCAAGCGATACATAGTTTGCTTGCTTGTCTCAACTTGATCAATCGGGCTAATAAAGGTCGGTAGTCTCTATGGGAGGATGAAATGGATCTTGAATCTTATTGATCTTATCGAGTTAGTTCTGCACCACCACAGGGCCCAAACCATACCTTGAGGTGAGAGAGGGTTCTCCTAAGAATGGACCAAGTCTCAACGAGTTCTTTCTTTTAGTGAAGGGAACCAGTACTTAAGCAAGAGGGGTCTCACCGATGGTGGATCAGAACCTAGGGCGACTTCGAAGAAGAAGACTCCCTTGTCTTATTATTATTCTTAGTCGAAGCTGTGCATGAGTGGTTCTCTTAATGCGGTGAAAAGAAACTAATTCTTATCAAATGGTTCTCTCCGTATCATGAGATGGGCTACTGCGCGCTAACAGCTAACAAAAAGAGGGCTTTCTTTTTTTTATAAAGACGCCGAAAAAAGGGAATTCCATATTCAGGCAGCATTCCAGCCAATGTTGTCTTTCCCTCCCTATTGGCATGGATATATCAAGCAAGAAAGTATGAGTAATCGAGTATATAGACCAACCCGCGGGGGTGCAGCAACTCAAGTGTCTAAAGACCCTACTGCACAAAAGGCAAAGAAAAAGATGTGGTACTCATTAGTGAGCGTTTGGTATATAGTGATATTTATACTTTAATTCACATCCGAAAATATTAAATTGAAATTCATATGACAAGTCAGGGCCCTGAAAGAATTACTAACAAAATACCACATTTAGAGGCTCATTTACTCCGCAATTTAGACAGAAATGGAATCGTGATGCGGGTGGAAACAGGTGAGATTTGAGTAGGTAAATTAACGCCTCAGACAGCGAACGAATCGTCGTATGCCCCAGAAGATAGATTATGACGAGCCATACTTTTCAGGTATCCACTGCAAAGGAAACTTCTCTAAAATTACCTATAGGTGGAAGGGGTCGAGTTATTAATGTGAGATGGATCCAGCAAAAGGGGGATTCCGATTATAACCCAGAAATGATTCGTGTATATATTTCACAGAAACGTGAAATCAAAGTGGGTGATAAAGTGGCTGGAAGACATGGAGTTATTTCCAAAATTTTGCCTAGACAAGATATGCCCTATTTACAAGATGGAACACCGGTTGATATGGTCTTCAGCCCCTTAGGAGTACCCTCACGAATAAATGTGGGACAGATATTTGAATGTTCACTCGGGTTAGCGGGAGATCTTTTAAATAGGCATTATAGAATAGCCCCCTTTGATGAGAGATATGAGCAAGAGGCTTCGAGAAGACTAGTGTTTTTGGAATTATATGAAGCCAGTAAGAAAACAAAAAATCCATGGGTATCTGAACCCAACGGGAAAAAGTCAAATATTTGATGGAAGAACCGGAGATCCTTTTGAGCAACCTGTTCTAATAGGAAAGTCCTATATACTTAAATTAATTCATCAGGTTGATGATAAAATCCATGGACGCTCCAGTGGACATTATGCACTTGTTACACAATAACCCTTTAGAGGAAGGGCCAAACAAGGGGGACAACGAGTGGGAGAAATGGAAGTTTGGGCTTTACAGAGATTTGGTGTTGCTCATATTTTACAAGAAATGCTTACTTATAAATCTGATCATATTAGAGCTCGTCAGGAGGTACTTGGTACTACGATTAGGGGAGGAACAATATTTAATCCTGAGGATGCCCCAGAATCTTTCGATTGCTTGTTCAAGAACTACGATCTTTGGCTCTAGAACTGAATCATTTCCTTGTATCTGAGAAAAATTTCCAGATTAATAGAAAGGTCTGAATGAATCAAAATTTCTATTCTATGATTGACCAGTATAAACATCAACAACTTCGAATTGGACCAGTTTCTCCTCAACAAATAAGTACTTGGGCTAACAAAATTCTAATGGGGAGGTAGTCGGAGAGGTAACAAAACCCTACACTTTTCATTACAAAACCAATAAACTAGAAAAAGACGAGTTGTTTTGTGAAAGAATCTTTGGACCTATATATAAACAATCCCCTATTCCGTAAGCAGTCCAGCCATTAGTCCATTCCGTACTCTCTCCATCTAAGATCTCGTACTTAGTAGTCCATGTAGTTAGTTTCTTAGTTGTCTGATGTAGGCTAGCCGCCAGTCTTCTATAGTAGGTAGGTGGGTGCAGCCTTTTCGTAACTCCAGCTAGAATCCGATTCTCCGTCTTCAATATTGATTGTACCGGTCTTTCATCTCCTTTAGGGCTTGGACATAATTTGGATCTTTTCCTTGTCTTGTATCTGGTACACTTAAAACAAAGCCAATCCCTTTTGGAGCTACCTCTGAATCCACTGGCAATGAGAATCCCAATTCATTTGGAATAGGTAAGTCAGTCTTCGCTGAAGCTAACATCATCTTTCTCACGATCTGGGATCGAAGGGAATAAAACAAAGCTAGCTCGGCTAAGACAGAGAGGAGGTAACCAGCTTTTGAAGCACCGAATAGGGGCCTGCTTGGGTACTAAAGAGATTTCACCATTAGTAGAGATCAGGGATTCCCAAAAAGCGGATAGTTAAGTTCGAAGGGAAAGAAGGCAATCGATCAGATTTCGGCGAGGTTACTAGATGCTAACTAAACTTAAGACTAAGCAGCAGACGCAGATTCGGCACTCGATCGACCTGATTCTATTGAGGCCCAGATTGAAGGAATAGGAAATTGGGTACTCGACAGAAGGTCGGGCCACCTCAACCGAAATGGAATAAGGAGAAAGACTCAGATCAAGAGAAGGAGCGAACTACTCAATCGACTAAGGCCGAAGAGAGAGGAAGGTTTGGCATTGACTTCGCCGATTAGGCGAGCGGGGAACTCTTAATACTCAGCAGCAGAGAAAGAGACGAGAACAACCGATTCTCCGGTAAAGAATTGTCACCTTCTTTCTAGAATAGTAGAGGATCAGAGTGAAGCTCCTGGAGAGGAAAGCCTAAGAGCTAGGGTTGGGGCTTTTTTTGAGGCATCTAGTTCAGTAGCGTAGGAAGAAGTGACATAAGTTAGGATTGTTTCCACACCTGAACCTGAGGACTAATCCGAAGAAACTGATACAAGGTTCGCAGATGCTGACACAGAAAGTATGGAGTTTCCAATTGATTGACCAACTAGGTTAGGAGTTGAACCAGTAGCAGGAGTTGCGCCAGGAGTTGAGCCAGGGGTTTCCAGCAGGGAATCAACCAAAACTTCAAGATCAGCCGCAGGGGCAGGGTTCGATTCCAATACAGTAGAAGAAGAGTTCCTTACAGGCCTAGAGGAGTTTACCAGCTCAACAGACCTCTCAAAAGAGTAAGAGGACTTTGCATACTAACTGATGAGGCAGAATCCGATTCGGCCCATTAAAACAAGCCCAAACCCAATTTAGCCCAGCAGCAGCAGTACAAGGCCCTCAGGGAGCCTTCGGCCCATCAGCGACCCAATAGCCCTCGGCCCGTAAGCGGCGCCGTTGCCTCCGGCCCAACAGACTTCAGCCCGTCAGCGGCCCATCAATCTACGACCCGGGAGTAGTCCGGCAGCCCCAGGCCCAGCAGGCTTCGGCCCATCAGCGGCCCAACCCCCTTCGGCCCGATAACCGAGTCCGGCCCACTCCGGTGGATGACTGGGCACTATGGCGGTTTACCAGTAAACCCGGAACATAGTGTTAGTATTAGATGGTCTCAAAGCCAATCCGATACTGTGTACATATTCAGATTATTAATAAATGGCAATAATTCATTGTGTGTAATTAATTCGATCTGTGTTTATCGTATCACGATGAAGTCCATGAACATGTGCAATAGTATTCGGATTATGATGAGATCATAATTACGGGACCGAAGACTTATAAACACATGTTCTTAATTGTTCCTAGTCATAGGATGTTTGAGATAGGACATCGAATATCCGGATAGACTAGTATAGGTTACCTCAGCTCATATGATGAGGGTGACTGATCCCATAAGTCACTTGTGTGGAGACACTATGCTGAACCTATAGGTGCTCATTGGTGAATGAGTTCACTGAACTGATCCGACTATGAATCGCTGGATGGTAATCACCTCACTGATAACCAGCTCGATTCAATTGTCACGGTTGCGTGGATGATCCTTGGACCTGAGACTCCAAGGATACCTTGTTGGTAGGTTTCTGAGCTTTGACCTTGACGAACGAATCCCTAACCATGGGATATCAATAAGTCAAGTGATCGGGTTCAGGGAAATGCCCTCGAAGGTAATTGTGTGTTCAATACGGGATCATCCGCTCTCGGTTGTTTGAGAGAGAATGTTCCGAGAATGATGCGCTTAAAGTCCCTGGCCAGGGCGGACTCTGTAATCGATAAGGAGTTATCGGATTCAGATTAGCGACATCTGATTCAAGTGAATCGACCAAATAGGGTTTAACAGTAAACCATGCCCTAGGTCGATTCGGGAACATTGTACGGATGAAGGATTATATCCGCGCGCTAACCGATGACAGAAAGGTTCCAATAGAGGGTTGCGATAACCCCAGTGCCATCCAGGATCACGCGATGTTGCTTGGCATCCAACGTGATCGGCAGTCCGTCCGAATTTATTGTGGGACATTAAATTCGACTGATTAATTGAATATAAAGATATTAATTAATTCAGTGGGTCAGTAAAGGGTTACTGGACTTAATGGGCTATTAACTGGACTGGTATTTGGGCCTAGAGGGTCACACGCAAATGGTTTTCAAGTCAATGGATAATCCGACAGGATTTCGGATAAGTCTGGGTTTTTGTGAAAAACCGCAAACTGACTTCTTATAAAAGAACGGATTCTACGTCCGGGGCCAGCAACCCTGACCTAGCCGTCATTCGTTCTTCCCCACTTTCTCTCTCCTCTTGGCGTGCCGTTCCCAACTGCTCCACTTCCCGTTCGACGGGGATTCTGGATCCGCATGTCGCGGCGGATCACGCGCAGTCAGACGGGATCTTCGAGCGCCGCAGCGAGCGAGGAAGCGAGGACGATCCATCGCGAGGAGAACCGCGTGGATACCGCTAGAGGTCGGGCATCTGCGCGACTTGCGGCATCGCTCCGACGGAACCGGAAAACAGACGCGGATTCGAATCCGCGCAAGGTAAATTCGATTTACACTGGTTTAATTTTAACGACCGAAACGGGACAGATCCGATCCCGAACTCCTTTATTCCGCTGCGTTTTAAGATCGGATCCCGACACAGCGATCCCAACAGTGGTATCAGAGCCAGGTTCCACTGTGTTTTCGCCGTTTCGGTCTCTAAAATTTATGGTTTTTGAATTTATTCCATGCTTAGATTTATGTTCTTGAAAGATTTATAATTATTAGATGATTACTGCGATGAGATCGTGATTTAAATCTGAAGAAAAAATTATTTTTGGGGGTTTTTCGTCGTGTTCTTCGTTGGACGAAGAACGGGGCGTTTTTGATGTGGTCGGATCCATAGAGATGGATTTTAAGGGGTTCTAATCGCTGTAGATCATGCCCAATGACCCTGGTCGAGTTGTTGATGGCATGGGAAGCCGTGGAAGAGCGGCCATGGACCTTCTTCTTCCTCCCCACGGGTTTGAGAAACCTGCAAAACCAGATTTTTTGGAGGAAATAAGGGGGCGAATAAATCCCTTTCCGGATGACCTCCAGGGCCACCGCCGGTCACTGGACCTCGCCGGAGCTAAGGGGTTCGCCGGCGGTGTGGTGCGGTGCCCTGCCGGCGCCGGGATCGGCGCCGGAGAAGACCCCAAAGAGGGGGGCGGCGCCGTCGGGTTCCCTGCGTTGCAGGGAACCTCGGGCGGTTCGGCCGGACGGCTAGGGTTTCCCTAGCCGCCGACCGGACCGGGCCCGGCTGGGCCCTGGCTCGTGCCAGGTGGCCCGAGCCAGGGCGCAGCAAAGCTCGGACCTGGGTCCGAGCCCTGGCTGCGCCCTGGCTCGGCCCTGGCCCGAGCCAGGGGCCCAGCAGGGCTGAGCCCTTTAGGGGGCCCAGTTGATTAAAAATTTTTTAGTTTTAAAATTTTAATTATAAAATTGGTTTAATAATTATCTGTAAAATATGATTTTACTGTTTTTATTAAATTCAATTTTTATTGGGTCCTTATTAAGGTTTATTATGTTAATTAATTAACAAAAGGTTGTTAATTGAATTAATTCTAAATGTTAAATTAAACCTTATGCAATCTAATTGTTAGATTAACCCCATAAATATTTGAATTGTTCAAATTGAGCATGGAATATTTCTGAAGCCGTTAATTTTAGATTTTAATGCATTTTTGATGTGTTATTGATTTGCTTGTTTAAATTGGATTTAAATTAGCATGCTTGCAATAAATACTAAAGTTTTCGAAAAATTCCAAATAATCCAAATTTTGTTTGGTCCCTGGTTTTATGAAACCAAAATTAATATTATTTTCGAAAATTTTATTTAGCCATTTGATGTGCAATTCATGTGTGGTTTGTTTAATAAAACACATGGTGGTCATGGACGGGCATTACTTGTGGATGTGGAATGTGATTGTGTGGTTTATTGTGTATTAATAAATAGAGGTCTGCGAACCTCTCCCTCTTACATTCCATTGTACTTCTACCTTCCTCCTTGATGTAATCGCCATAAGGCTTCCTCATTTAAATTATCGTGTAATTGAGAATTACGATGTAATTTGATCGAGGCGGATGCGTGCGGAGCGAGGATGATCCACAACTGCTGACCAGATGAAAATGAAGGAGTTCATTGTATTCATGGGTTTGCAGACTCATGATATAAGTTGTTATATTGTGTGTATGTGTGCATTTGACTGTCTGGCTCAAGTCAAACCGCAGTGCCGTCCATGACCACACTAATGACATGTATGTGATGCGTGTGCTTTATATTTGCTAGGTTATTAGTATTAATAAATATATTCGATATATTTAATACTATCACCTAGGATGAGACCAAATTAAATAAGTAAAACCTTCGTTACAAACTCTAAGCCGTAGCGCGAGTCATTGAGAATGTACCGCATGGCTCTCCATCAATATGATTGATAGAACTTAATTCGGTGGTGGTAGATACTATGTGTTTACCCGAGGTCTGCCACTAACTGATGAGAGGACTGTTGATCATGGCATAAGATGCCTTTGGATAAGAGTAGAGGAACGATATAGTCATCCACGTGTTTACCCGGGAACTATGTTTCTACTTTACTCTGTCACGTATTGATGGTAAAGCTTAGACCGGGGATAATGGTCTACTGTGTTTACCCGGGACCATTAAACTTGGGAGCCGAAGTACGATCGGATATTGCAAGGAGTTGCAATTATCATGAGATGATTGCTCTGAGATAGCAGTATGATACTATGTGTTTACCCGAGGTCATACTGTGATGCTTGGAGATTCTGATCCCCACTAGGAGACAGTCGGCGTCTCCCGTTCTGTATATCTGAAGGTTATACAGTCCGTTGAAAATTAGTGGGAGTAAAATTAGATAATAAAAGACCATATCTTGTTTTAGATAATCTGAATATCTGCTAATTATCAATTAATTATCTCCTGTAGGCGAGAATGTCGCACCATAACCCGTTGCGAGGCATACTTGATGCCAACCGTTTGACAGGCACCAATTACTCAGACTGGCTCAGAAACTTGAAGATAGTCCTCAGGTCTGAGCAGATTGCCTACGTCTTGGATACTGAACCTCCTGCTGAACCAGCATTAGATGCTCTAGAGGAGGAAATGATAGCGTATGAAAAATGGAAGGAGGATTCTACCATGGCCCAATGCTATATGTTAGCCTCTATGAGCAATGAGTTGCAGAGGCAACATGAAGAGATGGATGCTAGATCCATCATGCTCCATTTGAAGGAGCTCTTTGGTGAGCAGAGCAGAATCGAACGATATGAGATATCGAAGAATCTGTTCAAAGCTCAGATGGCAGAGGGAACTTCAGTACAGAATCATGTGCTGAAGATGATTGAGTGGGTGGAGAGGCTGGATGCTCTTGGGATTACACATCCCAAGGAGATGCACACAGACCTTGTGTTGTCTTCACTTCCACCTTCATATGCTCAGTTCATCGTCAATTTCAACATGAACAAGATCCAGGCGACCTTAGCTGAACTGCTGAACATGTTAAAGACTGCTGAGGGGAACCTTGTGAAGGATAAACCCCAAGTCCTAATGGTTGGTAAGACCAACAGAAAAAGACTTGCAGTCCAAGGTTTTCGAAAGAATAAGAACAAGGTTCAGAGAAAGGCAAAGGTTGTCAAGAAAGACAAGGGTAAAAGTGCTGAGAAAGGTGATTGCTTCTACTGTCACCAGAAAGGGCATTGGAAGAGGAATTGCAAGGAATACCTCAAGGACAAGGCTCAAGGAACTGTGAAGCAGCAGGACGCTTCAGGTATCTATATGATAGATGTAAACTTGTCAATAAGAGATTGTACATCATGGGTATTAGATACTGGATGTGTATCTCATATCTGCAATTCTGTGCAGGCACTGACAAGAAGACGTAAGCTGAGGACCGGCGAGGTGGAGCTGAGGCTAGGTAACGGCGCAAGAGTTGCGGCGATCGCTGTGGGGACAGTGAAGCTCAAGCTACCATCTGGAGACACATTTTTATTAGATGATTGTTATTATGTACCTAGCATAATAAGGAACATCATTTCTATTTCATGTTTAGATAGAATTGGATACAATTTAAATTTTGGGAACAATAGTTGTTCAATTTATTTCAGAAATAAATTAATAGCTTCTGCTATTTTATCCAATGGTTTGTATCTATTGAATGTGTCTCATGATAATTTACATATCGGTTCTTCGATTAAAAGAAGTAAGTATGAAATGAACAAAGCCTTCTTGTGGCATTGTAGGCTTGGACACATTGGTGAAAACAGACTTCAAAGGTTGCATAAAGATGGATATTTGGATCCATTTGATTATGAATCATATGCAACCTGTGAGTCATGTTTAATGGGTAAAATGGCTAAGTCTCCATTTAGTGGAACTGGAGAACGAGCCAAAGGCATATTAGAACTCATACATTCAGATGTATGTGGTCCTATGTCAACCCAAGCCATTGGTGGTTTCTCATACTTCATTACATTCACTGATGATTACTCAAGATTTGGATATGTATACTTATTGAAGTATAAATCTGAAGCCTTTGAGAAATTCAGAGAATTTAAGAATGAAGTGGAAAAACAAACAGGAAAGAGCATAAAAACCATCCGATCTGATCGGGGTGGTGAATACTTGAGTACTGAGTTCATTAAATACTTAAAGGATAATGGTATCCTTTCTCAGCTTACACCTCCTTATACACCTCAGATGAATGGTGTATCAGAAAGGAGAAATCGCACATTAATGAAAATGGTGCGATCCATGATGAGCATGTAAGGACTGAGGTTTCGGGTTCGGTTTTCGGGTCGGGATCGGGCCGGATCCCCTGGATTGGACCCTGTGGGGTCTTGTGATTTCTGGCTGAATGGCGTCAGCTCTCGTCGACGCCTTTCAAAAGGCGTCAGGGTGCGTGGACGCCATTTAAGTTCCTGGTTGTTGTGCCACGTGTGCGCCACGTGGGCGGGTTTTCGGGCCGCGAGAGTACGGCCCTGTCAGATTTGTCTGAAC
Organism: Zantedeschia hybrid cultivar; assembly: GCA_030544215.1. Taxonomy (NCBI): domain Eukaryota; kingdom Viridiplantae; phylum Streptophyta; class Magnoliopsida; order Alismatales; family Araceae; genus Zantedeschia; species Zantedeschia hybrid cultivar. Next base: position 32,476,316 of record JARZZO010000009.1, on the reverse strand, counting down.
GGCGTCCAGGTGGGTCGACGCGTTTCAGACTGTGACATCTGCGATGTCAGGGCATGGCGCCAGAGCGTGGTCAGTACGGCCTGTCACATCGTCTGAACGGCGTCCACAGTGGGCGACGCGTTTCAGAGCGGTGTCTGTACGGCTGTCCTGTCAGACTGATAGGCGTCTGCCTCGATCGACGCGTTTTAGCTGGTTTCGGATTGACCCCGCGAGCCTCCCCTTCTTTCCCCTCATTCTCACCCTCACACTCTCTCTCTCCTCACCCCCTCCGCCTCTCCGGCGATCTTCCTCCCCTCCCTTCCTCTTCTTCCTCTTCCAACCACTCCATAGCTTCCCCACCTCTCACCTCTACCTCCACCACTTCCTTCGCGGCGTTCCCTTCTCCGGACGGCGGCCGACGTCCCGGCGGAGTGGCGGCGTCCCCGAAGGTACCGGCGGCGGCGTGGGGCGAGACGGGTCGGCGGCGAGGAGCTTGGTGGAGTTCAAGAATCGGTAGGGGGACGAACCTTGCTTGTGACGTTCGTGTGATTCTCGGCGTGACGTGATGTATTTGGGGCTAGAATGAGCATGTTTAGGGGGTTTTCTTGTGGGAATTGGCGTGCTTGTGATCGTAGGATTCGGCGTATGCATGTGGTAGTTGAGTTCTCCTTCCTCTCCCTCTTGTTTTGGGGTTTTCGGGGTGCTTGGGGTTCAAGGGAGAAACCCTCGGTTCGAACCAGGGAACCTGGTTCCTGGCGCTGAAAGGCGTCGTACCTGGTCGACGTCTTTTAGAAGGACGTCGGTTAAGTACGACACGTTTCAGGGCAGAAATCCCCCTGTTCGAGTTTCAGAGGTTAGGTGTGCTGGGCTAAATGACGTCATGGGTGATCGACGCCTTTCTGAAGGACGTCGAGTCACCATGACGCCATTTAGGCAGGATTTGCCCCCGCTTAATGGTTCTGTATTTTGGATTTCGGGGTTGAATGGCGTCAAGCCATCCAGACGCATTTTAATAGGCGACTTCATCGGTGGACGCGTTTTAAGGGTTATTCTGGTCTTTTAATAAACCCGTCTGTGGGGCTTGAATGGCGTCGACCTCGGTCGACGCGATTCAAGCCAGGAATGGTTAACTTGGGGTATTTGATGTATGTTTCACGGTGGGATGGTTCTAATGCATGCTTTGAGTTATATACTGAGACTAAGAACTTCTGCATGACTGGGATTTCATCATCTGTGGGTGTGTATGTGCTTTAACTGTACGTTGAGACTGGGGTTTACTGTGCGAATGGATTGACAGCATGTTATATGTGTGTGTGTGTGATCATACGACTGTGGATCGATGTGACAATGGTTTCCGATGTCACCATGGACCGGTGGGGACAGGGTCATGGTGTCTGTGAGGAGGGGTGCTCGTGGTGTTTTACCTTTAGCTGAGGGAAGCAGAACCACCTTGAGCCGGCGGGCCGGAGTAGCTAGTGTGCTATCCGAGGGGTTGCTGTTTGGTCTCAGCGGGTCGGGGTTTCCCTTGCTTGTTGTGACGGTTTCCGGCGTGTCTCTTGCTGTGGAGCTGGTGGTTTTACTGGTGGGAGTTGGTTTACCCTTTAGCCAATGGGCCTGATGTGACCTTTGATCAAGGTTACGAGTGGTACCTTTAGCCCTTGGCCTGATGCAGCCCGGGAGAGTTGGGTCTGCGGGTAGTTCCTATAGCTGCGGCTTGACGGGGGTTCCCGGTCCCCAGGACCCTCCAGGAAAGCGCTGAGGCCTAGCGTGGAGGCAATCCGGTGGTAGGACAGTAGTCTAGACTGCTTGTGTGCACACGTAGCTGGCAGTGGCGGTACACTGAGTCCAGCTAGTCCTAGTTCAGCTCACTGCCTCACCCTACAGTGCTCCGGAACGCTGTAGGGGTGGACAGGCGTGAGCACTGGTGGTAGTGTTGGGAGGCGACGTTGGACTTCGGTCGACTGTGTGGTTTAGTCGTCTTATGGACTTTGGTCGTGAGACGTGGCTCTGTGTTGGGTTCTTTGGGTTACTCAGAGTTGTTCCTGCTACACTGTTTGTCGTACGTTTCGTACCGGGGTTGCCTGTTGTGCTTACTGCTCTACTTGACTGTTCTATATATTACTGTTGCTTCACTTGTGGGTGTGTGAGTGGGAGGCAGGGGATCGGATGATCCCTACTGAGCCCAGTTCTGGTGTGGCTCACTCCCTGCGGTTTCAGGTGTGGACTTCGAGGCGCAGCGGTAGCGTGGTGTCTTCTTGGTGTGCGGACCAGCAGCTGTCTTAGTTCCGGGGTATGCCCCGATGTTGTTGTACTTTCTTTCTGCCTGTACTTATTTTATTGTTGGACATGTAATTATTGTTGGACTGTATACGGACATTGTTACTTTCTCTGTGCACTTGTTTACCTTTGTAGTCCGTGAGATTGTTATATTTAGCACTGTTTAGCACTTACTCCTCCAGATGTGTTGTGTGAGATCCGGGTGTGAGCCCGTAGTTAATGGGCCGACATCCATTTAGTGACCGGGTCCCCGGTCATAGGATGGCGGGTCGTTACAGAGCATGTCCAAATTACCAGTGTCCTTATGGGGATATGCACTTAGCTCGGCTATGTATATCCTGAACAAGGTACCCAGCAAATCTGTTGAGACCACTCCATATGAGATATGGAATGGAAGGAAACCAGACCTTAAACATGTTAAAGTCTGGGGATGTCCTGCTCATGTTAAAAGACATGACGCAGATAAGCTGGAATCCAGAACTGACAAATGCAGATTTGTGGGATATCCAAAGGAAACTTATGGATATTACTTCTATCATCCTGGCGAACAAAGGGTGTTTGTGGCCAGGAGAGCTGTCTTTCTGGAAGAAGATTATATTCTCCAGAAGGACAGTGGGAGTAAAGTAATTCTGGAAGAAGTTCCAGACCCACAAACTGGCAATGGTTCATCAGATGAACCGTCAGTTTCTGAACCTGTTCAAAGTGATACACAGGAACCTCGTAGGTCTAAAAGAGTACCTAAACCACCAGAAAGATATGTGGGACATATTAATTTGGATGGTTCTAGGATACTCTATAATGAGGATGATGATCCTAAGACTTACCAGGAGGCCATTGAAAGTCCAGAGGCCGGGAAATGGCGGGAATCCATGAATTCTGAAATACAGTCCATGTACATCAACCAAGTTTGGAACTTGGTGGATTTACCCGATGGTATAGTACCTATCGGCTGCAAATGGATCTTTAAAAGAAAGATCGGTGCAGATGGACGTATTGAGACTTATAAAGCAAGATTAGTGGCAAAAGGCTATCGTCAAAGACAAGGTGTTGACTATGACGAAACCTTTTCGCCCGTTGCTATGATTAAGTCTATCAGAATTCTTCTCGCCATTGCTGCCTACCATGATTATGAAATCTGGCAGATGGATGTGAAGACTGCCTTCCTCAATGGAAACCTTGAGGAGGAGGTGTATATGATACAACAAGAAGGATTCACATCCAAAGAATCTCCAGACATGGTATGCAAGTTACAGAGGTCCATTTATGGACTGAAGCAAGCTTTCCGGAGCTGGAACATAAGATTTGATGAGGCGATCAAATCTTATGGCTTCATTAAGAATGAAGATGAGCCCTGTGTATACAAGAAAAATAGTGGGAGCGCAATCACATTTCTGGTTCTTTACGTTGACGACATCCTACTCATTGGGAATGTTGTAGGAATGATGTCATCAGTAAAGATATGGCTGTCAAAGAACTTCTCCATGAAGGATTTGGGAGAAGCATCTTACGTATTGGGAATACGGATCTATAGAGATAGATCAAAGAAGATGCTGGCTTTAACCCAATCCATGTACATAGAAACCATTGTCAAAAGGTTTGGCATGGAAAATTCCAAGAAAGGTCTCATACCGATGAGACATGGAATTTCACTCTCTAAAGGTCAGTCTCCCAAGACACCTGAAGAGAGGGCAGTGATGGATAAAGTCCCCTATGCTTCTGCCATAGGGTCCATCATGTATGCCATGCTGTGTACCAGACCTGATGTAGCATATGCTCTAAGTGTTACGAGCAGACATCAGGCAGATCCAGGTGATGAACACTGGAAGGCTGTGAAATGCATCCTTAAGTACTTGAGAAGGACTAAGGATCTATTTCTAGTCTATGGAGGAGGAGACTTAAAGCTGCAAGGATACACTGACTCGAGTTTTCAGTCTGATCCTGATGACAGCAAGTCAACATCAGGTTTTATTTTCACACTCAACGGGGGAGCAGTGAGCTGGAAAAGTTCCAAGCGGGAAACCACTGCTGATTCGACAACGGAAGCCGAGTATATTGCTGCTGCTGAAGCCGCCAAGGAAGCTGTATGGATGAAGAAATTCATCGGCGATCTTGGTGTGGTGGAAAGCATATCTGGTCCCGTCCCACTGCTGTGTGACAACAATGGGGCGATTGCTCAAGCGAAAGAGCCGAGGTCTCATCAGAAGTCGAAGCACATTCTGCGGCGCTTTCATCTGATCAGAGAGATTATAGCTCGAGGAGATGTCGTGGTGGAAAGAGCTCCCTCAGCCGACGACATAGCAGATCCACTTACAAAGCCTTTGTCTCAAAATGTTTTTGAGCGTCACTTAGAGAATATGGGTATTCTGTATAAAAGTGATTGGCTTTAGCCCAAGTGGGAGATTGTTAATATTAGATGGTCTCAAAGCCAATCCGATACTGTGTACATATTCAGATTATTAATAAATGGCAATAATTCATTGTGTGCAATTAATTCGATCTGTGTTTATCGTATCACGATGAAGTCCATGAACATGTGCAATAGTGTTCGGATTATGATGAGATCATAATTACGGGACCGAAGACTTATAAACACATGTTCTTAATTGTTCCTAGTCATAGGATGTTTGAGATAGGACATCGAACATCCGGATAGACTAGTATAGGTTACTTCAGCTCATATGATGAGGGTGACTGATCCCATAAGTCACTTGTGTGGAGACACTATGCTGAACCTATAGGTGCTCATTGGTGAATGAGTTCACTGAACTGATCCGACTATGAATCGCTGGATGGTAATCACCTCACTGTTAACCAGCTCGATTCAATTGTCACGGTTGCGTGGATGATCCTTGGACCTGAGACTCCAAGGATACCTTGTTGGTAGGTTTCTGAGCTTTGACCTTGACGAACGAATCCCTAACCATGGGATATCAATAAGTCAAGCGATCGGGTTCAGGGAAATGCCCTCGAAGGTAATTGTGTGTTCAATACGGGATCATCCGCTCTCGGTTATTTGAGAGAGAATGTTCCGAGAATGATGCGCTTAAAGTCCCTGGCCAGGGCGGACTCTGTAATCGATAAGGAGTTATCGGATTCAGATTAGCGACATCTGATTCAAGTGAATCGACCAAATAGGGTTTAACAGTAAACCATGCCCTAGGTCGATTCGGGAACATTGTACGGATGAAGGATTATATCCGCGCGCTAACCGATAACAGAAAGGTTCCAATAGAGGGTTGCGATAACCCCAGTGCCATCCAGGATCACGCGATGTTGCTTGGCATCCAACGTGATCGGCAGTCCGTCCGAATTTATTGTGGGACATTAAATTCGACTGATTAATTGAATATAAAGATATTAATTAATTCAGTGGGTCAGTAAAGGGTTACTGGACTTAATGGGCTATTAACTGGACTGGTATTTGGGCCTAGAGGGTCACACGCAAATGGTTTTCAAGTCGATGGATAATCCGACAGGATTTCGAATAAGTCTGGGTTTTTGTGAAAAACCGCAAACTGACTTCTTATAAAAGAACGGATTCTACGTCTGGGGCCAGCAACCCTGACCTAGCCGTCATTCGTTCTTCCCCACTTTCTCTCTCCTCTAGGCGTGCCGTTCCCAACTGCTCCACTTCCCGTTCGACGGGGATTCTGGATCCGCATGTCGCGGCGGATCACGCGCAGTCAGACGGGATCTTCGAGCGCCGCAGCGAGCGAGGAAGCGAGGACGATCCATCGCGAGGAGAACCGCGTGGATACCGCTAGAGAGGTCGGGCATCTGCGCGACTTGCGGCATCGGTCCGACGGAACCGGAAAACGGACGCGGATTCGAATCCGCGCAAGGTAAATTCGATTTACACCGGTTTAATTTTAACGACCGAAACGGGACAGATCCGATCCCGAACTCCTTTATTCCGCTGCGTTTTAAGATCGGATCCCGACACAGCGATCCCGGAACATAGTCCTATATCGGCTATCACCGTTAACCATCCTCTATCCTCTGCTATAAATACACCGCTATTTATTGCCAAAGGTATGCAATTCTATGCCTCCGAGAGCCTCAAGGACTATAGTCCAAATAGCATTAAAGCTACTCTTTGCCTTCTGAATCAAATCATCTTCAGAAGCTAACTTAACCGTCGGAGGGGGTTCCTTAGGGCCGGAGCCCGGGACTCCTACTGACCGATTTCTTCTTCTTTCCCTCCTGTAGGAGCTCGGTTCGAATCATCGCCGACCTTCCCGAATCGGTCTCGTCCGCCGATCTCGGACTCCTCTCCCAGGTCTCGACGCCGAGCGCCGGCTGCTCAACGACCAGAGGAGACTCGGTTCCACACCGCCTCTTCGTCTACCGAAGGAGCTTCGGTACCTCTTCCCGAAGACAAGCCAACCACCGACCGAGCGGCTCTCAGCCTCGGACCTTCGGCTTCGCCTCTACCTCCGCCTTCCGGATCCCTGTCGGGCCTCTGAAGCATCGATCCGACCCAGCTCCGGATCCGTTATTTCGAATTCCAGCTTCGGAATCCGGTCGTGACAGCTTCGGCTACATCACGTGGCGCCGTCTGTGGGAAAGAAACAAACAAGTCATGTAACGACCCGCCACCCTATAATCGGGGATCCGATTACTAAATGGGTACCGAATCATTAATTTTGGGACCAAACCAGGATCTAGTAAGTCTGGGAAATAAATAATAAACTAAGCTAAACATTCACATCGCATTGAATTGAAATAAAAGTGCAGGAATTAAAATTATTACAATGCGACTCGATACAGCAAATAATTACATTCTCCAACAGAAGGAAATAATTAAACATACAGGCCAAAGATAATTAACAACTACATCGGGGCATACCCCGGAACAACCGCTGAAGACACACCACACCCGGCCGCACACGCCGCTCTAAGTCTGCTGGGAGTCCTCACCTGAAAACCGCAGGGGTGAGTCTCAAGACAAGACTCAGTAGGGATCCTTCGATCCCCACTGCCCACGCACACACCCACAAGTGTAAAGTACAGCTAACAGTAAAGTAACAACTGTAGTGGCAGGTATGATATCTAATTCTCTACGTGAGAACACATGCGGTCGAAATATAATAATCATGCACATTCTAAGCCAACCGTTAGAAAACCCACAACTGCCATCCTGATAGAACTCGCCGACCGTACAAACAACGGTGGGAAAAACCTCGACCCGCTGAGACCAAGGAGCAGCCCCTCGGATAGCACGCTCGCTACTCCGGCCCAACTGGCTCAGGTGACTACCCCTTCCCTCAGCATGAGTGACTCTCCGAATGTACCACTCCGACACCGGTACTAGCTGACCCCGGGGTTCACCAGGTGACCCTCTCTCACTAGGCGTCACCCCGCCCACGCCCCCACCGGCGCTGTGCTCACGCCCCCACCAGCACAGGGTGATAAAGCGCTACAATGTCACTCCAGGTCCACAGTAACTGAAAACCCAACACAGTGCGATCCGGCCACGTGAAAATCCCGCGATCGCTCAACACACATAGAACCATCCGATCGTGAGGAATCTGTCTCTATCAGGTGCACTAAAATATGTGCAAACTATCTATCTAGCAATGTGAGCACGTTTTACTGGCATGCATTAGTGAGATTCTGTCTTGAATCGCGTCGACCGAGGTCGACGCCATTCAAGACCCAAGTGCAGGTTCGTATAAATCAGTTTTCAGAATCTGGCTTTGAAAGGCGTCGACCCTCATGGTCGCCTTTCAAAAGGCGTCGACATCCCCAGACGCCTTTCAACACGAAAATCCGGAATTCCCAAGGTCTTAACCAGGGGATTTCTGCCGTTAAAACGCGTCATGGATGCCCGACGCCGTTCAAAAACGCGTCGTTTACTCATGACGTCTTTCAGCCACAGAAATTCCAACCGGGCAGACTGTCTGTCAGTCAATTCCTGTCTAAAAAGGCGTCGTGATGGCCCGACGCCCTTCAAAAAGGCGTCGTCCATGCACGACGTCTTTCAAGCCCAGGAACCAGGAACGCCCTAAACCCGAGGGCTCCCTTTCCAATTCCAAATAACCCCGAAAATCATTCAAACTGGAGGGAAACGAAGAGCAAGACAATTCATAGGCAACACCCCCCATAGAATTCCTAAACATGCTCATTCTAACCCCCAAAACCGAAGATCTACCACATGCATATTGAGGAAAACGTGATCTTAAACACAGTGCCACGGAGAACGTCACCCTACCGGACACTCGAACGCCTCCGAGCTTCAAGCCGTCCGCCTGTCTCGCCCCACGCCGCCGCCGGTACCGCCGAGGTCGTCCTAGCCCCACCGTGACGTCGGCCGCCGTCCGGAGAGTAGAACGCCGCAGTGGAAGTGGAGGTGGTAGGGGTAGGAGCCAGGTAGAGGATGGAGTGGAGGGAGAGGCGAAATGGTGTGAGGAAAAGAGGGAGGAGGAGGATCGCCGCCGAGTTCGCCGGAGGGAAAGAGAGAAAGGGAGAAGGAGAAAATGAGGGAAAGAAGGAGGGCTCGCGGGGTTAACCAGAGGCTGGCTAAAACGCGTCGACATGCACGGACGCCTATCAGGTGACATGACGGCCGCTCTGACAAGATTCTGAAATGCGTCAACCTTCACAGACGCCATTCAGACAACTTGTCAGGGCCGTACTCTGACACACCCAGAGTCTCAGTCTAAAAGGCGTCGACCCACACGGACGCCGTTCAGACGACCTGACAGGGCCGTACGCTCGCGGTCCAAAGTCAGTCCACGTGGCACCCACGTGGCAGAACCTGAAACGCGTCTGCCACGGTGGACGCCGTTTAAACCGCGTCGAGCGGGCTCGACGCGAAACAACACAGAGTTCCAGACCCCACTAGGGCCAGAACTACAGGGTCCGACCCCGAAAACCGAATCCGAAAACCTCAGTCCTTACAAGTCATGTCTCAACGACTTGTAACCCGACGATCCGGACAGAGCGAAGCAGAGGCACGGGAGGCCTCGGCGCAGATGCTGCCTTCTGAAGGCGCCCCTTCTGCCCCTCCGAGCCTACCTCTGCCAGCCATACCAGAGTCTCTCGCCACGGAAGACCGAGTGGGGGTGCTCCAGCAGCAAATGGCAACGCTAGCAGCTGCCGTCACCTCCCTAGCGCCTCTTCAGGAGATGGTATCTGCCATCGCCCAGCGCGTAGGGCTGATGGGACAAATTCCTCAGCAGGCGCCGTTCCCCCCACTCTACCTAGTGCAAGATGCCCAGTTCCGGCCGACGCCTACGCCGGTTTCCCCTGACGAAACCGATACGGCGCATAGCGAGCCCTCGGCGCTGCCTGCCCAAGCTCCTCGCGCTAACCGCTTGACGGAGCAGGGCTATGCTTCGTCGGAATTCCGCCCGGCACGGACCGGAGGACAATCAGTCGCCACCTCAACCGCCCCGGACCTGGACTGGCGGCTGACGGCAATGCGCAAGGAAATGCAGCAGATGGTGTCTCGGCCATACGGGGCACCTCTTGCCAGCAATATCCTGGAGCAGACCCCGTTCACAGTGGAGATCCTAGCTAACGAGGTGCCTCCCAATTTCAAGCTGCCGAAGGGCCCTCTCTACGACGGAATGACAGATCCGGTCTGTCATTTCCAGAGATTCAACGCGTATCTCTTGGTCCGAGGGGTCGCCGAGGCAGTCCGCTGCCGACTTTTCCCCCTCACCCTTGAGAAAACCGCCCTCACCTGGTTCGAGACGCTGGCCCCCAACTCCATCCACTCCCTAGTCCAGTTGGGCCAGATGTTTATCGACCAGTTTTATGATGCCACCCGGCAATGCAAAAACTCCGCCAACCTGTTATCCATCCGGCAAGGCCCCGCCGAAACTCTCCAAGAGTATTTTACCAAATTTCGGACCGAAGCCGCCCAAATCCCGAACCTCGACAGCTCGATTGCAGTTTTGGCCGTGATCAGCGGGTGTAGGGACGAAGGACTCCTCGGCTCCATTGGGAAACGCCATCCCCCTACCTTCCAGGACCTTGTAGCTCGGGCCCACAAGTACATCAACCGGGAAGTCCTGTTGATGTCCAAGGGCAAGAATACTGCCGAAGCAGTATCAGCGGCTACCCCTCCAGCGATTCACCCTCGCCCGGAAGATCAGGAACCCTCTCGCAAGCGATACCGGAGGGAAAAATGGGACCGAGACTAACGCTGTGATTCGCAGTGGTATTATCTGCCATCACCATTCCACCCTCCCCGATGCTCATGAAGGTGAAGAATGTGCCTCGGCAGCTTGAGCGTATCAACTGATTCCCGCCGAAGGAACTCCTGCGAGTACCATCGAGAAACCGGCCCTTCGGCTGGCGAACGTCGATACCTTCGGGAGAAAATTGATCGCTTCATCCGAGATCGCCTCGGCTAAAGGCCTTGACCCTCATCGCTTCTATTAAGAGGCTCCGGCCCAACTTCCTCGCGCAAAGGAGAGTTCGACATCTCTTATGGGCCTCGAACCGCGATGAAGGCTCAAGACTTGGCCGGCTTTATTTGCTGAGTTCACTCTCGAAGCACCCTCGGCCCTTCAGCCGGAAGTCTGAGCTACTGTGGACGTCGAACCTGATTCGGCTCCTTCGTCGGCGTATCGACAGGTCCAATTTCTCTAAGTCCGTGTAAACCGTACCGGGAGTGGCTTCGGCCATGCAAACCGTATCGGGAGCGGCATGATATTCTAAGTCCGTGTAAACCGTACCGGGAGTGGCTTCGGCCATGCAAACCGTATCGGGAGCGGCATGATATTCTGAGTCCGTGTAAACCGTACCGGGAGTGGCTTTCGGCTATGCAAACCGTATCGGGAGCGGCATGATATTCTAAGTCCGTGTAAACCGTACCGGGAGTGGCTTCGGCCATGCAAACCGTATCGGGAGCGGCATGATATTCTAAGTCCGTGTAAACCGTACCGGGAGTGGCTTCGGCCATGCAAACCGTATCGGGAGCGGCATGGTTTTCTCTAAGTCCGTGTAAACCGTACCGGGAGTGGCTTCGGCCATGCAAACCGTATCGGGAGCGGCATGGTTTTCTCTAAGTCCGTGTAAACCGTACCGGGAGTGGCTTCGGCCATGCAAACCGTATCGGGAGCGGCATGGTATTCTAAGTCCGTGTAAACCGTACCGGGAGTGGCTTCGGCCATGCAAACCGTATCGGGAGCGGCATGGTTTTCTCTAAGTCCGTGTAAACCGTACCGGGAGTGGCTTCGGCCATGCAAACCGTATCGGGAGCGGCATGATATTCTAAGTCCGTGTAAACCGTACCGGGAGTGGCTTCGGCCATGCAAACCGTATCGGGAGCGGCATGGTATTCTAAGTCCGTGTAAACCGTACCGGGAGTGGCTTCGGCCATGTAATCCGGATCAGGATGCGGCATGACCTCTAAGTCCGCAGTTCCTTTGATCCGACGAATGGCTTCGGCCATGTAATCCGGATCAGGATGCGGCATGGCTTCTCTAAAGTCCGCAGATCCTTTGATCCGACGAATGGTTTCGGCCATGTAATCTGGATCAGGATGCGGCATGGCTTCTCTAAGTCCGCAGGTCCTTTTGATCCGACGAATGGCTTCGGCCATGTATTCCGGATCGGGACGCGGCAATTCAAGTCCGTGTAAACCGAACCGGGAGTGGCTTCGGCCATGCAAACCGTATAAGGACGCGGCATGGCTTCTAAGTCCGAAGCTCCTTTGATCCGACGAATGGTTTCGGCCATGTAATCCGGATCAGGACGCGGCATGGATTCTCTAAGTCCGCGGCTCCTTTGATCCGACGAATAGTTTCGGCCATGTATTCCGGATCAGGACGCGGCATGGTTTTCCTAAGTCCGCAGTTCCTTTGATCCGACGAATGGCTTCGGCCATGTATTCCGAATCAAGACGCGGCATGGATTTCTTAAGTCCGCAGGTCCTTTTGATCCGACGAATGGCTTCGGCCATGTATTCCGGATCGGGACGCGGCAATTCAAGTCCGTGTAAACCGTACCGGGAGTGGCTTCGGCCATGCAAACCGTATCGGGAGCGGCATGGCTTCGGCCACATACAATCGAAATTCGGCTATCTACTCAGACGTCATAAAGCAAGCAAATAGAGATCATTTCTATATGTACACCAAGCTTCGGCCTAAGACGAAGGTATCTCCGACAAGGTCCTGGCCTCAAACGAGGCTGTTTTTCACCAGCCCTCGGCCGACCTAAGGCAACTTTTTTACAAAGCAAAGGCTTTCAAATGAAGCACATACCGTATTACTCTTCCGAGGAGGCTTCGGGCTATACTCTCGCCATCTCAGAACTGAGGAAGACAAGAGTGGGGGGCTATGTGATGAGGCAGAATCCGATTCGGCCCATTAAAACAAGCCCAAACCCAGTTCAGCCCAGCAGCAGCAGTACAAGGCCCTCAGGGAGCCTTCGGCCCATCAGCGGCCCAATAGCCCTCGGCCCGTAAGCGGCGCCGTTGCGTCCGGCCCAACAGACTTCAGCCCGTCAGCGGCCCATCAGTCTACGGCCCGGGAGCAGTCCGGCCGCCCCAGGCCCAGCAGGCTTCGGCCCATCAGCGGCCCAACCCCCTTCGGCCCGATAGCCGAGTCCGGCCCACTCCGATGGATGACTGGGCACTATGGCGGTTTACCAGTAAACCCGGAACATAGTCCTATATCGACTATCACCGTTAACCATCCTCTATCCTCTGCTATAAATACACCGCTATTTATTGCCAAAGGTATGCAATTCTATGCCTCTGAGAGCCTCAAGGACTATAGTCCAAATAGCATTAAAGCTACTCTTTGCCTTCTGAATCAAATCATCTTCAGAAGCTAACTTAACCGTCGGAGGGGGTTCCTTAGGGCCGGAGCCCGGGACTCCTACTGACCGGTTTCTTCTTCTTTCCCTCCTGTAGGAGCTCGGTTCGAATCATCGCCGACCTTCCCGAATCGGTCTCGGCCGCCGATCTCGGACTCCTCTCCCAGGTCTCGACGCTGAGCGCCGGCTGCTCAACGACCAGAGGAGACTCGGTTCCACACTGCCTCTTCGTCTACCGAAGGAGCTTCGGTACCTCTTCCCGAAGACAAGCCAACCACCGACCGAGCGGCTCTCAGCCTCGGACCTTCGGCTTCGCCTCTACCTCCGCCTTCCGGATCCCCGTCGGGCCTCTGAAGCATCGATCCGACCCAGCTCCGGATCCGTTATTTCGGATTCCAGCTTCGGAATCCGGTCGTGATAGCTTCGGCTACATCACTAACTATTCCCGAAGATGCTTGATCGGGGGCGAGACCAGGCTAACTAAGCCAACAAGGAGAGGTCATGTAATACGCTCGACCGACAGGGAGAGGAAAGAAACCCTTCGCAAAAGATTGGCATGTGTATGGCTGCGAGAGCGGGGGAGAAGAAGATTGATTCTTAGACAACAACGCTTAAAGCCGAGTTACCCCAACCGTCAGCAACCCTAATAGTCAAGTTGCAAGTAGGGGTGAGATCAGGAAAGAGAAAACAAAGCATAAGACTGAATATGAAAGAAAGTCTCCCACTACTTATCTTAAGACTGAACTTTCAGTATAGGAGTAAGATTGAACTATTTAAGTCTATGATATTACCACGAGGAGGATCTTCATCTCAAGCCTAAACTAAGATTCGTAGCAAGTCGGCAAATGTCCTTAGCCTTCAGGAAGGTATTAACCAATTCTTTGACTAACCATCCTCTTAGTTATAGCACTAGACGATTAGACGCAAGGAATAAAATCAGCAAATAGATTATGAGACTCTTCTTCCGCCCCGGTACATCTCATTGTCTGGTATTCCGTATGTCTCCTTGTCTCTTGGAAAGGCTTCCAATCATATCCCCTCCACATCATATAGGTCATCTCCGCAATTAGGAAGACCCTTTGGCCAAGAACCGATATCCTCTAATCCTTATAAATGAAAAGCAGTAGAGTTTGTTCACAAGGTTGGGTCGTGATATATAGTTTGTGTGCCAGTAAAGAAAGCACTTGGCTTTAGAGCCCTATCACGTAAGGGAGAAGACAGACTGAATGTGACAGCATATAGGGAACTTCTCTCCTCCCAACCTCGAGCCATCAGGCAATGCGGGTCAACCAACTCTTATTTGCAGACAGATTGGCTTCTCTCTAAACCTGTTCCGGATGTGCCTCCGTGTTGAAAGGGGCACTCATTCCCGGGTTGCTGAAAGTGAGCTAAGCAGCAAGAAAGCCTAAGCTGCGTAGCAGAAATGCTAGTCCCGAAAGGGTAGCTGACTCAACTAACTGCTAGTTTGACCTAGTCCTGGTGGGACTAGTTCATTAGGCTTGGAAGAAAGAGTCTTTTCAAGAGCCCACTACGTGCTAACTAGAAGAGAAGGAAAGGCATTGACGGTGGATTCTCTAGCAGCTCCCTCTGGGCATCCGATATTCTATCTTATTTTCACAGCACTCGAAAGAGTGTTAAAGATGCACGCATAGAAAATTCAGTTCCTAAATCACTGAAAGCTACTTTGGTAGTCACTAGCGCAGGAGTTTTGATGCTTTACAGCTTTCCGCCTATCCACTGCTGCTTGTGAGTAAGCAAATGACAACGAACTCTTAGCAAGATTTGGATTGAAGCCATAGAAGGAGCTGAAAGTGTTTTAGTTCTTTCATACCTCTTATTCAAATTGTTGTAGTGGTGGCGAAGTCAGTCAGACTCTATTGTGCTAGAATCAGCTGTGGGACTTGAAGTGAAGGATATGGCTTGACCAAGTTTGACTTTAGTTGCTATTGAGTGGGATCTAGTATTTTATTGTATTATCATACTAGATGTAAAAATCTCCATCTCTATTGCCAGTCCTCTGTTTAGCAATAAGACTGAATTCCATCCACCTCTTACCAGGATTCCCAGCTCTGGTTCACCTGCTACATTAGTGATCTCAGACCGTCACTAGACTTTATTTTAAGCCCTATGATAAGAAAGAGGAAAATTTAGTCACCTATGCCGAAAGCCTTCAACAAGAAAAGGAAACCCCAGCTACGAAGCCCCGTCTCCGTTATGCCAAAGGTTGGATTGAACTACATCCTTTCATCTGTTTGTTGTCAATTAGGCCGTCTAGGTACCCATAGTTTTCAAACAATCACTAGTCGTACTATTCTAGCTGGATTTGTCCATCAATGGCAGCAGAGGACTTTCTCGATATTCGAATAGCAAGCAGTTGAGAAAGTAGATTTGTGCTATTAAAAAGGCTGCTTATGTGCCCCTTCAAGTTGACTATCTTTTAGAGTACCGGTGAACAGATCATTATCTATATAAGACGGAACTCCTTGCGAGACCTCCGCTGCAACAGATATTCCTCACCAGTGCTTCTTTTTCATATTTCTCAGTCTTCCATTGGGCTGTCATCTAGCTAGTTCAAATAGCTCTAACTGGGAAGGAGCGGTAGAAGAATAAGTCAAGGTTTTCCGTTAAAGGACTGTAATCTAACTCTTTCAGAAAGATGGAACTCCGAGTGAACAAAGCCGACTGAGATTGACTTCCGGAATAACAGAGATAGAAAGCATCCAAAGAGATCGAATCATAGCTATGTAAAGTAGCCCTTGGGCTGAGACGTCCACTCTTTTTTCTTATTTTCATAGGGGTCACTCGCCTCGGTAATTGGAGTTGTGTTCTATATGACTTTCGTCCATCCAGTATTTCCCTTTAAAAACTTTGTTATTTAGGAAATTGAGTGAGCAAGATTCCTGGCTGAACCCGTCACTTTCTTCCTTTATTTCGGGAGGAGTCTCTCAAATGGGCAGGAAGGATAATAATAGATAGGATTTCTTTACCTGATATATCTTTCTTCTTTTCTGGAGTTACAGTGCTAGGGTAATAAGTCTCTATTACCATTCAGAATTCCTAGCCGCGCGTTTAAGTTGCTTTCCTTCTCCTAATACCTGTGAAGGTTACCTGAAGGATCACTCTTCTTTCTCCCAAAATCCTTATTACAAGCGGAGTCTTGCAACAGGGGGCTAGGAAGATATTTCACTACTCTATCCGATCGCATCTCAATGCTTAATTATTCCATTCCCAATCTATAGTGCTTCTGCCAGCAATCCATTTCCAGTAACTAGCTCTGGCTTTTGGAGTGCCCTGTAATCCTTGTTCCCAATTCCCATGAGTGAACGAAAAATTATTTAAGAGAGGATTTTTCTAGAACCGAGTCTATAGGATGGGGAAGAAAGATTTCGGTCTATTCAAGTTCAAGACCGGTGTAAGCTGGAGTCCCATAGGGGGCGAAGAGCAGGGAGAATTGTAGTAGAAAGGACAACTGCTCTCGAATCAGCAATGCCACTTCGAAAGAAAGGGAACCTGTTGGGTTGGGAGAACCTGGATATGTCAATTTAGAATAAGCCGATGCATATGGGAACGAAACGTGAATGAAGGGGTGCCTCCTCAAGTTACTGAAGGTACACTTTTTGCCTAGGAGTGATTCCTTCTTGGGAGAACCTTCTTTCTAAGTCGAGTGACTGGGGACTACCTCCTCTCTAGAAAAACTACATTCTTGCTTTTGGCATCTTCCCTACCCACCTCCAGTTTTTGAGAGCAAACCAATCCAATCTCGATAGCTAGGATTGATGTTCAGTCGTCTACCGTACCTTATCAATAAGGTTGGGATTAGCAGTTTCAATTCGGTCTCCAAGTCAAGTTATTAGGAAGGGGTGCTCTCCTATCATATGAAAGAAGTTCCCGGTAGGATTGGGAGAAGGTTCTCGGGATACATGGTTCAAAGGAATAATAGTTGTTGGCTAGCTTTAATTGATGAGGAAGACTTACTGCATTATGAATGAGCAAGCCGTAGGAGGTTGGTTACTCTATCTGCTTTAGTTCAATTGTAGTTTAGTTCAATAAAAGGGCGGTAAGCTTAGATATATTTATATATAGAAGTATTAACGATTGACTTGGACACCAACAGACTAGCACCGACTTTCCTGATATTTATTTATCAATTCGAGCAACTTGCAAGACTTTCCCCCCGGTTGGTTGTGGGTGGGAAAAGTTGTTGCTGATTGAGCACCCATCTATATCTTAATCAAGGATAAAACACCATTGTACCCATGGAAAGCTGCGTTAGGGGGCGGGGGAAAAGGAGACAGATAATCGCATTAGATCTGTGTGTGCAGCGGAGGATCGGATCATATTGAATGTAGCTTCCTTCCTGGCGAAAGATCAGGCCCTATTAGTAAGCAAGGAGTGAGTGAGAGAAGCGAACGAACGAAGTGCGCTAAGCATGATTAAGAGAAGATCAGGTCTGTGTGTGTATTCGCAGGTGTGCGAGTTTAGTCTGTGTTCTGTCTTTCTGTATCCTGACTTCAGTCTTCTTAGTCTATCTTTTGTTAGCTCGGTAGCTTTTCTTTTTTATTGATTTTGTTTGGTTTTTGGTGTGGTTTTCTTGCAGCGGCTATTTTTCGTCAGTGCGATTGTCTTTTTGGTTGTTCTTTCGCCTCTCTCTTTCCTAGTATCGATGGATGTTTCTTCTCTCTCTCTCTGTATGGTTGCCTGTTTCCATGTTCAACTCTCATCTCCCTCGTATGGAGTCAGTTAGCTCTCCTCTGGTTTTCCTGTCCCGCTGCTTTTTCCCTTTTGGCTATCTTCCCGAGCTTGTTTTTTTCTCTTTCCTAGATTGGTTGTGTTCAAAGCCCTCTATATCAGTTGCTTCTTCCAACCTAGCTACCGAGACCTAGTGAGCTTACCTAGCCTACCGATTAGGCTACCTAGCTTTTTTCTTTGACCAGTCTTTGTTCTATGTGCTGCTCTCTTTCTCTGTGAGTCTTGAGCTAAGGGGATTGATTTTGAGCGCTGTATTGTAGGTGTGGATGTGTGTGCGCGCCATGCAAATCGGGCCTATAAGCCACATTTTTTTCCCTCAAATGACCTATCCTGTCGTGACGGATCCTTGATTGCGAATGAAAGGACGTGACTTTATAATCATGGAACCATTGATTGCCACGTGGCCTCCAAGGTCTACGTAGTAGTTCCTAGAACTTCTATCAGGTAGTTGTCCAACCGTTGAAGTAACCGTACTAACTTTAAACCTCGCATTCCTATACTTCTACCAACGGTTTGCTTATCCCATCCTTTCTTTAGGCTTTCCCTCTAGGCTTCCGCAGGACCCACTTGTAGTATCCCATACGGTCTAACAATTGACTCCTTCGTCATTCAACCATGCATCCAACGGTTGACTCTCTTCCTTCCATTTAGTCACCCTAACACTTGGCCTTGTATCAGTCCAACCATTCCTCCGCTCGAATTCCCTGCGGACTTATTAAGCGTCAGCACCTTCGGCTGCTGGTTGAGCCGTCTGACATCTGTCAAACTCGTTGCACCAGGATGACCACTTTGTCTTCAAAAGACACCTGTCAGGGACATCTTCACTCCGATCCTATAAAAAGATCCATTTAGAATGAGAGAAAGGCAGTGTTTCATCCATATCCTGCTTACCACGAAGTGAGCCAGTAATCATTCGTACAGAACAATCCGGTCGAGTCCACGCCTCAATTTCATTTAGAACCGTTAATAGGCGTAAGCAAAAGGTTGCCTTTAAAATCCTGGTTTCTTACAGAACCATTCTACATTATCTAATACACTTTGAAAGCAAGCATAAAATTTTGAGGGTTGTACCATAAACTTTTCTGTTGGAATACCAAACACCCTTCATGAATGTGCTTGCTCTTCTGTCTGTTATGCCATGCTTTGCGCTGTTGCTGCTGGACAATGACACTCAGCATGGAATCCGTCTTCCTCTAACTATTTCAGATTTGTTTATGTACAAAAAAAACTTTATGCGTCTTATGCGGGGCTGCCAATAATCGTAAGCTCGGCACTAGGAAATCCAAGGGAACAACTGCCTCGGTGCCATACACCAACTGAAATGGAACCGGGCGTAGCCCATCTTAGAACTTGTATGAAACTCCCGTAGAATGATAGTCTATAGGACCAAGACCATTCGTCTCAAAACTCTTCCGCTACTACATATGAATTGAGATCATGTTCGTTGGCTCGGCTTGTCCGTTGGATAAGACGGACTCAACTTTTTTTGCAATCAGGAAAGCTTGTCTTTAGTGAGATTTTAGATCAGGTCGTTTACGAAATGCGTACGTCGGTCACTTGTGATCTGTAATGGACAAAAAATCAGACAAGAATATCCACGTTGATTCAGACAAATCAAACGTCTTAGCCAAGTGATCCTTCCACAGGCTTCCACCCATTGACTCATAGATTCAGTAGCCACAACTATCGGTTTCCACGCAAAGGGGGTGTCAAAGGACCAATGACAGAGAATCCCCAATGTTCAAAGATTCCATGTGGCATGGATGGCTGCAACGGCATAGCATCAAATAAGCTTTCCCAGCGTCAGCCACAACTCCTTTCAGGGTTCGATATACTTGGTTTGCTAGTTCGTTGACATGCATCACAGGAACGCACAAATTCTTTCCTAAAATAACGTCAGCACCATAGATAGACCTGCCAAACAATGATTCCTTGCAGTAGCATCCGCACTAACATGTCCACCCGTGAGGCCTTGATGCACCATATGCATCCAATGGCATAACATCGTTAACATCATTCGCATACATCATCATCAAACTTGATCTGCACCCTCTTCGTTCATTAGCTAATACGAACTTCCGAACCAGATTTATCTTTTCGCTGATGTGATGAATAGGCCAATCGAATCGGGATCAGAGGGGCCAGTGAATTGGCGTTGTTAGTGGCTCCTGTCTCATTTTCCTAATCTTGAACAAGGAAGGAAGAAGCGTTTGGGAGCCGACACTCCTTCAGGTGCTTCTCCATTACGCAGACAATACAAATGGTCAGCGGCGACATGACTTCGTCTAGGTCTCGTTATAATGGAACAATCGAAGTCTTTCAATAGCAAGAACCATCTACATATTCGACTACTAAGCACCTGTTTATTCACCAAATACAATAAGGCCTTCTGGTTCACATAGAAAACGAACTATACACCCAAAAGAGAATGTCTCCACTTTTGTACTAAATAGATCATGGCCAGACCTTTTCCTTCGGTGGTTGTATAATTCCCAAGCTGAAAGTCGTCTACTTGCAAAGTAAATGGGGTGATCAAGCTCTGTTGGCCCTTCATTGGTGCGAGATTGAACGGATCTTCCTTCTTCCCCACCCAAGCCAACCCTTCGATGCTCTCCCATCTCACGATTTTCAATGTGACCTTATTCCACCACTTCATTAGATGTCCGACCAAAACTAATTGATATCTGGAGGTCATACGAAATTCCGGCTATGAGACCGATCAAACGTCAGAATTTGTGCTCACCCCACCCTTGGCCAAATGGGCTGGGATAGAAAGAGGTCTTCCTAGTTAAAGCATAAACGTCTTCACTTCCATTTTTCACCCCCAAAAAGAAGCAGTTTCATATGCATTCACGAGCAGACGGTGTAGTTTACCTAGAATCAAGAGGAGCAGGTGAACGGACTTTCTTCCGAAAATGATGAATTTGCATAGATATAGAGAAGAGAGGACCCACATATGAGACTAGTCTCTACTTAATAGACAAAGGTCCCCAGTGAGAACTTAGATGTTGTTTCAGGGAAGGGCGGCGGGTAGGCTTGGATTCATCCATACCATTGGTAGACTTTGTAAGACCACGACTGATCCGGAAGAGGAATGAATGGAAAAAATAGCATGTCGTAAAAGGAGAACTCTGAGAATACTTCATCCTTACCGGCGTTTGAATTTTTGGAATGAAACAAAACAAAATAATTCAAAGTTGGGTTGAGTGAATAAATGGATAGAGCCCTATGGCTCCAATTATAGGTTTTCTAAAAGAAAAGCAATGAGCTTATGTTCTTAATTTGAATGATTACCCGATCTAATCTAATTAGATGTTAAAAAAACTTAGTGCCGGATGCGGGAAGTTTCTAAATATCGCAGATTATCGATTTTCTTTAATTCATCCTAACTATTCTCCATTATGGAGTGGAGACGAATAGACAACCAGGAACCTTATTTCTTTCAAAACTTGCTCGACACACGAACCTCGCAAGACGAGAGTCAGATCAAGGATAATCCTTTCAAAGGACAATGTCAGATCTAGGATCAAAAACCTTTCCTCAGGCAAGGTCAGCTCTCGAAGTAGAAGAGGAGGGGGCTAAAGTCATAAGAATGAAAAAGTCGAAGATCAATCCTCAAGCTGTGCACGGTGAACCTTTTTTTAGTGTTGTAGATAGAGTTGGACCTTGGCGCTTGGAGGCAAAGGCGCCCGAATGAGCGAGTTCTCGTTCAGCAATGTTAAGATCTTGTTATGGGGACACGTGGGAGAAGATGATTCGGTTCTAGATGAAGAAGATGTGCAACGATTCAAGTCGCAATGTAGAGAGACTAAGAACAATAAGTATTTGTTGCTCCGTCAATTCAGTCAGTCTCTCACAGGTATGGCTTTTCGCTAGTCATGTATCTTGCCTTAGAATGAAATTCAGAATTCGGATCAGATGGAACGGGCCCTCAGAGAAGAGTCAGGGACGTAGTTAAGTAAGCATACCTAACGCATAGACTCTCTTCGGGCGCAACCCAAACGGCACGGCCTGAAGCCTCCTTTCCGGCCAATTATGAAAGCAGCAGTAGAGTTCGATTTTTCTAGATAAATAAGGTTGAATTAGAGCTTGATGTTACCCTTTCCATATTCGTACCATCTTCAAGATGAAGTCTTGTTTTTTTTGCCTATACTCAAAATCCATGGTCGTCCCAAAAAATGGATATCCATGCTTTGGTCGTCTATTAGTCATCGGTAAGACTACATAGAAGCATCCTTGGATCACTATTTTCTAGCGCCCCACATACTCTTTTTAGTTCAGCCATTCTCAACTTTAATTTGGCCATAGTGATCCTACCTACTTGGAAGGAAGTAATTATTCTTATCTTCTTCATCCATAATTTCTTAGGTCTTTCAACACTGTGTTACCAATTTCCATTGGAACTACTGCTTCTCGATCAACTATTTTGAAACATGTTATTGGTTGTTCTAAGGCTACTGTCTTTTCTCCTGGTGCCTTTCTTTTATCAAAGAAGGAAGTCGGTCAAAAACTTATTGACCCTTAAGTCATTTGAGTCTCTTTAAGAATAGTCTGAATCACTTGGACAGTGGAAATCCAATTTTGAGAAGGGTTGTTTTTTATGGTAACTTCAGAATCGGGGTTCGCTGCTATGGTGTCTTTAACTTAAATTGATTTTTTTGCTGTCTCCAGTCTTCTGCTGATGTCTCTGGGACTCTTGTCATTAAACTTCTTTGAACGTTTGTTTGTTGTTGTGGCATTCTTGTTTTTATGAACTTTTGGCTCCTTCTAATCATTGTGGTTACACAGTAGGTTCTTCTTTGTCTGCTTCTGTTCACACAAAGTTTACCTAGTGCTTAGGACATCCGGAATTATCTAACCTAATCCACACCATTGACACATTAGTTGTATTGATAGGTTGGTTGTCTAGACAATTCTTGGTCCAATGCCCCCACCCAACCTTCCTTCACACCCTGTGTAACGACCCGCCACCCTATAATCGGGGATCCGATTACTAAATGGGTACCGAATCATTAATTTGGAACCAAACCAGGATCTAAGTAAGTCTGGGAAATAAATAATAAACTAAGCTAAACATTCACATCGCATTGAATTGAAAGGAAATGCAGGAATTAAAAGTTATTACAATGCGACTCGATACAGCAAATAATTACATACTCCAACAGAAAAGAAACAATTATACATACAGACCAGAAATAAAATAACAACTACGTCGGGGCATACCCCGGAACAACAGCTGACGGCGCTCGACACACAGCCGCACTCCCCTCGCTAGGTCTGCCGGGAGTCCTCACCTGAAAACCGCAGGGGTGAGTCTCAAAGATAAGACTCAGTAGGGATCCTTCGATCCCCACTGCCCACGCACACACCCACAAGTGTAAAATACAGCTGAAGGTAAAGTAACAAACACAGGGGTAATTACTATTCCTAAATCTCGATGTGAATCACATGCAGTCGAAATGTATTAAACATGCATATTTCTAAACCAGTCTACAAGGGAACCCATAACCGACGTCTCGATAGAACACACCAACCACATAAACGAAGGTGGGGAAAACACCGACCCGCTGAGACCAAACAGTAACCCCTCGGATAGCACTCCAGCTACTCCGGCCCAACTGGCTCAGGTGGTTACTCCTTCCCTCAGCATGAGTGACACTCCGATAGTACCACACCCACACCGGTACTAGCTGACCTCGGGGTTCACCTGGTGACCCTCTCTCACTAGGCGTCACCCCGCCCACGCCCCCACCGGCGCTGTGCTCCACCCACACCAGTACAGGGTGATAAAGCGCTACAACTGTCACTCCAGGTCCACAGTAACACAAAACCCGGCACAGTGCGATCCGGTCAAGTGAAAAGTCCGCGGTCGCACGACACACAACGCAGTGCCATCCGGTCATGAAGAATCCATCATCATCGAGTACACTAAAGCATGCATTAACCAACTATCTAGCAGTGTAAACACATTTTACTGGCATGAATTAGTGAAGTTTTGTCTTGAATCGCGTCGCCCAAGGCCGACGCCATTCAAGCAGCCTATACTGGTTCATGAAATACCGGCCTCAGAATTTGGCCTAAAAGGCGTCGATACCAGAGGTCGCCTTTTAAAAGGCGTCAACATCCTCAGACGCCAATAACACAGAAGTTCAGGATTCGCAGAAAATGTTAATCAGGGGATTTCTGCTTTAAAAGGCGTCATGGTGACCCGACGCTATTACAAATCGCGTCGCCAACACATGACGTCTTTTAGTCCTAGAATCCCCGAACTGACAGAGCCTAAGTGGAACGATTCCTTCCTAAAAGGCGTCATGATGGCCCGACGCCCTTCAAAAAGGCGTCGTCCATGCACGACGTCTTTTAACGCCAGGAACCAGATCTGTCTCGAGTCCGAGGGCTCCCCTTTTCACCCCCAAAAACCCCAAGATCATCCAAAACGGAGGAGAAAGAGAGGCAAATCAAATCATCATAAATCCACATTCATAGAGATCCCCCATTCCAACAAGAAGAGCTCCTAAACATGCTTGTTCTACCCCAAAACCATAGATCTAAAACATGCTTCAAGAGGGAGAATCATGGTTTTAAAATAATACTATGGGAATCGTCACCCTACCGGTTACTTGAACTCCTCCAAACTTCAAGCCGTCCACTCGTCTCGCCCCACGCCGCCGCCGGTACTGTCGTGGTCGTCCTTACTCCACCGTGACGTCGGCTGCCGTCCGGAGAGTAAAACGCCGCGGTGGAAGTGGAGGTGGTAGTGGTGGGAGCTAGGTGGGTGATGGAGTGGAGGGAAAGGAGAAGTGGTGGGAGGAAAAGAGGGAGGAGAAGGGGCGTCGCCGGAGGGGAGGAGAGAAAGAGAGAAGGAAGAAAATGAGGGAAAGAAGGAGGGCTCGCGGGGTTAACCAGAGACTGGCTAAAACGCGTCGATATGAACGGACGCCTATCAGATGACGTGACGGCCGCTCTGACAGGACTCTGAAACGTGTCGTTCCATAAAGACGCCGTTTAGGAGATATGTCAGGGCCGTACTTTGACAATCCCAGAGTCGCAGTCTGAAAGGCGTCGTCCCACGCGGACGCCGTTCAGACGACACGACAGGGCCGTACTCTCGCGGCCCAAAGCCAGCCCACGTGGCACCCACGTGGCAGAACCTAAAACGCGTCTGCAACGGTGGACGCCGTTCAAAACGCGTCTTGAGGTCTGGACGCAAAACAACACAGAGTCTCAGCCCTGCTAGGGCCTGAACTACAGGGTCTGACCCCGAAAATCGGATACGAAAATCTCAATCCTTACATTCTCCCCCCCTTAAAAGAATTTCGCCCCCGAAATTGTCTGCTAGAATTAACAAGGTCAAAAAGCAGAGATACAAGTTCACAAGGAGACTTACGAAAAAAGGTAAGGAAACTGCTCCCGCATCTCATCCTCCCGCTCCCAGGTTGCCTCACCCCCGGAGCGGTACTGCCAAATCACCTTGACCAAAGGCACTACCTTGTTCCGAAGGACCTGTTCTCTGCGATCCTCAATACGAACTGGAAACTTTGGAAAGGACAAGTCCTCAGCGACCTCCAACTTTGAAAAATCTAAAACATGGGACGGATCCTGAACATACTTTCTCAGCAAGGAAACATGGAACACATCGTGCACCCCTGCAAGACTGGGCGGCAAGGCCAGCTGATACGTGGTTTCCCCAATTCGAGCAAGAATGGGAAAAGGTCCAATATATCGCGGACTCAGCTTGCCTCGCTTCCCGAATCTCATCACACCCTTGGAGGGTGAGACTCGGAGAAACACGTGGTCCCCAACCTCAAACTCAAGCGGTCTCCGTCGGACGTCAGCATAACTCTTATGCCTACTCTGAGCTGCGGTCAACCTCTGCCGAACTATCCTGGCAATCTCAGCACACTGCTGAACTAACTCTGGTCCCGCTATCTGTCTTTCACCAATCTCGGACCAACATACAGGAGATCGACATGGTCGCCCATACAAAGCCTCGTAAGGCGCCATGCCGATACTGGAATGATAACTGTTGTTGTAGGCAAACTCCACTGTAGACAAATGTTGCTCCCAAGAACCTCCCCAGTCTAAGCAACATGCCCTGAGCATATCCTCCAGAGTCTGAATGGTCCTCTCCGACTGCCCATCAGTCTCGGGATGGTCGGCCGAACTGAAAGCCAGCTGAGTGCCCAAGACCTTCTGAAAACTCTTCCAGAACCTGGAAGTAAACCTCGGATCCCGATCTGATACGATGGACAGAGGTACCCCATGCAGCGAGATGATCCGATCTACAAACAACTTAGCCAACTTACCGACTGGCCAGTCCTTCCTAATAGCTAGGAAGTGTGCCGACTTGGTCAGCCGATCAACAATGACCCAGATAGCGTCTCTCCTACTAGGGGATATAGGTAATCCCATCACAAAGTCCATAGTCACGTGCTCCTACTTCCATTCTGGAATCGGCAAGGGCTGCAACAACCCTCTAGGTCTCTGATGCTCGGCTTTAACCTGCTGACAAGTCATGCACCTAGCCACATGCTCAGCCACATCTTTCTTCATACCAGGCCACCAGAAGTGCCTCCTCAAACAATGATACATCTTGGTTGTCCCGGGATGCACTGCATATCTAGATCGCTGCGCTTCATCGAGTACACTCCTGCGCACGTCCTCCTCGGTCGGAACATAAAGTCTACCTCTGAACCTGACTGTACCGTCATCCCACAACTCTACTTCTGACCTCTGGAGAATCTGTGGTAACTCAACATCTGCCCTCTGAGCCTCAATCACAGCATGATACACTGCTGGTCTCACGGTCAAGCTGGCCAACACGGCTCTATCATCTTCACGTGGAACTCGAAAGGAAGATTCCACAACCTGCTCAAATAATTTCCATTCTTGAATCATAAGGTATGACATGACCGTCTTCCGACTCAAGGCGTTTGCCACTACATTCGCCTTGCCCGGATGATAAGAAAGGTCAAGGTCATAATTCTTAATGAACTCCATCCACCTCCGCTGTCTCAAATTCAGGTCTCTCTGAGTGAACACATACTTCAGGCTCTTGTGATCAGTAAAAACCTAAAATTTCTCTCCGTACAAGTAATGTCTCCAAATCTTAAGTGCAAATACTACAGCTGCCAGTTCCAAATCATGGGTAGGATAGTTCTCCTCATGCTTCTTCAGCTGCCGAGAAGCATAAGCCACTACCCTGCCATGCTGCATTAGAACTGCACCCAAACCTCGACGGGACGCGTCTGAATAAACCACAAACCCACCTGACCCAGATGGAAGCACCAACACTGGGGCTGACGTGAGGCGAGTCTTTAACTCAGTGAAACTCCACTCACATTCCTCGGTCCACACAAAACGAACTCCCTTTCGAGTCAACCTCGACAAGGGGGCCGCTATGGAAGAAAACCCCTGAACAAACCGCCTGTAATAACCGGCAAGCCCCAAGAAGCTCCTGATCTCGGTCACTGAAGTCGGCCTGCTCCAATCCATCACTGCCTCGATCTTGGCTGGATCCACTACGATGCCTTCGCCAGAAATGACATGCCCAAGGAAGTGTACCTTGTCTAGCCAAAATTCACACTTGCTAAACTTGACGTAAAGTTGGTGCTCTCTCAGGACCTGCAACACCACCCGAAGATGAGTGGCGTGCTCTTCCTCAGAAGAAGAATATATTAAAATATCATCTACAAATACTACCACAAACTGATCCAGATAGGCCCTGAAGACTCGGTTCATCAGATCCATAAAGGCCGCCGGAGCATTGGTCAAGCCGAAAGGCATAACCAAAAACTCATAATGTCCATACCGAGTCCTAAAAGCCGTCTTACTGACATCAACATCCCGGATCCTCATCTGATAATATCTAGATCTCAAGTCAATCTTAGAAAACACCTTCGCAGACTGCAGCTGATCCATCAAATCATCGATCCTTGGAAGTGGGTACTTATTCTTTATCGTCACCTAGTTCAGCTGCCTATAATCAATGCACAACCTCAGAGAACCATCCTTCTTCCTGACAAAAAGAACTAGAGCACCCCACGGAGAAGTACTGGGACGAATGAAACCCTTATCCAGCAACTCCTGCAACTGCGCCTTCAACTCAGCGAGTTCGGCTGGCGCCATTCGATACGGGGCCTTAGACAAGGGCGCCATACCTGGTGCAAGCTCAATGGTAAACTCGACCTCTCACTGAGGAGGAAGGCCAGACAACTCCTCAGGAAACACATCAACAAAGTCACACATTACAGGCACCTCCCAAGGACTGGGACAGTCACGGACATCGGAAACAACAACAGAGGCAAGGAAGGCCTCACAACCACCAGCAAGCAACCTTCGAGCCTTAAAGGCAGAAATGAGAATACCTCGAGAAGAGAGCCTAATATCTTATAAATAGAAGGTCGGGATGTCCGGAATAGAGAAACGCACCCTCTTCCTGTGACACTCCACCTCAGCACAAAAAGCTTCCAACCACTCCATGCCCAGGATGATATCAAACTCACGAATGGCAAGCACAACCAACTGGGCAGGTAATTCATAGCCCTCAATGGTCAAGGGAATATCCCTCAAACAATTATAAGATAACATGAAATCCCCAGAAGGAACCTCTACCATCAAACCATTAGATAGCTCATCAATGGGTGCAGAAAGAATATCTATGAACTGCTCAGAAATGAAAGAATGCGAAGCACCCGAATCGATCAACACATGTGCAGAGTTCCCAAGGACAGAAAGTGTACCTTCCACCAAGTTGGACGCGCAAGCCTCCCTCCTGGTGATAGCTAGAACTCTCCCCTGGGTCCTCAGCTTCTTCTGATCACCTGAACCCTGTCCCTGACCATGCCCCTGCGGGCAATGCCTCGCCAAATGACCCTACTGGCCGCAAGTGAAACACCTCCTAGGAAGAGTAGGACACTGAGTCCCATCATGGGTACCACCACAGTGTTGACAAACTGCTGGAAGCCTCTGAGCGGACTCCTGCTGCGCACTGGACTCCGACTGGCTCTGCTGACCCTGCCTGGGCCTGTTGTTATCGCTGCTGCCACTACTGCTGCCACCGCCTCGAAAGAATGTCCTGAATCGGGAGCCGAGTGACGACGATCCCGATCCGGACGAAGGGCTGCTGTTGCTGCCTTACCCCTGCCACGAGCTGGTCCCTGAGCAGTCAGTCCTCTCTCCCGAGCTGACTGGTTCTGTTGAGCCTCCACTGTTACTGCGCACCTAACCGCTGATGCCAAATCTGTACAACAGTGGGATGCCATGAAGTTCCTCAGACTGAGCCTCAGTCGGTCTACAAACCTCTCAGTACGACGCTCTTCGTCCCCATATATGAAAGGTACAAACCTCCCAAGCGAAACAAACTTCGCCTGATACTCGAGTACTGTCATACTCCCCTGAGTCAGATCCATAAATTCCCTTTCCTTGGCCCTCTGGACATCCCTAGGGAAATACTGCGCATTGAATTCCTTAACAAAAGTCTCCCATGAAATCTTCCTGAGACTCCTATCCTCATATGACAAACTCTTCAAGGTGGTCCACCAATCATAGGCGCTATCCTTCAACATGAAGGTAGCTAACGGAGTCCTCTCCACTGCTGCACAATCCATAGTATCGAAAGTCTTCTCTATCTCCCTAAGCCAGTGAACGGCCTCATCAGGGTCGGTACGACCGGTGAAGTGAGGTAGCCTCAGCTTCAGGAATCTCTCTACTGTAGCTGTAGACCCTCCCCGAGCACTGGAACTCTCACTAGGGTCTCGGGTCTGGTATCTAGCCATAGTGTCCATCATAGCCTCCATAAACTGCTCTACACTCAGCCTCCCGGCCTCAGATCCACTAGGGACATCTCCCTGCTCTCGAATAACCGGCATCCTCTTCCTAGGAGCCATCAACTCGCCTACAATCACAAAATCGAAAAGTTCTAATTAGAATCCTAAAACCTATACTACCGCCATGCCTGTACGGGATAATGTAATTATTTGCCGGACTCACGACATTTAACCTAGTTATTCGTTTATTTGCCAGACCGAATGCTCTGATACCAACTGTAACGACCTGCCACCCTATAATCGGGGATCCGATTACTAAATGGGTACCGAATCATTAATTTGGAACCAAACCAGGATCTAAGTAAGTCTGGGAAATAAATAATAAACTAAGCTAAACATTCACATCGCATTGAATTGAAAGGAAATGCAGGAATTAAAAGTTATTACAATGCGACTCGATACAGCAAATAATTACATACTCCAACAGAAAAGAAACAATTATACATACAGGCCAGAAATAAAATAACAACTACGTCGGGGCATACCCCGGAACAACAGCTGACGGTGCTCGACACACAGCCGCACTCCCCTCGCTAGGTCTGCCAGGAGTCCTCACCTGAAAACCGCAGGGGTGAGTCTCAAAGATAAGACTCAGTAGGGATCCTTCGATCCCCACTGCCCACGCACACACCCACAAGTGTAAAATACAGCTGAAGGTAAAGTAACAAACACAGTGGTAATTACTATTCCTAAATCTCGATGTGAATCACATGCAGTCGAAATGTATTAAACATGCATATTTCTAAACCAGTCTACAAGGGAACCCATAACCGACGTCTCGATAGAACACACCAACCACACAAACGAAGGTGGGGAAAACACCGACCCGCTGAGACCAAACAGTAACCCCTCGGATAGCACTCTAGCTACTCCGGCCCAACTGGCTCTGGTGGTTACTGCTTTCCTCAGCATGAGTGACACTCCGAAAGTGCCACACCCACACCGGTACTAGCTGACCTTGGGGTTCACCAGGTGACCCTCTCTCACTAGGCGTCACCCCGCCCACGCCCCCACCGGCGTTGTGCTCCACCCACACCAGCACAGGGTGATAAAGCGCTACAACTGTCACTCCAGGTCCACAGTAACACAAAACCCGGCACAGTGCGATCCGGTCACGTGAAAAGTCCGCGGTCGCACGACACACAACGCAGTGCCATCCGGTCATGAAGAATCCATCATCATCGAGTACACTAAAGCATGCATTAACCAACTATCTAGCAGTGTAAACACATTTTACTTGGCATGAATTAGTGAAGTTTTGTCTTGAATCGCGTCGCCCAAGGCCGACGCCATTCAAGCAGCCTATACTGGTTCATGAAATACCGGCCTCAGAATTTGGCCTAAAAGGCGTCGATACCAGAGGTCGCCTTTTAAAAGGCGTCAACATCCTCAGACGCCAATAACACAGTAGTTCAGGATTCGTAGAAAATGTTAATCAGGGGATTTCTGCCTTTAAAGGCGTCATGGTGACCCGACGCTATTACAAATCGCGTCGCCAACACATGACGTCTTTTAGTCCCATAATCCCCGAACTGACAGAGCCTAAGTGGAACGATTCCTGCCTAAAAGGCGTCATGATGGCCCGACGCCCTTCAAAAAGGCGTCGTCCATGCACGACGTCTTTTAACGCCAGGAACCAGGTCTGTCTCGAGCCCGAGGGCTCCCCTTTTCACCCCCAAAAACCCCAAGATCATCCAAAACGGAGGAGAAAGAGAGGCAAATCAAATCATCATAAATCCACATTCATAGAGATCCCCCATTCCAACAAGAAGAGCTCCTAAACATGCTTGTTCTACCCCAAAACCATAGATCTAAAACATGCTTCAAGAGGGAGAATCATGGTTTTAAAAAATACTATGGGAATCGTCACCCTACCGGTTACTTGAACTCCTCCAAACTTCAAGCCGTCCACCCGTCTGGCCCCACGCCGCCGCCGGTACCGCCGTGGTCGTCCTTACTCCCCCATGACGACGGCCACCGTTCGGAGAGTAAAACGCCGCGGTGGAAGTGGAGGTGGTAGTGGTGGGAGCTAGGTGGGTGATGGAGTGGAGGGAAAGGCGAAGTGGTGGGAGGAAAAGAGGGAGGAGAAGGGGCGTCGCCGGAGGGGAGGAGAGAAAGAGAGAAGGAAGAAAATGAGGGAAAGAAGGAGGGCTCGCGGGGTTAACCAGAGACTGGCTAAAACGCGTCGATATGGACGGACGCCTATCAGATGACGTGACGGCCGCTCTGACAGGACTCTGAAACGCGTCGTTCCATAAAGACGCCGTTCAGGAGACATGTCAGGGCCGTACTCTGACAATCCCAGAGTCGCAGTCTGAAAGGCGTCGTCCCACGCGGACGCCGTTCAGACGAGACGATAGGGCCGTACTCTCGCGGCCCAAAGCCAGCCCACGTGGCACCTATGTGGCAGAACCTAAAACGCGTCTGCAACGGTGGACGCCGTTCAAAACGCGTCTCGAGGTCTAGACGCGAAACAACACAGAGTCTCAGCCCCGCTAGGGCCTGAACTATAGGGTCTGACCCCGAAAACCGGATCCGAAAATCTCAATGCTTACACCCTGCAAGCGCAATTGGTCGCCCTTCCATATCATATTCCCTGTAAACTCTCTTAAGTTTCCTTCTTGGTGATCTCTGACTTTGTTCTTTCGATTCGAAGGCCTCCTCTACCGCAGTTTGGTAGGTAGCACTATGTTTGGTCTGGTTCTTGTGTTGTAACGGCACCCTTCGTTTCGTTTGTTGTGCAGAAGGGATAATATATACGATACGAACTCTTTGGTTAGATCGGACAGGGACTTCTATAAAAAAGATCTTTCCACTCATTCATCATACTATAAGTCGAAGTCACAACATGGGGGGGCTCGGAATAAGAATGAGAATCAGTGTCGGGGTGGTGCTACGAGATGGCGATTTCTCGTATCGTATAGAGGCGGACCTTTTGATTGACCATAGATGTGAACCGATCGACCAATATCTAATATCAAATAAGTAGTTCTTCTATCGTTAAAGGACAAGGGGAGAACGTGTAGCGGCTTGCCTATATTTAGTATTTCCATAGTCTTTTTTTTCTAGTATGTAGCTCCACGAGCTGGGAACGCATCATCGGGGCAGGGGGAAAACGAACAGAACATAGGCTCATCATCATTGCCCTCTTCTTTTTTCTTTTGTTTGTGTCCAGTCCGTTGTGTGTGTTTTTCTTTATTATCTTTACCGTAAAATGATTTTTTTTTTCAGCTGATCTCACATCGAGAGCAGTTCCTTCTTGTTTAGGGCTCCTCCGACTCCGAGGAATCGGTCAAGCAAAGCGGGAGGCTACTCTCGACTCACCTCTCTATAAAAACCCCTCCACTGAGGAGAGCAGAAGCTCCAAGATGAATATGTCCTGGATTCATTCTCATCCTGATCCGCCATGAAATTTTCGGAATTTACAAAAACATCCAAGGAGAGGGCTCGTTATGATCTTTTGATAAGATCACAAGGTGCTGAAGTGGCTGGAGGGGGGATCCTTAGGTTTTTGTGAAAGGGATGCTCTTATCATGCATGTTATCGCTGATATGATAAGAAAAATTGAACTCTATTTGATGTCGATTCATCCATAGGCAAAAGTAGAGTTGACAGCTCGATATCCAACAAGACTTCCCACTTCACCAGACCTAGACAACTCTTTAAATGAAGAGCCCAATATGCCGGCCACCTTTAGTTGCAATTCCCAGTCCGAACAGCAAATCCAACTCCAAGGATTGACAAGCAATCGGTCAAAAGGGAACCTATCGAATAGGAAACCGCGAACAAGGCAAAAATACTTATTCTAAAGTTTTAATAAATGGAAGCGTAGCAGACAGCAAGAAATCTTTATTTCCGGGCTCTTGAACCAAGCTAACTTTCTATCCCCTTCCACACCCACTGCCCCAATTATAGTTCTTTAAAAGCTATATCGGAATCGCAACTAAGACAAAAAGCCAAAGAAAGAGGATCCAAGTTCCTCAGTAGCGGAAGGCGCACTCCAAGCTTTCTTTCGAAGCAGATATTCGCTACGCCCCTCTTCCCCCGCCATAAGCCAACTATTGATCTGACCGAACTCGGTCTAGTGGTTATTACATTCAACATTCCCATTTTCACTCAACCAGCGGATATGAGACCTGTAAGAGCAGATTCAAGAAGGCACCTTTGCCTCGTCACCCTTTGACTGTCTTTGCTTGATCACAGGCTGACTCCTACAGTCAAGAGCGGGTTCGTCCGCACGCTTCCTCTAGCTATCTAGGGGTATAGCACCAGTTTCTGAAAAGAGCTCCCTCTAGTCAAATGGGAATTCGAAGGTTAGCGCTGGTTCCTCACTTTTCTTTTAGGAAGTACGGAAGTGGATAAACCATCTAACCCTGCGAGCAAGGCAACTAGCTAAGCAAGTAATCCCAGGTCAGGAAGTCCCGGGACTGGTGCTATAGTAACCCGCCTAATCACAGAGGAGTCAAAAGTAGTAGTCTTTAGTTTGATAAAGCTCTCCCACGCTCTAATCTGTAAGCAAGTGAGGTATGGTTAGCATCAAAGGCTTAAAGTAAGGGCGCAGCCAGTAGTGAGTTATTAAGCCAGCAATCTAAGCCGATAACTAGAGTAAGGAAGTTTTGAGACAGAAGTTCTAAGTTTCAGTTCCAACTAGCAAAGGCTTAAGCACTTTCATCCGCGTTGCAACCTGCTATAGAAAAGATGGTCAGAGTGAATTACGAAGTTCAAAGAAAGAATTTGACCACCGCAACTTCTAAAGACTTTACATGGCTTATTTACAGTTCAATGTATGTTCAAATAAAGGACTCAGCAAGCTCTAAGCGAAGGGAAGCCAATCCCGGACGTCAACAAGCAGCAATAGCACAGTTCAAGGAAGTCATTAGGAAGCGTCACTGGTGAAACCCTAACGTAAACGAAGGCGGAAGCGCTTTCTCAGTAGATGGGGAAGACCCTATATACGGCTTTGTATGGGATCGAAGAAGAACAGGTGTAGAGGTCGCTACTCCAACAATTGCGATAGGTTTCGAAGGCATGTGCCCGGGTTTTGTTTTGAACAAAGGATAATAAGTCCTCGGGAACGTACTTGTCATGATAGGTCGATGAATCAGACTGGTAAAGGAATAGAATCAAGAGCTCATACCCTAAAAGCGAGAGCTTTGTCTAATCTAATCTAAAGCTAAAGCGACTCTATCGCAACTCCTTAAAGGAAGACGCAAGCATCACTGGGAATCGACATGGAAAGTCAATAGAAAGATTTGCCGTCTTCCCTCCTCTTTGATCATAGTTTGAGTTGAAACTGATAGCGTAGGAGTTGCTCTTTCCCCAGAGATCGATCTAAGCTCTTCAAAGGCTTGAGCTTGATAGTTAGGACTTTTCGATGATAGTTTCTTGTCTTCCTCTTCTCTCTCGTAGGCTCTTTTCCGCTATGGTGATTCGATCAATCAAGTAATAGCTTATAATAAAGATCAGTTCTGTGTGAAAGCAATATAGAGTCACAGCTTTTTCCGTTCCCTTCTTCCGAGTACTAGTCTTGCGCTTTATATCAAGTAAGCACCCAAAGAGCAAGCCCTAACGAAGGGAATCAACTATACTCGGCAAGCTACGTATTTCACTAGTTGCTAAGACACACCGGAAGCTAGAGCGAATGCGCAAGAGGGGAATCCTACCTTTGAGTTCTATTCGATCTCTCAGCGTGTATTCTTCAGCTGGGGATTAGGTCCACCTTGTCTTTCCTTCGACACCGCACAAGTAGCTCATTGGGATGAAACGTCTCCTGAAAGGACGAAACAAGCGGTAAAGTCCTAAGCCAGCCATGCCTTTCTTGATCTAATTAGAGCTCTTCTAAGTTCAAATGCTTGACCAATAAAGAAAGAAGAATAGGTAAGAGCGAATACCTGGCAAAGAGGAACTGGTGAATTCATCGATACTCTCTTCAAGTCTAAAGCGATAGGGCAAACTATCAGCGGGCATTGGAGAAGGATCGGGTTTCCTTGAATAGCAGACTATAAGGCATATAAATAGCGTAGAAAGACACATGGACGTGACCACTTTGTATAGAAGGTAGAAAAGCAAAAAGAAGAAATCGATTGAAAATATACAAATGAGAAAGATGTTCTATCTGCACTATGAATCAGTCAAGTGGACTTTCCTATTCTTGATCTAATGGTTGCAGCACACCGGGAGAACGTAGAATCAGACCGAGAAAGGAAGGAATTGGCATTACCTACAAATCCATTAACAGCTACCGGAAACTAGTTCATTCATCGAAGAGGAAGGAGTGAACTCTATCGCAACAGGTACTGCTTTGACTTTAGAGCGAAGGAGAAAAGAAGTAGGAAGAAGACCGGTATCGGCGGCATAAGCAAGCGAGTCCTATGGATCAGTTGGTGGATTCCCAATCCCGCAGCAAGAAGAACCGACGACTCATGGTTAGATATCCCTCTTTGGGTCCTTCGAATTCCGATAACCAACTAAGCAACCCTAAAACCTTAGACTCAACAACCTTAAAAGAAGACCCTCCCTTTGTACGCGAATCCTCACTCGTAAAGCATGAGAAGAGAAAGCTCTTTGGGCAAGGAAGGTAGTTTTTAGGTGAATACCCCACCTCTCCTTCTAAAGGCTTTCCGGTCATAGGTGAAATCATCCTTTGAGCTTGGTCGGAAT
Organism: Zantedeschia hybrid cultivar; assembly: GCA_030544215.1. Classification (NCBI taxonomy): domain Eukaryota; kingdom Viridiplantae; phylum Streptophyta; class Magnoliopsida; order Alismatales; family Araceae; genus Zantedeschia; species Zantedeschia hybrid cultivar. The sequence goes on along the minus strand of JARZZO010000009.1, from coordinate 32,440,047 downwards.
GTACACCAGGAACGGAGTCCGCTATTGCTTCAACTAAGGCTCATGCTTTCTTGGTCGCACCCTCAGCAAAGGCAGAAGCCCATAACCGTCAGAAAGTGAATCCACACCTCCAGCAAAAGACGATGTTTCAACTGAAACTCCTATCGACCTTCTGATAATCAGTCCGAGGTTAAGGGTCTCATAGGTCGGTAACTAACCTGTAAGCTCTTTCTATCGGGACATATATGAAATGGTCTTTCCAAAGCCACTTAATTAATCTTTCTCTCGGGGTTCTCTTCTAAGAATCCACTCGTACGCGATAGGTCAAACTCAAACCTGTAAGGAAGAACAAAGCTTTAGTATAGACTGGTGCCGCCTCTTTAAGCTGAAAAGAACTCATGGAAAACCCGAGTTGCTCGCCATACACTTCAACATCGAATTCCTTCTAAAGGGCGCGAGGGGCTTACGAAAGTGATCTTTCTTTCCCTTCCCCGCCCTTGTACCTATACTAGGCCTATTTTCCTTTGTTGATGTTGAAACTCTTCCCGATATCGAATACGTTCAAGCAGCAGGGCCGTAGTGAAATACGTTGCGTGCCGAGTTTTGTTTCATCGCTTTAAGCTTGGCATCCGAGAATCGGAAATCTACTCGCCAAGGGGTTCCCCTCGAAGGACTAAGCCTTAAATGCTTCTTTCTTCTCAATCTACGAAGCCCGGTTGCTACAATCACACCGAAAGAAGAGGCTAAGCTCGAGAAAGAAGGAGCGTAGAATAGAGAAAAGCATCGACTCGGAAACTACTGCTACTGCAAACACTCCGTCACTAGGGGTTGAAGTGAATTACGAAGGCGGGTCAAAGCATCGCTTAGAGCTTGGCATCGTTCTCTCTCTTACTCTGAAATGGGTTCAAGCATCGATCTCAGGACTGGGATTGATTCCAAGAGCGGGAAATGCTGATCTTCTATTGACTTTGCGGGAATAGGCGCTATTTGCCCTTTCAGCTTAGTCGGTATGTACACCACACCAGTCACTCCTACGCTATCGGTTGAAGTGACAACAATGAGACCGCTTCTTGTGGCTTTAAAGCAAATCCGCGTTGGAAGCTTAGACCCACATGGGAGAGAAGAATGATCAGACTGGGTATTAGGCCATCGTAGCTTCGGCAGTAAAGGAGCCTAAAGAATAGGGACTTGTCCTTGCCTCTTCCCTTATAAGCCCGGATATTCGCTGTCTTTCGTCTTTCTAGCTTTTAGGCCTCCTTGCCTGAATGGCGCCTTGGTGTGGTCACCAGAGGTTTTTTAAATCCCTTTAGCCCAAAATAGAATATAGAGAGAAGATTGGCTTTTTATTGGTCTTTTGATAACCCACGGTACTTCGACCCAGCTCAAAACATGGCAACAAAGCTCAAAGGTCTTAACGACGGGGTTTGTATCCACGCTAGCCTATGCCTCCTATGTTCTCTTGCTAATGACTTGCCTGCCGCTAACCTTCTTCTTTCCTTGAGGATAGATAGGCTGGTCAAGTTCCTGCTGATGAGCGATAGAGCGAGAGGATTCTTTACTTGATTCTGTAGACTGGTCGATGGTCGAGAGGGCAATTACTAGTCAATTAGACACTCCCTATACGTCGATCCAAATTCATCTTTTTGTCTCTCTCTGCCCCCCGCCCCGAAACTGACCCACGGCACAGCGCCCATTCGCTTCGCGCGCGGGAAGGCAACGAAGTTCAGTTCAAGAGACCGCAGCGGAGTGGAGCAGCCGCGACACGAAGTTCCTTACCGCTCCGTGGGCTGGATCTCGTTGGTGCCACCTGAACGGTAGGTAGGCGGCGGATGTGTGGCGTTTGGAGTTGTCGTTCGTGCACCTGTCCCCAATATGAGAATGAGTGATCCGTTCCCTTGCAGATCATGGCCTTACCACTCGGTCCCCGATGGCCAGCGGGGGATTCGGTATAGCAGCTCACGTTCGTTTGCGCTGCGCGTTCCCGCTGGACTGGACACATGTTAGCTGTAGGAAGTATGGTTACGAAAGTGACTTCGGTTAGCCAGTTCAGGCTCAACTCCTCGCTTTACGTTAGCGGACCTATAGGTCGGGCCGAGGCTCCGTGCTCTTTCTTTCTGTGTGGGACGATGCCGGGGAATGCGTCGAGGCGGCGAACAACAACAACACAACTCCATTTTTGTTGCTTTTCCGGATGAGCCCAGTGCATTGGACCGATGCATAAGAGAACTGAGCTGGACAAAAAGCGCTTGGGCGCTCTACGTACGATGTAGACTCCATCAGACACATATCGATTTCTTTCTTATGGATCCATAATTTCCCTTGTCTCAAAAATAGATAGTTTGAGGAGATTTCCCTGATTATTGAAAGATTCCCTCTCTATCCATTCCTACTCTTTCGATCTATCAAAACAGATCAGGCCATCTATCAATCGATTTTCAAATAGCACGTTCATCTCGCTTTTCGTTAATTTCCGCCGCACCATAATAAGAAAGAAGCAAGCGAAACAGCTGGAAGCGCTCGCTTCGCGCCCAACAATGATTATTCACGGGAAAGCCAACAGAAAGATTCGATTCGGACTTCGTAGAGCCGGTGCTGCTGCCTGTACGTAGGGCCGTCCCCCACTCCCGTTCCGGGGCGCTAAGGGGGTTTAGTTTTTGGAACAGACGGCAGCGTTTTGCTGACGCCTCGAATCGACGCTTTTGTTGCGACATGCTATGTTTTCTCCCCCATTGCTAGTAGGTTGATGGGTCGCACGCCCGGCACACATGTTTTGGCCTTGCTTGTGTGTCCATAACTCAAAATAGGTGACCTAACGGCCACCGCCCGACTAGACATACCAATAGTCACCAGATTCATATGGGCTACTGGGGAGTAGGCAATGATCTTCTTAAGATCGATCTGTCTTGAAGTGGTCGACGGAGTATATATTATAGCAATCGCGCTTGGAGTATAAATGAAATGAGTGGAATGAAGTGTTGCTTCGGGAAACATGGGTATTGAAAATCTTAAAAACCCGTCGGTTCCCAATTTTGAAGGAATTCCTGCCAAGATGACGGATCCAGCCGTAGGTGCCTCTACGTGGGCTTTGGGTAACCAAATATGAACTGGTACCATAGGCACTTTGACGGCGAAAGAGGCGAAAGAAGCAATCCATAGAAAGATTTGGCGCCGCTCACTAAATTCTGTGGTTAATAAGATTTGTGAATCGGTGGTTCCCGTTTGGAGAAGAATCAACGGAATAGCTAATAGCATAAAAACTGATCCAAGTGAAGTATATAGGAAAAACTGATATGCTGCCTTGATCTTTCTTTGTCTCGAACCCCATACCCCTATAATAATGGTAGAGTAAGGGGTGGCCCCAAAGCAGAATTGACCTGACCAGTGGTAGTTTTTATAAGCTCCAGTGGGTAGCCACTGTAAGGACTGAGGTTTCGGATTCAGTATTCGGGTCGGGTTCGGGCCGGATCCCCTGGTTTCGACCCTGAGGGGTCTTGAGATTTCTGATTGAATGACGGCTGCACTGCTCGACGTCTTTCAAAAGACGTCTGTCTGTGTAGACGCCATTTAAGTCTGCTTTCTGTTGTGCCACGTGTGCGCCACGTGGGCGTGTTTCGGGCCGCGAGAGTACGGCACCTATCGTGTCGTCTGAACGGCGTCCACGATGGACGACGCGATTCAGACTGCGACCCCTGCGATGTCAGTGTACGGCGCCAGAGCGTTGTCAGTATGGCCCGTCCTGTCAGACTGATTGGCGTTTGTCTCGATGGTCGCGTTTTAGCCAGATTCAGATTGACCCCGCGAGCCTCTCCTTCTTTCCCTCATTCTTCGCCTCCACCCTCTCTCTCTTCGCCCTCTCCGCCCCCTCCGCCCTCCTTTCTTCCTTCCCTTCCTCTTCTTCCTCTTCCATCACTCCAATACCTCCTTACCTCTCACCTCTACCTCCACCACTTCCTTCGCGGCGTTCCATTCTGCGGACGGCGGCCGACGTCCCGGCGGAGTGGCGGTGTCCTCGAGGGTACCGGCGGCGGTCTGCGGTGTGGCGGGTCGGCGGCACGGAGCTTGGAGGAGTTCAAGAACCGGTAGGGGGACGAACCTTGCATGAATCGTGATTATCCTGCTTATGGTTTCCTTAGCGTGGCATGATATGTTTTGGGTTAGACTGAGCATGTTTAAGGGGTTTTCTTGTGGGAATGGCCGTGTTAGGGATTGTGGAATTGTAGCATGCTTGTGGTAGTTGATTTCCCTTTCCTCCCCCTTCTGTTTTGGGCATTTTCGGGGTGTTTGGGGTTAAAGGAGGAACCCTCGGATCGAACCAGAGAACCAGGTTTCTGGCGCTAAACGGTGTCGTTCCTGGTCGACGCCTTTCAGAAGGACGTCGGGATAGTACGACGCCTTTTAGGACAAAAACCTCCCTGTTCGAGGTTTCGTTGTACGGGGTTCTGGCGCTAAAAGACATCATGTATCGACGACGCCTTTTAGAAGGACGTCAGACCATCATGACGCCTTTTAGGCAGGAATGACCCCGATTGAGGCTTCTGCAAATCTGAAATTCTGGGGTGAATGGCGTCTGTAGACTCTGACGCGTTTTAAAGGGCGGCTTCCCATGTCGACGTGGTTTAAGGAATAATCTGGTTTAATGAACCTGTTTTAGGGGCTTGAATGGCGTCGACCTCGGTCGACGCGATTCAAGATAGAACTGCTTAACTCCTGTTATTTAACACATATTTCACGATTGGATGGTTCGAATGCATGCTTTAAGTTGTACACTGAGACTGAGGACTTCTACGTTAATGGAATTACATCATGTATGTGTGTGTGTTTATGCAGATATGGAATTGGAACTACTGTGGTTTACGTCTGTCACCATGGGCCAATGGGGGTGAGCCATGGTGTCTGTGAGGCATTGTGCCGTACCGGTGGAGGAGGGGTACATGTTGTGTTTTACCTTTGGCTGAGGGAAGCAGAACCACCTTGAGCCCGTCGGGCCGGAGTAGCCGGTGCGCTATCCGAGGGGTTGCTGTTTGGTCTCAGCGGGTCGGGGTTTCCCTGTTTGTCATGGCAGCTTCCGGCGCGTTTCTTGCTGTGGAGCTGGTTGTGGTACTGTTGGAGTTGTTTTACCCCTGTAGCCACTGGGCCTGATGTGACCTTTGATCAAGGTTACGAGTGGTACCCTTCGCCCTTTGGCCTGACGCAGCCCGGGAGGATAGGGTTGTGGGTAGTTCCTGTAGCTTCGGCTTGACGGGGGTTCGCCGGTCCCTAGGGCCCTCATGAAGCGCCGAGGCCTGGCGTGGAGGAAATCCGGTCGGTAGGACAGTAGTCTAGACTGCTTGTGTGCACACGTAGCTGGGCAGTGGTGGTTCACTGGTCTCAGTTAGTCCTAGTTTGACTCACTGCCTCACCCTACAGTGCCCCGGAACACTGTAGGGGCTGACAGGCGTGAGTAGTGGTGGTAGTGTTGTGAGGCGACGTTTGACTTCGGTCGACAGTGTGGTTCGGTCGCTTGTGGACTTTGGCTGTGAGACGTGACTTTGTGTTGGGTTCTTCGGGTTACTTAGAATTGTTCCTGCTACACTGCTTATGCGTATGTTTCATATCAGATTTGGGTGCTATGTTTATTGCTTTACTTAATTGGCATATATCTGTATTGTTGCACTTGTGGGTGTGTGAGTGGGAGGCAGGGGATCGGATGATCCCTACTAAGCCCAATTCTGGTGTGGCTCACTCCCTGCGGTTTCAGGTGTGGACCTCGTGGCGTGTGGCGGCGTGTGGTGTCTTCTTGGTGCGCGGACCAGCAGCTGTCTCAGTTCCGGGGTATGCCCCGATGTTTTTGTACTTTTCTTCTGCCTGTACTTATTTAATTTGTTGGACCATGTAATTATTGTTGGACTGTATACGGACATTGTTATCTTCCTTCCTGCGCACTTGTTACATCTTTGTAGTCCGTGTGATTGTTATATTTAGCCTTGTTTAGCGCTTACTCCTCCAGATGTGTTGTGTGAGATCCGGGTGTGAACCCGCCGTTAATGTGCCGACATCCATTTAGTGGTCGGGTCTCCGGTCATAGGATGGCGGGTCGTTACAGTTGGTATCAGAGCTCAGTCTGGTCGAGTATGTGGTAAACTGGGTTAGATATTATAGTCCAACAATAAGTACGAGTCTGTACAGGCGATGGCTGCTGGTGTAGATTGATAGGTTTTGACGTGCTTTGGTTCGATTTTCGTGTTTGTGGGGTAGTGATGGCACCGAAGAGGAGAGTTCCGTTGGCCCGTGGTTCGAGGGCAGAAGGACATAATGTGGATCGTTTCATGGAAGCTATGATTGGAGCTATGTCTAGATACCAGCAGGGAGATGGAAGTGAGGGGTCCAATTCCCGAGGTGGCCAATCCATGGTGATGGAGCGGTTCTTGAAGTTGAAGATCCCTTCTTTCACGGGTCAACCTGTTCCAGATGCGGCAGCTCATTGGATTAAGGAAGTGGAGAAGGCGTTTGATGTTCTAGAATGTGCTGAGAGTGACAAGACCTTGTTGGCAACCTACTTGCTGAAGGATGATGCTTATGATTGGTGGGTTACCATCAAGGGGTTGATGTTTCCAGATAGGTCCTTGAGAGAGATTCCTTGGGAAGACTTTGTGAGAGAGTTTGGTGGACAGTACTTTCCGAGGCACGTTCGTAGGGCCAAGGAAAGGGAGTTTATGGAATTGGTGCAGGATGGTATGCCAGTTCTGGAATATCAGATGAAATTTGTAGCTCTGAGAAGATTTGCTCCACACATATCTGAGCATGAGGATCTTAGGACGGAGAAATTTGTGGATGGACTTCGGCATGATCTGAGGGAATTTGTGGCAGCTCATTGTTGTAAGGATCTGGCGTCAGCAGTTCGGTGCGCGGCAGCAGTGGAGATGCAGTTACAACACACGGTGAAAGAGTCGGAGCATTCAGCACAAGGGAAGCAGCAAAGCAGGGATAGGTCAGCAGTCTTTTCGTCAGGTGGTTTGAGTTCCTTTGAGCTCGAGTTCCAAGAGGTACCTTGTGACGAGGATGAAGATGGTTTGGTTCAGCAGATGCAGACGGAGGTCAGCTGGCAACAGGAAGCGAGGCGAGACGCTGCAGATCGTTGTCCCCGTTGTGGCAGGTTTCATGGTAATCAGATATGCCCATTGATCACTGGTAGCTGTTTTGGCTGTGGTAGGAAGGGACATATCGCGAGGAACTGTCCCCAGAAGAATAAAGCAGGTCAGGAGCCGAGTGGTCAGTAGGTGTCTGAGACGTTGAGTGGTGTTGCGTCTCTTAGTGGGGGTCCGAGCAGTTGGGCTAGATGAACACTTTTATATTGTCTTATTCAAAGGTGGTTGTGAACTCTTGTGGCACTTTTATGTACTTGGGTTTGGTAGAGAATCGGTTTTGTAATATGTGCCTTGCTAGTGTGTGGTTATTTTGATCTTTTAGCTTTTTGTCAGAATTGAGAATCTTGGTTAGCTTGGTGTGAATTTGATTGGCTAATTATGTGGAGCCCTGTGTGTGTGATTGGTGAGAATGATTGTTGTAATCAGTGTGCCGGCATGTGATGGTTAGCCGAGTTTATCGTTGAGCGATTGCAAATTTCGAGGACAAAATTCTTTTAAGGGGGGGAGAATGTAAGGACTGAGATTTCGGGTTCAGTATTCGGGTCGGGTTCGGGCCGGATCCCCTGGTTTCGACCCTGAGGGGTCTTGAGATTTCTGACTGAATGACGTCTGCATTGCTTGACGTCTTTCAAAAGACGTCTGTATGTGTAGACGCCATTTAAGTCTGCTTTCTGTTGTGCCACGTATGCGCCATGTGGGCGGGTTTCGGGCCGCAAGAGTACGGCCCCTATCACATCGTCTGAACGGCATCCATGATGGTCGACGCGATTCAGACTGCGACCCCTGCGATGTCAGTGTACGGCGCCAGAGCGTTGTCAGTACGGCCTATCCTGTCGTCTGAACGGCGTCCGTAGTGAGAGACGCGTTTCAGAGCGCTGTCAGTACGGCCCGTCCTGTCAGACTGATTGGCGTCTGTCTCGATCGACGCGTTTTAGCCAGATTCATATTGACCCCGCGAGCCTCCCCTTCTTTCCCTCATTCTTCGCCTCCACCCTCTCTCTCTTCGCCCTCTCCGCCCCCTCCGCCCTCCTTTCTCCCTTCCCTTCCTCTTCTTCCTCTTCCATCACTCCAATACCTCCTTACCTCTCACCTCTACCTCCACCACTTCCTTCGCGGCGTTCCATTCTGCGGACGGCGGCCGACGTCCCGGCAGAGTGGCGGCGTCCTCGAGGGTACCAGCGGCGGTCTGCGGTGCGGCGGGTCGGCGGCACGGAGCTTGGAGGAGTTCAAGAACCGGTAGGGGGACGAACCTTGCATGAATCGTGATTATCCTGCTTATGGTTTCCTTGGCGTGGCATGATATGTTTTGGGTTAGACTGAGCATGTTTAGGGGGTTTTCTTGTGGGAATGGCCGTGTTAGGGATTGTGGAATTGTAGCATGCTTGTGGTAGATGATTTTCCTTTCCTCCCCCTTCTGTTTTGGGCATTTTCGGGGTGTTTAGGGTTAAATGAGGAACCCTCGGATCGAACCAGAGAACCAGGTTTCTGGCGCTAAACGGCGTCGTTCCTGGTCGACGCCTTTCAGAAGGACGTCGGGACAGTACGACGCCTTTTAGGGTAGAAACCTCCCTATTCGAGGTTTCGTTGTACGGGGTTCTGGCGCTAAAAGACGTCATGTATGGACGACGCCTTTTAGAAGGACGTCGGACCATCATGACGCCTTTTAGGCAGGAATAACCCCGACTGAGGCTTCTGCAAATCTGAAATTCTGGGGTGAATGGCGTCTGTGGACTCTGACGCGTTTTAAAGGGCGGCTTCCCATGTCGACGTGGTTTAAGGAATAATCTGGTTTTAATGAACCTATTTTAGGGGCTTGAATGGCGTCGACCTCGGTCGACGCGATTCAAGACAGAACTGCTTAACTCCTGTTATTTAACACATGTTTCATGATTGGATGGTTCGAATGCATGCTTTAAGTTGTACACTGAGACTGAGGACTTCTGCGTAAATGGAATTACATCATGTATGTGTGTGTGTTTATGCGGATATGGAATTGGAACTACTGTGGTTTACGTCTGTCACCATGGGCCAATGGGGGTGAGCCATGGTGTCTGTGAGGCATTGTGCCGTACCGGTGGAGGAGGGGTACATGTGTTTTACCTTTGGCTGAGGGAAGCAGAACCACCTTGAGCCCGTCGGGCCGGAGTAGCCGGTGCGCTATCCGAGGGGTTGCTGTTTGGTCTCAGTGGGTCGGGGTTTCCCTGTTTGTCGTGGCAGCTTCCGGTGCGTTTCTTGCTGTGGAGCTGGTTGTGGTACTGTTGGAGTTGTTTTACCCCTGTAGCCACTGGGCCTGATGTGACCTTTGATCAAGGTTACGAGTGGTACCCTTCGCCCTTTGGCCTGACGCAGCCCGAGAGGTTAGGGTTGTGGGTAGTTCCTGTAGGAGTCCGAGTCGTTGAGTAGTGTTGTGTCTCTTAGTGGAGGTTCGAGATATCAGGCTAGAGGAGCGCTTTTGTCTTGTCTTATTCAGAGGTGGTTGTGAACTCTTGTGGCACTTTTATGTACGTGAGTATGGTGGAGAATCAGTTTTGTATTATGTGCCTTGCTATTGTGTGGTTATTTTGATCTATCAGCTTTTTGTCAAAATTGAGAATCTTGGTTAGCTTGGTGTGAATTTCTTTGGCTAGTTATGTGGAGCCCAGTGGGTCTGAGCGGTGAGAATGATCGTTGTGAATTGTGTTGCCCGGTATGTGATGGTTAGCTGAGATTATCGTTGAGCGGTTGCAAATTTCGAGGGCGAAATTCTTTTAAGGTGGGGAGAATGTAAGGACTGAGGTTTCGGGTTCAGTATTTGGGTCGGGTCCGGGCCGGATCCCCTGGTTTGGACCCTGAGGGGGGTCGTGAGAGTTTTGACTGAATGACGTCTGCACTGCTCGACGCCTTTCAAAAGGCGTCAGGTTGTGTGGACGCCATTTAAGTCTCCTTGCTGTTGTGCCACGTGGGCAGGTTTCGGGCCGCGAGGGTACGGCCCCTGTCTCGTTGTCTGAACGGCGTCCGTGATGCACGACGCGATTCAGACTGCGACTCTGCGATGTCAGTGTACGGTGCCTGACTTGTCAGCTGAACGGCGTCCGTGATGGGCGACGTGTTTCAGAGCGTTGTCAGTACGGCCCGTCCTGTCATCTGATAGGCGTCTCTCTCTGTCGACGCGTTTTAGCCAATTTCTGATTGACCCCGCGAGCCTCCCCTTCTTTTCCTCATTCTCGCCTTCACCCTCTCTCTCCTCGTTCTCTCCGCCCTCTCCAACCCTCTTTTCCCCTTTCCCTTCCTCTTCTTCCTCTTCCATCACTCCAACACCTCCCTACCTCTCACCTCTACCTCCACCACTTCCTTCGCGGCGTTCCATTCTCCGGACGGCGGCCGACGTCTCGGCGGAGTGGCGACGTCCTCGGGGGTACCGGCGGCGGTGTGCGGTGCGGAGGGACGGCGGCACGGAGCTTGGAGGAGTTCAAGAACCGGTAGGGGGACGAACCTTGCATGGACTGTGGTTGTCTTGCTCGTGATTTCCTTGGCGTGGCATGATGTGTTTTGGGTTAGAATGAGCATGTTTAGGGCGTTTTCTTGTGGGAATGGCCGTGTTCGAGATCGTGGAATTGTAGCATGCTCGTGGTAGTTTGATTTCCCTTTCCTCCCCCTTCTGTTTTGGGCATTTTGGGGTGTTTGGGGTTAAGGGGAGAAACCCTCGGGTTAAACTACGGAACCAGGTTTCTTGTGCTAAAAGACGTCGAGCTTGGACGACGCCTTTTCGAAGGACGTCGGGCCATCTCGACGCCATTTAGACAGAAACCTCCCTATTTGTGGTTCCGTGAGTTTTGGGTTCTGGGGCTAAATGACGTCATGAATGGACGACGCCATTTCGAATGGCGACGTGCCATCATGACGCCATTTAGGCAGGAAAATCCCCCGACTGAGGCTTCTGCAACTCTGGAATTCTGGTGTGAATGACGTCTGTGGACTCTGACGCGTTTTAGGGCATAATCTGATTTTAATGAACCTGTTTGTGGGGCTTGAATGGCGTCGACCTCGGTCGACGCGATTCAAGACAGAACTGCATTAACTCCTGTTGTTAACACATGTTTCACGGTTGGATGGTTCAAATGCATGCTTTAAGTTGTACACTGAGACTGAGGATTTCTGCGTGAGTGGAGTTACATTATGTGTGTGTGTGTGTTTATGCGGATATGGAATTGGTATGACTGTGGTTTACGTTTGTCACCTTGGGCCGATGGGGAAGGGCCATGGTGTCTGTAAGGCATTGTGCCGTACCGGTGGGAGGAGTGGTACACGTTGTGTTTTACCTTTGGCTGAGGGAAGCAGAACCACCTTGAGCCCGTCGGGCCGGAGTAGCCGGTGCGCTATCCGAGGGGTTGCTGTTTGGTCTTAGCGGGTCGGAGTTTCCTTGTTTGTCGTGGCAACTTCCGGCGCGTTTCTTGCTATGGAGCTGGTTGTGGTACTGTTGGAGTTGTTTTACACCTTTAGCCACTGGGCCTGATGTGACCTTTGATCAAGGTTACGAGTGGTACCCTTCGCCCTTTGGCCTGACGCAGCCCGGGAGGTTAGGGTTGTGGGTAGTTCCTATAGCTTCGGCTTGACGGGGGTTCGCCGATCCCCAGGGCCCTCCTGAAGCGCCGAGGCCTGGCGTGGAGGAAATCCGGTCGGTAGGACAGTAGTCTAGACTGCTTGTGTTCACACGTAGCTGGACAGTGGTGGTTCACTGGTCCCAGCTAGTCCTAGTTTGACTCACTGCCTCACCCTACGGTGCCCCGGAACACTGTAGGGGTGGACAGGCGTGAGGATTGGTGGTGTTGTGAGGCGACGTTTGACTTCGGTCGACAGTGTGGTTCGGTCGCTTTGTGGACTTTGGCTGTGAGACGTGACTTTTGGTTGGGTTCTTCGGGTTACTTAGAGCTGTTCCTGCTTCACTGCTTATGCATACGTTTCATATCAGGTTTGGGTGCTATGTTTACTGCTTTATTTAATTGCCATATATCTGTACTGTTGCACTTGTGGGTGTGTGAGTGGGAGGCAGGGGATCGGATGATCCCTACTGAGCCGAATTCTGGTGTGGCTCACTCCCTGCGGTTTCAAGTGTGGACCTCGTGGCATGTGGCGGCGTGTGGTGTCTTCTTGGTGTGCGGACCAGCAGCTATCTCAGTTCCGGGGTATGCCCCGATGTTGTTGTACTTTACTTCTGCCTGTACTTATGTAATTTGTGGGACCATGTAATTATTGTTGGACTGTATACGGACATTGTTATCTTCCTTCCTGCGCACTTGTATTATCTTTGTAGTCCGTGTGATTGTTATATTTAGCCTTGTTTAATGCTTGCTCCTCTAGATGTGTTGTGTGAGATCCGGGTGTAAACCCGCAGTTAATGGGCCGACATCCATTTAGTGATCGGGTCTCCGGTCATAGGATGGTGGGTCGTTACATACACATAAAAAGAAAATAAGAAAATCTTATATTAAGGGGGTGCCCCTTCTGGGGACGAAAGCGCACTTGATATTTCAAGAGTCTCAGTCACTTCCTCTCCCTTCGGGTAAATAATATGTCAGCGGGAGTTGGAATTTCTCAGGTGCTAGTTTCAACTTAGGTGTAGTCTTCTTCAGTCCCTCGTGTCTAACCCCCAATCCATACATAGTTTGCTTGCTTGTCTCAACTTGATCAATCGGGCTAATAAAGGTCGGTAGTCTCTATGGGAGGATGAAATGGATCTTGAATCTTATTGATCTTATCGAGTTAGTTCTGCACCACCACAGGGCCCAAACCATACCTTGAGGTGAGAGAGGGTTCTCCTAACAATGGACCAAGTCTCAACGAGTTCTTTCTTTTAGTGAAGGGAACCAGTACTTAAGCAAGAGGGGTCTCACCGATGGTGGATCAGAACCTAGGGCGACTTCGAAGAAGAAGACTCCCTTGTCTTATTATTATTCTTAGTCGAAGCTGTGCATGAGTGGTTCTCTTAATGCGGTGAAAAGAAACTAATTCTTATCAAATGGTTCTCTCCGTATCATGAGATGGGCTACTGCGCGCTAACAGCTAACAAAAAGAGGGCTTTCTTTTTTTTATAAAGACGCCGAAAAAAGGGAATTCCATATTCAGGCAGCATTCCAGCCAATGTTGTCTTTCCCTCCCTATTGGCATGGATATATCAAGCAAGAAAGTATGAGTAATCGAGTATATAGACCAACCCGCGGGGGTGCAGCAACTCAAGTGTCTAAAGACCCTACTGCACAAAAGGCAAAGAAAAAGATGTGGTACTCATTAGTGAGCGTTTGGTATATAGTGATATTTATACTTTAATTCACATCCGAAAATATTAAATTGAAATTCATATGACAAGTCAGGGCCCTGAAAGAATTACTAACGAAATACCACATTTAGAGGCTCATTTACTCCGCAATTTAGACATAAATGGAATCGTGATGCGGGTGGAAACAGGTGAGATTTGAGTAGGTAAATTAACGCCTCAGACAGTGAACGAATCGTCGTATGCCCCAGAAGATATATTATGACGAGCCATACTTTTCAGGTATCCACTGCAAAGGAAACTTCTCTAAAATTACCTATAGGTGGAAGGGGTCGAGTTATTAATGTGAGATGGATCTAGCAAAAGGGGGATTCCGATTATAACCCAGAAATGATTCGTGTATATATTTCATAGAAACGTGAAATCAAAGTGGGTGATAAAGTGGCTGGAAGATTTGGAAGTGAATCCTTCATGTTGTATCATATACACCTCTTCTTGAAGGTTCCCGTTAAGGAATGTTATTTTCACATCCATTTGCCATATTTCATAATCATAGAATGCGGCGATAACAAGAAGTATTCTGATTGACTTAATCATGGCAACTGAAGAAAAGGTTTCGTCATAGTCAATGCCTTGCCTTTGACGATATCTTTTTGCTACCAGCCTTGCCTTGTATGTGTCAATCTGTCCATCCGCTCCGATCTTTCTTTTAAAGATCCATTTACTGCCAATAGGTAATATACCTTCTGGCAGATTAACCAAGTTCCAAACTTGGTTGGCATACATGGACTGAATTTCAGAATTCATTGTCTCTTGTCATTTCTCTGATTCTTGACTATTTATGGCTTCTAGGTAGGTTTGAGGATCATCATCCTCATTTAAGTGCATTTTTGGTTTGCCATCATCGATATGTCCAACATATCTTTCAGGCAGCTTAGGCACTCTACCTGATCTGCGAACCTTTTGTGTATCATCTTGAACAAGTTCTTGAGTCAATGGTTCAGTAGATGAACTAGTGTTGATTTGTGAGTCTAGAATTTCTTCCAGTTCTATCTTGCTCCCACTGTCTTCTTTTGAAAGATATTCTTTCTCTAAGAAGACAACTCTTTTTGCAACAAACACCCTTTGATCGCTGGGCTGATAGAAATAATATCCAAAAGTCTCTTTTGGATATCCCACAAATCTACATTTTTTTGTCTCGGAATCCAGTTTGTCTGGATCATGTCTTCTGACATGTGCAGGACAACCCCAGACTCTAACATGCTTAAAGTCTGGTTTCTTTCCTTTCCATATCTCATATGGAGTGGAAGATACTGACTTACTGGGAACTTTGTTCAACAGATATGCAGCAGTCAATAGTGCATATCCCCATAAAGAGATTGGAAGTTTAGCATAACTCATCATTGATCGTACTATATCTAATAGAGTACGATTTTTCCTTTCCGATACACCATTTAATTGTGGTGTATAGGGAGGAATCTACTGAGACAAAATACCATTATTCTTAAGGTATTGTGTGAATACTTCATCACGTTCACCGATGACTTCTCAAGATTCGCTTATGTGTACTTAATGAAGTACAAGTCGGAAGCATTTGAGAAGTTCAAGGAGTTCAAGAATGAGGTAGAGAAGCAGTTAGGAAAGAGTATTAAAGCTCTTCAATCAGATCGAGGAGGAGAATACTTGAGTACTAATTTCACACAATTCTTAAAGGATAATTGTATCCTTTCTCAGCTGACCCCTCCATATACACCACAGATGAATGGTGTATCAGAAAGGAGGAATCGCACCTTATTGGACATGGTGCGATCTATGATGAGCTTTTCAGGATTACTAGTGTCCCTCTGGGGTATGCTCTAGAGTCAGCAGAATACCTACTGAATAGAGTACCCAGCAAGTCTGTAGCCTCTACTCCATATGAGATATGGAAAGGCAGGAAACCAGAATTTAAACATGTTAAAGTCTGGGGTTGTCCTGCTCATGTAAAGAGGCATGATCCAGACAAGCTGGAATCACAAACTGATAAATGTAGGTTTGTGGGATATCCAAAGGAAACCTTTGGATACTGTTTTTTCCATCCTGGTGAACAAAAGGTGTTTGTCGCCAGGAAAGCTGTCTTTTTGGAAGAGAAATACCTTCTCCAGGAGGACAGTGGGAGTAAAATAGTATTGGAAGAGGTTCCAGATCCCCAAACAGCTACATTATCATCAGATGAGATATCAGTTCCTGAATCTGTTCAGGTACACACAGATGAGCCTTGTAGATCTGGTAGAATACCTAGACTACCCGAACGATATGTGGGACATATTGTTGAAGGTAAGTCTAAGGTACAATATAATAAGGATGATGATCCAAAAACCTACCAGGAGGCCATAGAAGGCCGAGAAGCTGGGAAATGGCGAGAAGCCATGAACTCAGAAATCCAGTCCATGTACACCAACCAAGTTTGGAACTTGGAGGACTTGCCCGAGGGTATTGTACCCATCGGTTGCAAGTGGATCTTTAAGAGAAAGATCGGTGCTGATGGACGGATCGAAACTTATAAGGCAAGGTTGGTGGCAAAGGGATGTCGTCAAAGGCAAGGAATTGACTATGACGAGACTTTCTCACCAGTTGCCATGGTAAAGTCGATCAGAGTTCTACTCGCCATTGCTGCACATTTTGATTATGAAATATGGCAGATGGATGTGAAGACTGCCTTCCTCAATGGTAACCTTCAGGAAGAGGTGTATATGATACAACCAGAAGGTTTCACATCCAAAGAATCTCCAGATAAAGTGTGCAAGCTTCAGAGGTCCATTTATGGACTGAAGCAGGCTTCCCGGAGCTGGAACATAAGATTTGACGAGGCTGTCAAGTTTTATGATTTCATTAAGAATGAAGATGAGCCTTGTGTGTACAAGAAGACCAGTGGGAGTGCAGTCACTTTTCTAGTTCTTTACGTATATGACATACTACTCATTGGGAATGATGTAGCTATGATGTCATCAGTAAAGATCTGGCTGTCGAAAAACTTCTCCATGAAAGATTTGGGAGAAGCATCCTACGTATTGGGAATACGGATCTATAGAGATTGGAATGACCCAATCTTTGTACATAGACACCATAGTCAAAAGGTTTGGCATGAAAAATTCCAAGAGAGGTCTCATACCGATGAGACATGGAATTTATCTCTCAAAGAAGCAATCTCCTAAGACTCCTAATGAGAGGGCATTCATGGATAGAATACCCGATGCCTCTGCCATAGGATCTATCATGTATGCCATGCTATGTACACGGCCATATGTTGCATTTGCTCTAAGTGTTACGAGCATATTTCAGGCTGATCCAGGCGAAGAGCACTGGAAGGCAGTGAAATGTATCCTTAAGTACTTGAGAAGAACTAAGGATATGTTTCTTGTCTATGGAGGAGGTGACTTGAAACTGCGAGGCTTTACTGACTCGAGTTTCCAGTCAGATCCAGATGATAGCAAGTCTACATCTGGATTCGTGTTTACTTTGAACGGAGGTGCAGTGTGCTGGAAGAGTTCCAAGCAAGTAACCACTGCAGATTCGACGACTGAAGCTGAGTACATTGCTGCAGCTGAAGCCGCCAAGGAAGCAGTGTGGTTGAAGAAATTCATCACTGACCTCGACGTAGTTCCCAGCATCTCTGAGCATGTTCCACTGTTGTGCGACAACAATGGAGCAATTGCGCAAGCGAAAGAGCCGCGGTCTCATCAGAAATCGAAGCATATTCTGAGGCGCTTTCACCTTATCAGAGGGATCATATCTAAAGGAGATGTAGTAGTGAAAAGGGTTCCATCTGTCGACAATGTACCAGATCCACTGACAAAACTGTTGGCTCAAATTGTGTTTGAGCGTCACCTAGAGTCTATAGGCTTATTGTATAAAGGTGATTGGCTTTAGTCAAAATAGGAGATTGTTAGTTTTAGGTGGTCTACAAGCCAATCTGACTATGTAAATCTCGTTCATTTATTAATAAAATGGCATAATGTTCATTATGTGTAAATCGCATTAATTATCGTTTCATAATGAAGTCCGTGAATATGTGCTATAGTGATCAGATTATGATGAGATCATACTAATGAGACTGATTACTTAAACACACATATTCTTAATCGTTCATAGTCGGAGGATATCCGAGAAGGACATCGGATATCCGGTTAGACTAGTACAGATTACTCCTGCTCATATGATGAGGGTGACTGATCTCATAAGTCACTTGTGTGGAGACACTAAGGCGAATCTGTAGGTGCTCATTGGAGAATGAGTTCACTGAACTGATCCGACTAAATCGCTTGATGGTATTGTACCTCACTGTCAACCAGCTTGATTCTATTGTCGCAGTTGCGTGGATGGTCCTCGGACCTGAGACACCAAGGACATCTTGTCGGTGGACTTCTGTGCTTTGACCTTGGTTTACGAATCTCTAGCCAGGGGATTCTAAAGCGCCAAGGATTGGGTACAGTGGAATACCGTCGAAGGGAATTGTGTGTCAATAAGGAATCATTCGCTCTTGGTACTTAGAGAGAGAATGCTCTAGGAAGGATGCACGAAAGTCCCTGGCCAGGGCGGACGATAATATCGGGAAAGGAGTTTTCTGATATTTATCAGCGTCATCCAATCCAAGTGAGTCGACCGGCTAGGGTTTGACAGCTCGTCATGCCCGGAGTTGACTCGAGAGCATTGTACGAATGAAGGATTATATCCAGCGGTAACTGTCGGTAGAAAGGTTCCAAGAGTGGGTTACTTAACCCCAATACCTTCCGGGTTCACGCGGTGTTGCTTGGCACCCAACGTGATCGGAGGCCCGGTTGAATTCGATGTGCGACATCAATTCGATTTATTAATTAATTAATAAAGGGTTATTAATTGATTAATAAAGCCAGTGAGGAGTCACTGGGCTTGTTGGGCCATTAACTGGACTGGTACTTGGGCCTAGAGGGTCACACGCACATGATTCTCAAGGCGATGGATAAATAAGTGGGTTTTATACAAACTGGGGGTTTTTATGAAAAACCGCGTGGTTAGTATAAAACATAGCGAACGGGCTGAGCAGGCCAAGCTGCTGCTAACCCTAGCCACCCCTCCTCTGTTTCTCTCTCTCTTTGGCGTCCAGACAGATCTAGATCTGCTCCGCCACTTCTCCGAATCCTGTTCGACAGGAAATCGTCCGCGCGTTGCGGCGATCGTTGCGGCGACCGGCGGAGGTTTCGTGGGCTGCGAAGAACGAGGAACGTGAGGATATCCGTCGTGAGGAGGATCACGTGGACTTCGCTAGAGGTCGGGCACTTGCGCGGCTTGCGGTGTCGCACTGACGGAACCGAACGGTTGCGGATTCGAATCTGCACACGGTGAGAACTTCGATTATCCGATAATCGATTTTAGTTTTTTCGAAACGGAAAAACATATCGCTATTTTATTTTATTTTCCGCTGCGAGAGCGATCCGGAGAAACCTGAGAAATCCCAACAGGGGGGTCTCTGCCACGATGACACAAGGGAATGAAAGGTTGCTTTGCGTTGGATGCTCTTTACCCTTCCCACAATAATGGCTCTGTTGTCTTGGGGAGCGTTGAAGCTTGCTTCTTCTCCAAAGTTTTCTTGGTCATCAATACGACGACCTGTCCTTAATAGAACCGATCTGATTCTCTGAACAAGAGAAATTTCGTGCTTCTGTTGGATCCTCCCTGTAGGTAGATGTTGCCCGATAGCGCCGATAGTAGTACACTGTGTGGGACGGAGTAAGGGCCCTTCTCACCTTCTACGAGTCGTCCGGCGGAAAAAAGTGTCTGAGTGGGGTAAAAGAACTTGGGATCGTCGATCTATTCCTTAAAGATTGGGATGAATCGATGTTGGTCGATGGTGTGAAAACACTTCCTGATGTCGAATTCCAAAAACTAGCGAGAGGTTCCCCACTCTTCTTTGATCCGTCTTAGGGCCGAGTGACAGCCTTGACCCGAGCAGAAGTGCGATGTGTGTGGAAACTCGAGAACGTAAACGGATTCGGGTACTGTAAGGACTGAGGTTTCGGGTGCAGTATTCGGGTCGGGTTCGGGCCGGATCCTTTGGTTTGGACCCTGTGGGGTCTTGAGATTTTGACTGAATGACGTCGGCACTGATCAACGCCTTTCAAAAGGCGTCTGTCTGTGTAGACGCCATTTAAGTCTGTTGCTGTTGTGCCACATGGGCGCCACGTGGGCGGATTTCGGGCCGCGAGAGTACGGCCCCTGTCGTGTCGTATGAAAGATGTCCACGATAGACGACGCGATTCAGACTGCGACCCCTGCGATGTCAGTGTACGGCGCCAGAGCGTTGTTAGTACCGCCTGTCTTGTCGTCTGAATGGCGTCCGTGGTGAGCGACGCGTTTTAGAGCACTGTCAGTACGGCCCGTCCTGTCAGACTGATTGGCGTCTGTCTCGATCGACACGTTTTAGCCAGATTCAGATTGACCCCGCGAGCCTCCCCTTCTTTCCCTCACTTTCGCCTCCACCCTCTCTCTCTTCACCCTCTCCGCCCCCTCCGTCCTCTTTCCCCCCTTCCCTTCCTCTTCTTCCTCCTCCATCACTCCAACACCTCCCTACCTCTCACCTCTACCTCCACCACTTCCTTCGCGGCGTTCCATTCTCCGGACGGCGGCCGACGTCCCGGCAGAGTGGCGGCGTCCTCGAGGGTACCGGCGGCGGTCTGCGGTGCGGCGGGTCGGCGGCACGGAGCTTGGAGGAGTTCAAGAACCGGTAGGGGGACGAACCTTGCATGAATCGTGATTACCTTGCTTATGGTTTCCTTGGCGTGGCATGATATGTTTTGGGTTAGACTGAGCATGTTTAGGGGGTTTTCTTGTGGGAATGGCCGTATTAGGGATTGTAGAATTGTAGCATGCTTGTGGTAGTTGATTTCCCTTTTCTCCCCCTTCTGTTTTGGGCATTTTCGGGGAGTTTGGGGTTAAAGGAGGAACCCTCGGATCGAACCAGAGAACCAGGTTTCTGGCGCTAAACGGCGTCGTGCCTGGTCGACGCCTTTTAGAAGGACGTCAGGGCAGTACGACGCCTTTTAGGGCAGAAACCTCCCTGTTCGAGGTATTGTTGTACGGGGTTCTGGCGCTAAAAGACGTCTTGTATGGAGGATGCCTTTCAGAAGGACGTCGGACCATCATGACGCCTTTTTGGCAGGAAATCACCCCAACTGAGGCTTCTGCAAATCTGAAATTCTGGGGTGAATGGCGTCTGTGGATTCTGACGCGTTTTAAAGGGCGGCTTCCCATGTCGACGTGGTTTAAGGAATAATCTGGTTTTAATGAACCTATTTTAGGGGCTTGAATGGCGTCGACCTCGGTCGACGCGATTCAAGACAGAACTGCTTAACTCCTGTTATTTAACACATGTTTCACGGTTGGATGGTTCAAATGCATGCTTTAAGTTGTACGCTGAGACGGAGGTTTACTGTGTAAATGGAATCATGTTATGCGTGTGTGTGTGCTTATGCGAATATGGAATCGGAATAACTGTGGTTTACGTTTGTCACCTTGGGCCGATGGGGACAGGGCCATGGTGTCTGTGAGGCATTGTGCCGTACCGGTGGAGGAGGGGTACATGTTGTGTTTTACCTTTGGCTGAGGGAAGCAGAACCACCTTGAGCCCGTCGGGCCGGAGTAGCCGGTGCGCTATCCGAGGGGTTGCTATTTGGTCTCAGCGGGTCGGGGTTTCCCTATTTGTCGTGACAGCTTCCGGCGCGTTTCTTGCTGTGGAACTGGTTGTGGTACTGTTGGAGTTGTTTTACCCCTGTAGCCACTGGGCCTGATGTGACCTTTGATCAAGGTTACGAGTGGTACCCTTCGCCCTTTGGCCTGACGCAGCCCGGGAGGTTAGGGTTGTGGGTAGTTCATGTAGCTTCGGCTTGACGGGGGTTCGCCGGTCCCCAGGGCCCTGCTGAAGCGCCGAGGCCTGGCGTGGAGGAAATCCGGTCGGTAGGACAGTAGTCTAGACTGCTTGTGTGCACACGTAACTGGGCCGTGGTGGTTCACTGGTCCCAGTTAGTCCCAGTTTGACTCACTGCCTCACCCTATAGTGCCCCGGAACACTGTAGGGGCAGACAGGCGTGAGTAGTGGTGGTAGTGTTGTGAGGCGACGTTTGACTTCGGTCGACAGTGTGGTTCAGTCGCTTTGTGGACTTTGGCTGTGAGACATGACTTTGTGTTGGGTTCTTCGGGTTACTTAGAACTGTTCCTGCTACACTACTTATGCGTACATTTCATATCAAGTTTGGGTGCTATGTTTACTGCTTTATTTAATTGCCATATATCCGTATTGTTGCACTTGTGGGTGTGTGAATGGGAGGCAGGGGATCGGATGATCCCTACTGCGCCCAATTATGGTGTGGCTCACTCCCTGCGGTTTCAGCTGTGGACCTCGTGGCATGTGGCGGCGTGTGGTGTCTTCTTGGTGTGCGGGCCAGCAGTTGTCTCAGTTCCGGGGTATGCCCCGATGTTGTTGTACTTTACTTCTACCTGTACTTATTTAATTGTTGGACCATGTAATTATTGTTGGACTGTATACGGACATTGTTATCTTCCTTCCTGCGCAGTTGTTATATCTTTGTAGTCCGTGTGATTGTTATATTTAGCCTTGTTTAGCGCTTACTCCTCCATATGTGTTGTGTGAGATCCGAGTGTGAACCCACAGTTAATGGGCCGACATCCATTTAGTGATCGGATCTCCGGTCATAGGATGGCAGGTCGTTACAGGTACCATTCTGATCGCCTCTTTCATGGTCTTTTCTATAGGAGAACTATTGTGAGTGGTCTAAACTTCGACCCTTATTTCTTTCTTCATATTAATAGTAAAGGGGAGCAAAGCTCGTTTTTTGCTCCCTCTATTGATAGATCAGGGCCCTCCTGCCGGCCTGAACGAAACGATCTTTCAGGAAGTAGTCCCATCAACCTCAGGCCCAGCGCCAACCAAGAGGACGGGGCTCTCTCCAACCATTCCGAAGAGCCGAGATCTCGTAAAGGAAAAATGAGCCAGCTCAGCAGGTTTGGACCTGCGTGAATCAGTTCAGTGAAGTAAGGAAGCCTTAAGGCTTTTCAAAGCCTTGCCGATAGGCGGCTCATGGCTCGCTCAGTTCGCTCGCGGAGTTCTTTAGATCAGTATATCTATAGATCTGGATAGAGTCTTGCTCATAATAAAGAAAGGAAGAGTAGCGTGCTAGCGCGGATTGCTTCGCTTTTCGACGCGGAGCTCGCTGCTGTCGAAGCCTGCTTCAAAAAAAAGGCTAGCTAACGAGGCAAGCGTAGGCTTCGACAGTACTCACACGTTGGGGTGGGGTGCTAAGAGAGCAAGCTACGGCTTTGATTTTGACTCTCCCCCGCTTGCTGCATGCTTTCTAAGCCACTGAATTGGCGTAGTGGTCGGCTCCTTCATGCCTTTCAAACTAAAATCACAACTGAAGAAGCTTAAGTAGAAGCGACTTGTCGAGTCTACGAAGTTTTGCCAGAAGCTTCGCTTCCTCTTGTAGTCTCTTATGTCGGTATTCATTAAGCTTCTTCAGAAGCGGCTAGTCTCTCGAATGCCTCTTGACTACTATTGTATACCACCTCTGTACTTTTGTTTATGGTCTAGTCTTTCCGAACTCCTTCCTTGCCGCCAACGCACGCTACTAGGAGAGTAAGTTGCAAGCGCCTTGCTTGCATGGCATTCGTAAAGCTTCGCTTCCCAACTCCTTGGTAGAGGCGACACCCAAAGGGTGTCGCTTACGCGGCCAAGGAAGGAGGCCCTCTTTTGGCGCGGAAGCTACCGCTTAAAAAAAGCCTACTTATAGGCTACAACTAACGCAAGCCCCGATCCTGTTTTAGCGTGTTTCAAAAGGCAACTTTCTTTTTGTCATTCTGGTTTGATTGCTTTGCCAACGTGTTTTAGATTGACAAAGGCGGAGGTTGGCTTTGGAAATGACACAAGGAGTTGACAAAGGAGAAAAACCCCCTTTCCCAAACTTTGATTCTATAGAAAGGCGAACATCTAATCGGTCGCCTTTCTATGAAGGAACCCAGCCCTCTTGTTGCTTATAGTCGTAAGGGTAAGCGGTATTTTGCAATAGCAGCTCCGAGAAGCTGGGCTTAGGATGCGCCTCCTGCGGTTGTTTCAATGACTTATAGGGCTTCCCTCAGCTCAGGCTGGTGTCGCCACCTCTCCCAGGACCGGAATGATTATCCCTGCTCGATGGGTCTACATTCATCCCTGAATGTCGTCGGGTACTGTTCACTTCCCTGCCATTCTTGTAATCGTCACCTGTAATCCGCACAGGTGTGTCCGCACCCCCTAGAGTGGACGAGAAAGAAAGGATTTTGGGAGCAATCCCCCTAGTTCCAGACCCAGGAGTTCACTTTCCCGTATGAGCATTCGGTACATGTATAAGCGTGGAAGAGTCAAAGGGTCAACACTACTGAGGATCTCCCCCCTAATCTTAGATGGGTCGTCTGAGGGTTCGACGCGGTTCATTGCTATGCTTACACACTAGGCTACCCTTCTCTGAAAGCTCCGCGAGACCACCTATCACTAGTCTTCGGCCGGGAGGGGTTTATGGCACACGCCGGGACACTGGCTCCTGCAAAGGGAAGCCCAACGAATGTCAGATGCAAAGCCCTGCACCTCATTAAGTGATATTGGCATACTCTCCCAAAAAAGAAAGAGCAGACCCCATTGAAGACGGGAGTGAGGTACAACAAGGTCATTTCTGTCCACCTTCTCACGGAGCCGTATGTGGACATTACCGCTCATACAGCTCCCAGCTAGCAAGCAGTTAGCTTTCCTCTACAAGGAATGGAAGTGTGGATGAATCGACATCAAATAGAGTTCGATTTTTCTTATCATATCAGCGATAACATGCATGATAAGAGCATCCCTTTCACAAAAACCTAAAGATCCCCCCTCCAGCCACTTCAGCACCTTGTGATCTTATCAAAAGATCATAATGAGCCCTCTCCTAGAATGTTTTTGTAAATTCCGAAAATTTCATGGTGGATCAGGACAAGAATGAATCCAGGACATATTCATCCTGAAGCTTCTGCTCTCCTCAATGGAGGGGTTTTTATAGAGAGGTGAGTCGAGAGTAGCCTCCCGCTTCGCTTGACCGATTCCTCGGAGTCGGAGGAGCCCTAAACAAGAAGGAACTGCTCTCGATGTGAGATCAGCTGAAAAAAAAAAGTCATTTTACGGTAAAGATAATAAAAAAAACACACACAACGGACTGGACACAAACAAAAGAAAAAAGAAGAGGGCAATGATGATGAGCCTATGTTCTGTTCGTTTTCCCCCTGCCCCGATGATGCGTTCCCAGCTCGTGGAGCTACATACCAGAAAAAAAAGACTATGGAAATACTAAATATTGGCAAGCCGCTACATGTTCTCCCCTTGTCCTTTAACGATAGAAGAACTACTTATTTGATATTAGATACTGGTCGATCGGTTCGCATCTATGGTCAATCAAAAGGTCCGCCTCTATACGATACGAGAAATCGCCATCTCGTAGCACCACCCCAACCCTGCTTCTCATTCTTATTCCGAGGCCCCCCATGTTGTGACTTCGACTTATAGTATGATGAATGAGTGGAAAGATCTTTTTTATAAAAGTCCCTGTCCGATCTAACCAAAGAGTTCATATCGTATATATTATCCCTTCTGCACAACAAACGAAACGAAGGGTGCCGTTACAACACAAGAACCAGACCAAACATAGTGCTACTTACCAAACTATGGTAGAGGAGGCCTTCGAATCGAAAGAACAAAGTCTGAGATCACCAAGAAGGAAACCTAAGAGAGTTTACCGGGAATATGATATGGAAGGGCGACCAATTGCGCTTGCAGGGTGTGAAGGAAGGTTGGGTGGGGCATTGGACCAAGAATTGTCTAAACAACCAACCTATCAACACAACTGATGTGTCAATGGTGTGGATTAGGTTAGATAATTCCGGATGTCCTAAGCACTAGGTAAACTTTGTGTGAACAGAAGCAGACGAAGAAGAACCTACTGTGTAACCACAAAGATTAGAAGGAGCCAAAAGTTCATAAAAACAAGAATGCCACAGCAACAAACAAACGTTCGAAGAAGTTTAATGACAAGAGTCCCAGAGACATCAGCAGAAGACTGGTGACAACAAAAAAATCAAATTAAGTTAAAGACACCATAGCAACGAACCCCGATTCTGAAGGTACCATAAAAAACAACCCTTCTCAATATTGGATTTCCACTGTCCAAGTGATTCAGACTATTCTTAAAGAGACTCAAATGACTTAAGGGTCTATAAGTTTTTGACTGACTTCCTTCTTTGATGAAAGAAAGGCACCAGGAGAAAAGACAGTAGCCTTAGAACAACCAATAACATGTTTCAAAATAGTTGATCGAGAAGCAGTAGTTCCAATGGAAATTGGTAACACAGTGTTGAAAGACCCAAGAAATTCTAGAGGAAGAAGATAAGAATAATTACTTCCTTCAAAGTAGGTAGGATCACTATGGCCAAATTAAAGTTGAGAATGGCTGAACTAAAAAGAGTATGCGGGGCGCTAGAAAATAGTGATCTAAGGATGCTCCTATGTAGTCTTACCGATGACTAATAGACGACCAAAGCATGGATATCCATTTTTTGGGATGACCATGGATTTTGAGTATAGGCAAAAAAAACAAGACTTCATCTTGAAGATGGTACGAATATGGAAAGGGTAACATCAAGCTCTAATTCAACCTTATTTATCTAGAAAAATCGAACTCTACTGCTGCTTTGATAATTGGCCGGAAAGGAGGCTTCAGGCCGTGCCGTTTGGGTTGTGCCCGAAGAGAGTCTATGCGTTAGGTATGCTTACTTAACTACGTCCCTGACTCTTCTCTGAGGGCCCGTTCCATCTGATCCGAATTCCGAATTTCATTCTAAGGCAAGATACAAGACTAACGAAAAGCCATACCTATGAGAGACTGACTGAATTGACGGAGCAACAAATACTTATTGTTCTTAGTCTCTCTACATTGCGACTTGAATCGTTGCACGTCTTCTTCAGCTAGAACCGAATCATCTTCTCCCACGTGTCCCCATAACAAGATCTTAACATTGCTGAACGAGAACTCGCTCATTCGGGCGCCTTTGCCTCCAAGCGCAAGGGTCCAACTCTATCTACAACACTAAAAAAAGGTTCACCGTGCACAGCTTGAGGATTGATCTTCGACTTTTTCATTCTTATGACTTTAGCCCCCTCCCCTTCTACTTCTAGAGCTGACCTTGCTTGAGGAAAGGTTTTTGATCCTAGATCTGACATTGTCCTTTGAAAGGATTATCCTTGATCTAACTCTCGTCTTGTGAGGTTCGTGTGTCGAGCAAGTTTTGAAAGAAATAAGGTTCCTGGTTGTCTATTCGTCTCCACTCCATAATGGAGAATAGTTAGGATGAATTAAAGAAAATCGATAATCTGCGATATTTAGAAACTTCCCGCATCCGGCACTAAGTTTTTTTAACATCTAATTAGATTAGATCGGGTAATCATTCAAATTAAGAACATAAGCTCATTGCTTTTCTTTTAGAAAACCTATAATTGGAGCCATAGGGCTCTATCCATTTATTCACTCAACCCAACTTTGAATTATTTTGTTTTGTTTCATTCCAAAAATTCAAACGCCGGTAATGATGAAGTATTCTCAGAGTTCTCCTTTTACGACATGCTATTTTTTCCATTCATTCCTCTTCTGGATCAGTCGTGATCTTACAAAGTCTACCAATGGTATGGATGAATCCGTTGCTTCATCCAAATGTGTTGATCCTAGCCGCACTTAAAAGTCGAGTACTCTACCATTGAGTTAGCAACCCGAATAATTATGGCATTTAGATATGATCGGAATCCTTTCAAAAGAAATAAAGAGATTGAATTGCATGATCCTCAGCCCCAGACCTTGGTATGCTGAGGTGAATTTCCCGGGTTTCCTCTTGAAGCGGCGCAGCTCCCAATCCTGACTTCTAAGCTCCAAGCCTACCCGACGCCCTTCCCTGAAACAACATCTAAGTTCTCACCGGGGACCTTTGTCTATTAAGTAGAGACTAGTCTCATAGGTGGGTCCTCTCTTCTCTATATCTATGCAAATTCATCCTTTTCGGAAGAAAGTCCGTTCACCTGCTCCTCTTGATTCTAGGTAAACTACACCGTCTGCTCGTGAATGCATATGAAACTGCTTCTTTTTGGGGGTGAAAAATGGAAGTGAAGACGTTTATGCTTTAACTAGGAAGACCTCTTTCTATCCCAGCCCATTTGGCCAAGGGTGGGGTGAGCACAAATTCTGACGTTTGATCGGTCTCATAGCCGGAATTTCGTATGACCTCCAGATATCAATTAGTTTTGGTCGGACATCTAACGAAGTGGTGGAATAAGGTCACATTGAAAATCGTGAGATGGGAGAGCATCGAAGGGTTGGCTTGGGTGGGGAAGGAGGAAGATCTGTTCAATCTCGCACCAATGAAGGACCAACGGAGCTTGATCACCCCATCTACTTTGCAAGTAGACGACTTTCAGCTTGGGAATTATACAACCACCGAAGGAAAAGGTCTGGCCATGATCTATTTAGTACAAAAGTGGAGACATTCTCTTTTGGGTGTAAAGTTCGTTTTCTATGAGAACCAGAAGGCCTTATTGTATTTGGTGAATAAACCGGTGCTTAGAAGTCGAATATGTAGATGGTTCTTGCTATTGAAAGACTTCGATTGTTCCATTATAACGAGACCTAGACGAAGTCATGTCGCCGCTGACCCTTTGTATTGTCTGCGTAATGGAGAAGCACCTGAAGGAGTGCCGGCTCCCAAACGCTTCTTCCTTCCTTGTTCAAGATTAGGAAAACGAGACAGGAGCCACTAACAACGCCGATTCACTGGCCCCTCTGATCTCGATTCGATTGGCCTATTCATCACATCAGCGAAAAGATAGATCTGGTTCGGAAGTCCGTATCAGCTAATGAACGAAGAGGGTGCAGATCAAGTTTGATGATGATGTATGCGAATGATGTTAACGATGTTATGCCATTGGATGTATGTGGTGCATCAAGGCCTCACGGGTGGACATGTTAGTGCGGATGCTACTGCAAGGAATCATTGTTTGGCAGGTCTATCTATGGTGCTGACGTTATTTTAGGAAAGAATTCGTGCGTTCCTGTGATGCATGTCAACGAACTAGCAAACCAAGGATATCCAACCCTGAAAGGAGTTGTGGCTGACGCTGGGAAAGCTTATTTGATGCTATGCCGTTGCAGCCATCCATGCCACATGGAATCTTTGAACATTGGGGATTCTCTGTAATTGGTCCTTTGACACCCCCTTTGCGTGGAAACCGATAGTTGTGGCTACTGAATCTATGAGTCAATGGGTGGAAGCCTGTGGAAGGATCACTCGGCTAAGACGTTCGATTTGTCTGAATCAACGTGGATATTCTTGTCTGATTTTTTTGTCCATTAGAGATCACAAGTGACCGAGGTACGCATTTCGTAAACGACCTGATCTAAAATCTCACTAAAGACAAGCTTTCCTGATTGCAAAAAAAGTTGAGTCCGTCTTATCCAACGGACAAGCCGAGTCAACGAACATGATCTCAATTCATATGTAGTAGCGGAAGAGTTTTGAGACGAATGGTCTTGGTCCTATAGACTACCATTCTACGTGCATTTCGTACAAGTTCTAAGATGGGCTACGCCCGATTCCATTTCAGTTGGTGTATGGCACCGAGGCAGTTGTTCCCTTGGAATTCCTGGTGCCGAGCTTACGATTATTGGCAGCCCCGCATAAGACGCATAAAGTTTTTTTTGTACATAAACAAATCTGAAATAGTTAGAGGAAGACGGATTACATGCTGAGTGTCATTGTCCAGCAGCAACAGCGCAAAGCATGGCATAACAGACAGAAGAGCAAGCACATTCATGAAGGGTGTTTGGTATTCCAACAGAAAAGTTTATGGTACAACCCTCAAAATTTTATGCTTGCTTTCAAAGTGTATTAGATAATGTAGAATGGTTCTGTAAGAAACCAGGATTTTAAAGGCAACCCTTTGCTTACGCCTATTAACGGTTCTAAATGAAATTGAGGCGTGGACTCGACCGGATTGTTCTGTACGAATGATTACTGGCTCACTTCCTGGTAAGCAGGATATGGATGAAACACTGCCTTTCTCTCATTCTAAATGGATCTTTTTATAGGATCGAAGTGAAGATGTCCCTGACAGGTGTCTTTTGAAGACAAAGTGGTCATCCTGGTGCAACGAGTTTGACAGATGTCAGACGGCTCAACCAGCAGCCGAAGGTGCTGACGCTTAATAGGTCCGCAGGGAATTCGAGCGGAGGAATGGTTGGACCGATACAAGGCCAAGTGTTAGGGTGACTAAATGGAAGGACGAGAGTCAACCGTTGGATGCATGGTTGAATGACGAAGGAGTCAATTGTTAGACCGTATGGGATACTACAAGTGGGTCCTGCGGAAGCCTAGAGGGAAAGCCTAAAGAAAGGATGGGATAAGCAAACCGTTGGTAGAAGTATAGGAATGCGAGGTTTAAAGTTAGTACGGTTACTTCAACGATTGGACAACTACCTGACAGAAGTTCTAGGAACTACTACGTAGACCTTGGAGGCCACATGGCAATCGATGGTTCCATGATTATAAAGTCACGTCCTTTCATTCGCAACCAAGGATCCGTCACGACAGGATAGGTCATTTGAGGGAAAAAAATGTGGCTAATAGGCCCGATTTGCATGGCGCGCACACACATCCACACCTACAATATAGCGCTCAAAATCAATCCCCTTAGCTCAAGACTCACAGAGAAAGAGAGAAGCACATAGAACAAAGACTGGTCAGAGAAAAAAGCTAGGTAGCCTAATCGGTAGGCTAGGTAAGCTCACTAGGTCTCGGTAGCTAGGTCGGAAGAAGCAACTGATATAGAGGGCTTTGAACTCAACCAATCTAGGAAAGAGAAAAAAACAAGCTCGGGAAGATAGCCAAAAGGGAAAAAGCGGCGGGACAGGAAAACCAGAGGAGAGCTAACTGACTCCATACGAGGGAGATGAGAGTTGAACATGGAAACAGGCAACCATACAGAGAGAGAGAGAGAAGAAACATCCATCGATACTAGGAAAGAGAGAGGCGAAAGAACAACCAAAAAGACAATCGCACTAACGAAAAATAGCCGCTGCAAGAAAACCACACCAAAAACCAAACAAAATCAATAAAAAAGAAAAGCTACCGAGCTAACAAAAGACAAACTAAGAAGACAGAAGTCAAGATACAGAAAGACGGAACACAGACTAAACTCGCACACCTGCGAATACACACACAGACCTGATCTTCTCTTAATCATGCTTAGCGCACTTCGTTCGTTCGCTTCCCTCACTCACTCCTTGCTTACTAATAGGGCCTGATCTTTTGCCAGGAAGGAAGCTACATTCAATATGATCCGATCCTCCGCTGCACACACAGATCTAATGCGATTATCTGTCCCCTTTTCCCCCGCCCCCTAACGCAGCTTTCCATGGGTACAATGGTGTTTTATCCTTGATTGAGATATAGATGGGTGCTCAATCAGCAACAACTTTTCCCACCCACAACCAACCGGGGGGAAAGTCTTGCAAGTTGCTTGAATTGATAAATAAATATCAGGGAAGTCGGTGCTAGTCCGTTGGTGTCCAAGTCAATCGTTAATACTTCTATATATAAATATATCTAAGCTTACCGCCCTTTATTGAACTAAACTACAATTGAACGAAAGCAGATAGAGTAACCAACCTCCTACGGCTTGCTCATTCATAATGCAGTAAGTCTTCCTCATCAATTAAAGCTAGCCAACAACTATTATTCCTTTGAACCATGTATCCCGAGAACCTTCTCCCAATCCTACCAGGAACTTCTTTCATATGATAGGAGAGCACCCCTTCCTAATAACTTGACTTGGAGACCGAATTGAAACTGCTAATCCCAACTTTATTGATAAGGTACGGTAGACGATTGAACATCAATCCTAGCTATCGAGATTGGATTGGTTTGCTCTCAAAAATTGGAGGTGGGTAGGGAAGATGCCAAAAGCAAGAATGTAGTTTTTCTAGAGAGGAGGTAGTCCCCAGTTACTCGACTTAGAAAGAAGGTTCTCCCAAGAAGGAATCACTCCTAGGCAAAAAGTGTACCTTCAGTAACTTGAGGAGGCACCCCTTCATTCACGTTTCGTTCCCATATGCATCGGCTTATTCTAAATTGACATATCCAGGTTCTCCCAACCCAACAGGTTCCCTTTCTTTCGAAGTGGCATTGCTGATTCGAGAGCAGTTGTCCTTTCTACTACAATTCTCCCTGCTCTTCGCCCCCCATGGGACTCCAGCTTACACCGGTCTTGAACTTGAATATACTGAAATCTTTCTTCCCCATCCTATAGACTCGGTTCTAGAAAAATCCTCTCTTAAATAATTTTTCGTTCACTCATGGGAATTGGGAACAAGGATTACGAGGCACTCCAAAAGCCAGAGCTAGTTACTGGAAATGGATTGCTAGCAGAAGCACTATAGATTGGGAATGGAATAATTAGGCATTGAGATGCGATCGGATAGAGTAGTGAAATATCTTCCTAGCCCCCTGTTGCAAGACTCCGCTTGTAATAAGGATTTTGGGAGAAAGAAGAGTGATCCTTCAGGTAACCTTCACAGGTATTAGTAGAAGGAAAGCAACTTAAACGCGCGGCTAGGAATTCTGAATGGTAATAGAGACTTATTACCCTAGCACTGTAACTCCAGAAAAGAAGAAAGATATATCAGGTAAAGAAATCCTATCTATTATTATCCTTCTTGCCCATTTGAGAGACTCCTCCCGAAATAAAGGAAGAAAGTGACGGGTTCAGCCAGGAATCTTGCTCACTCAATTTCCTAAATAACAAAGTTTTTAAAGGGAAATACTGGATGGGCGAAAGTCATATAGAACACAACTCCAATTACCGAGGTGAGTGACCCCTATGAAAATAAGAAAAAAGAGTGGACGTCTCAGCCCAAGGGCTACTTTACATAGCTATGATTCGATCTCTTTGGATGCTTTCTATCTCTGTTAATCCGGAAGTCAATCTCAGTCGGCTTTGTTCACTCGGAGTTCCATCTTTCTGAAAGAGTTAGATTACAGTCCTTTAACAGAAAACCTTGACTTATTCTTCTACCGCTCCTTCCCAATTAGGGCTATTTGAACTAGCTAGATGACAGCCCAATGGAAGACTGAGAAATATGAAAAAGAAGCACTGGTGAGGAATATCTGTTGCAGCGGAGGTCTCGCAAGAAGTTCCGTCTTATATAGATAATGATCTGTTCACCGGTACTCTAAAAGATAGTCAACTCGAAGGGGCACATAAGCAGCCTTTTTAATAGCACAAATCTACTTTCTCAACTGCTTGCTATTCGAACATCGAGAAAGTCCTCTTCTGCCATTGATGGGCAAATCCAGCTAGAATAGTACGACTAGTGATTGTTTGAAAACTATGGGTTGATCCTAGACGGCCTAATTGACAACAAACAGATGAAAGGACGTAGTTCAATCCAACCTTTGGCATAACGGAGACGGGGCTTCGTAGCTGGGATTTCCTTTTCTTGTTGAAGGCTTTCGGCATAGGTGACTGAATTTTCCTCTTTCTTATCATAGGGCTTAAAATAGAGTCTAGTGACGGTCTGAGATCACTGATCTAGCAGGTGAACCAGAGCTCGGAATATACCCTGGTAAGAGGTGGATGGAATTCAGTCTGATTGCTAAATAGAGGATCGGCAATAGAGATGGAGATTTTTACATCTAGTATGATAATACAATAAAATACTAGATCCCACTCAATAGCAACGAAAGTCAGACTTGGTCAAGCCATATCCTTCACTTCAAGTCCCACAGCTGATTCTAGCACAACAGAGTCTGACTGACTTCGCCACTACTACAACAATTTGAATAAGAGGTATGAAAGAACTAAAACACTTTCAGCTCCTTCTATGGCTTCAATCCAAATCTTGCTAAGAGTTCGTTGTCATTTGCTTACTTACAAGCAGCAGTGGATAGGCGGAAAGCTGTAAAGCATCAAAACTCCTGCGCTAGTGACTACCAAAGCAGCTTTCAGTGATTTAGGAACTGAATTTTCTATGCGTGCGTCTTTAACACTCTTTTAAGAGCTGTGAAAATAAGATAGAATACCGGATGCCCAGAGGGAGCTGCTAGAGAATCCACCGTCAATGCCTTTCCTTCTCTTCTAGTTAGCACATAGTGGGCTCTTAAAAAGACTCTTTCTTCCAAGCCTAATGAACTAGTCCCACCAGGACTAGGTCAAACTAGCAGTTAGTTGAGTCAGCTACCCTTTCGGGACTAGCATTTCTACTACGCAGCTTAGGCTTTCTTGCTGCTTAGCTCACTTTCAGCAACCCGGGAATGAGTGCCCCTTTCAACACGGAGGCACATCCGGAACAGGTTTAGAGAGAGGCCAATCTGTCTGCAAACAAGAGTTGGTTGACCCGCATTGCCTGATGGCTCGAGGTTGGGAGGAGAGAAGTTCCCTATATGCTGTCACATTCAGTCTGTCTTCTCCCTTACGTGATAGGGCTCTAAAGCCAAGTGCTTTCTTTACCGGCACACAAACTATATATCACGACCCAACCTTGTGAACAAACTCTACTGCTTTTCATTTATGAGGATTAGAGGATATTGGTTCTTGGCCAAAGGGTCTTCCTAATTGCGAAGATGACCTATATGATGTGGAGGGGATATGATTGGAAGCCTTTCCAAGAGAGACAAGGAGACATACGGAATACCAGACAATGAGATGTACCGGGGAGGAAGAAGAGTCTCATAATCTATTTGCTGATTTCATTCCTTGCGTCTAATCGTCTAGTGCTATAACTAAGAGGATGGTTAGTCAAAGAATTGGTTAATACCTTCCTGAAGGCTAAGGACATTTGCCGACTTGCTACGAATCTTAGTTTAGGCTTGAGATGAAGATCCTCCTCGTGGTAATATCATAGACTTAAATAGTTCAATCTTACTCCTATACTGAAAGTTCAGTCTTAAGTTAAGTAGTGGGAGACTTTCTTTCATATTCAGTCTTATGCTTTGTTTTCTCTTTCCTGATCTCACCCCTGCTTGCAACTTGACTACTAGGGTTGCTGACGGTCGGGGTAACTCGGCTTTAGGCGTTGTTGTCTAAGAATCAATCTTCTTCTCCCCCGCTCTCGCAGCCATACACATGCCAATCTTCTGCGAAGGGTTTCTTTCCTCTCCCTGTCGGTCGAGCGTATTACATGACCTCTCCTTATTGGCTTAGTTAGCCTGGTCTCGCCCCCGATCAAGCATCTTCGGGAATAGTTAGTATGCAAAGTCCTCTTACTCTTTTGAGAGGTCTGTTGAGCTGGTAAACTCCTCTAGGCCTATAAGGAACTCTTCTTCTACTGTATTGGAATCGAATCCCTGCCCCTGCGGCTGATCTTGAAGTTTTGGTTGATTCCCTGCTGGAAACCACTTGCTCAACTCCTGGCGCAACTCTTGCTACTGGTTCAACTCCTAACCTAGTTGGTCAATCAATTGGAAACTCCATACTTTCTGTGTCAGCATCTGCGAACCTTGTATCAGTTTCTTCGGATTAGTCCTCAGGTTTAGGTGTGGAAACAATCCTAACTTATGTCACTTCTTCCTACACTACTAAACTAGATGCCTCAAAAAAAGCCCCAACCCTAGCTCTTAGGCTTTCCTCTCCAGGAGCTTCACTCTGATCCTCTACTATTCTAGAAAGAAGGTGACAATTCTTTACCGGAGAATCGGTTGTTCTCGTCTCTTTCTCTGCTGCTGAGTATTGAGAGTTCCCCGCTCGCCTAACCGGCGAAGTCAATGTCAAACCTTCCTCTCTCTTCGGCCTTAGTCGATTGAGTAGTTCGCTCCTTCTCTTGATCTGATCTTTCTCCTTATACCGTTTCGGTTGAGGTGGCCCTACCTTCTGTCGACTACCCAATTTCCTATTCCTTCAATCTGGGCCTCAACAGAATCAGGTCGATCGAGTGCCGACTCTGTGTCTGCTGCTTAGTCTTAAGTTTAGTTAGCATCTGGTAACCTCGCCGAAATCTGATCGATTGCCTTCTTTCCCTTCGAACTTAACTATCCGCTTTTTGGGAATCCCTGATCTCTACTAATGGTGAATCTCTTTAGTACCCAAGCAGGCCCCTATTCGGTGCTTCAAAAGTTGGTTACCTCCTCTCTGTCTTAGCCGAGCTAGCTTTGTTTTATACCCTTCGATCCCAGATCGTGAGAAAGATGATGTTAGCTTCAGCGAAGACTGACTTACCTATTCCAAATGAATTGGGATTCTCATTGCCAGTGGATTCAGAGGTAGCTCCAAAAGGGATTGGCTTTGTTTTAAGTGTACCAGATACAAGACAAGGAAAAGATCCAAATTATGTCCAAGCCCTGAAGGAGATGAAATACCGATACAATCAATGTTGAAGACGGAGAATCGGATTCCAGCTGGAGTGACGAAAAGGCTACACCCACCTACCTACTATAGAAGACTGGCTGCTAGCCTACATCAAACAACTAAGAAACTAACTACATGGACTACTAAGTACGGGATCTTAGATGGAGAGAGTACGGAATGGACTAATGGCTGGACTGCTTACGAAATAGGGGATTGTTTATAGGTCCAAAGATTCTTTCACAAAACAATCCGTCTTTTTCTGGTTTATTGGTTTTGTAATGAAAAGTGTAGGGTTTTGTTACCTCTCCGACTACCTCCCCATTAGAATTTTGTTAGGCCAAGTACTTATTTGTTGAGGAGAAACTGGTCCAATTCGAAGTTGTTGATGTTTATACCGGTCAATCATAGAATAGAATTTTTGATTCATTCAGACATTTCTATTAATCTAGAAGTTTTTCTCAGATACAAGAAAATGATTCAGTTCCAGAGCCAAAGATCGTAGTTCTTGAACAAGCAATCGAAAAGATTCTGGGGCATCCTCAGGATTAAATATTGTTCCTCCCCTAATCGTAGTACCAAGTACCTCCTGACGAGCTCTAATATGATCAGATTTATAAGTAAGCATTTCTTGTAAAATATGAGCAACACCAAATCCCTGTAAAGCCCAAACTTCCATTTCTCCCACTCGTTGTCCCCCTTGTTTGGCCCTTCCTCTAAGGGGTTGTTGTGTAACAAGTGCATAATGTCCACTGGAGCGTCCATGGATTTTATCATCAACCTGATGAATTAATTTAAGTATATAGGACTTTCCTATTAGAACAGGTTGCTCAAAAGGATCTCCGGTTCTTCCATCAAATATTTGACTTTTTCCCGTTGGGTTCAGATACCCATGGATTTTTTGTTTGCTTACTGGCTTCATATAATTCCAAAAACACTAGTTTTCTCGAAGCCTCTTGCTCATATCTCTCATCAAAGGGGGCTATTCTATAATGTCTATTTAAAAGATCTCCCGCTAACCCGAGTGAACATTCAAATATCTGTCCCACATTTATTCGTAAGGGTACTCCTAAGGGGCTGAAGACCATATCAACCGGTGTTCCATCTTGCAAATAGGGCATATCTTGTCTAGGCAAAATTTTGGAAATAACACCATGTCTTCCAGCCACTTTATCACCCACTTTGATTTCACGTTTCTGTGAAATACATACACGAATCATTTCTGGGTTATAATCGGAATCCCCCTTTTGCTGGATCCATCTCACATCAATAACTCGACCCCTTCCACCTATAGGTAATTTTAGAGAAGTTTCCTTTGCAGTGGATACCTGAAAAGTATGGCTCGTCATAATCTATCTTCTGGGGCATACGACGATTCGTTCGCTGTCTGAGGCGTTAATTTACCTACTTAAATCTCACCTGTTTCCACCCGCATCAAGATTCCATTTCTGTCTAAATTGCGGAGTAAAAGAGCCTCTAAATGTGGTATTTCGTTAGTAATTCTTTCAGGGCCCTGACTTGTCATATGAATTTCAATTTAATATTTTCGGATGTGAATTAAAGTATAAATATCACTATATACCAAATGCTCACTAATGAGTACCACATCTTTTTCTTTGCCTTTTGTGCAGTCGGGTCTTTAGACACTTGAGTTGCTGCACCCCCGCGGGTTGGTCTATATACTCGATTACTCATACTTTCTTGCTTGATATATCCATGCCAATAGGGAGGGAAAGACAACATTGGCTGGAATGCTGCCTGAATATGGAATTCCCTTTTTTCGGCGTCTTTATAAAAAAAAGAAAGCCCTCTTTTTGTTAGCTGTTAGCGCGCAGTAGCCCATCTCATGATACGGAGAGAACCATTTGATAAGAATTAGTTTCCTTTCACCACATTAAGAGAACCACTCATGAACAGCTTCGACTAAGAATAATAATAAGACAAGGGAGTCTTCTTCTTCGAAGTCGCCCTAGGTTCTGATCCACCATCGGTGAGACCCCTCTTGCTTAAGTACTGGTTCCCTTCACTAAAAGAAAGAACTCATTGAGCTTGGTCCATTGTTAGGAGAACCCTCTCTCACCTCAAGGTATGGTTTGGGCCCTGTGGTGGTGCAGAACTAACTCGATAAGATCAATAAGATTCAAGATCGATTTCATCCTCCCATAGAGACTACCGACCTTTATTAGCCCGATTGATCAAGTTGAGACAAGCAAGCAAACTATGTATGGCTTGGGGGTTAGACACGAGGGACTGAAGAAGACTACACCTAAGCTGAAACTAGCACCTGAGAAATTCCAACTCCCGCTGACATATTATTTACCTGACGGGTAATAGGAAGCGACTGAGACTCTTGAAACATCAAGTGCGCTTTCGTCCCCAGAAGGGGCACCCCCTTAATATAAGATTTTCTTATTTTCTTTTTATGCGTAGGTGTCTCGTTGGACGATTCCAAACTCTTTGCTTAGCTAAAAGATGTTAAACATTATTGCATCCAAGGTCATTTGCTGCTTGAGCTAGTCTTTCCAACTCTAGAATTAATACCACATACCAGAGGTGCCCCATCTTGACCTACGGCTAGCATCTCAAGGTCCATGCACATCCGAGGAGAAGCCTGATCTAGATCCTTTGGGAATTAGTTTGTCGGCAACCCCACTTGCCAAAAAGCAGATTCTTAATATTTTGCCATAGTATCTTGGAAAGAACAATTGCACTGTCAGCTCTAACATTCGAAGCCAGAGTCGTTGCTGAGCTAGAAGCCACATCCATATTCACGTCCGAGCCCTATAAAAGAAAGTAGTTAGGGCCCCGATTCTAGATCCGAAGCAGCAGCAGCCACCGAAGAAGGATCAGCTTATGACTTTGAAGCAGTATCATATGCCTTTTTCTTCCATTATGTACTTCAACCAGTAGTGGAACTTAATCAATTGACATCAGGGATGTAACAGAACCCGACTCGCTTAAGAGCTCTTGATCAAATATGCTATGCGAAGTAGGTTGATGGATAGAGACAGAGGTCGACAAAAATCATATGCTTGCTCGTTGCGGAACTCTTTTTGGATTTCGATTTGGAAAAGGACGACCACATACTTTGAAGAAAGGGAACAGGTTAAGAAAGAGAGTCAGACCTACGTTTCGGATACGCCTAACCCAACCACCTGAATAAACTAGGGTACAGGTACTCTAATCAGAGTTCTAGCTCTCCCGCTTTTGTGAGGTTTATAGAAAAAAAGAATCCAACTATATTATTTCCAAATCAATGCTTACGATTTGAATAGCCCATTCCAAAGAAAAGAGTAGATAGGTGCTGATAAGGCAGATAGGGAAAGGGCTTATATAATCAGCCTGTTGTTTGGCCATCTACAAGTTTTCCTTTTCCATAAAACACCTAGGAGGTTGGCAAGAGTCTTCCAATAGCGAACGAACATCGTGGGTTCCTTTAATGGTCTCTCACTCTCCGGATGGGAATTCAAGGGAGCTCAACGGAATGGAATGAAAAGAATGGAAAGTGATTTCAGCCATAGAGATCCACTAACTGCGATCGCCTCAAAGTTTCAATGGATAGTTTAAAGGATCTGGCGAAAGCTTCAGAACACTTTTTTGCGCTGTTGGCATTTTGCAATCTTTCTGGGTGAGAGAAGGTGTCAGTCGTCAAGGAGTATGTGGCTAATGAAGCCCGGGTGAATATACCAGCAAGGGTTAGGAGAAAAGGTCGGCTCTTGCAATTACTACTAAATTTGCCTTTACAAGTGTAACGACCCCCTGTCGGCCGGTTCAGTCATGTCGGCTTACTACGAACTGAAGGGACCCGTTAACAGCGAGAACAACCCGAACATGACTTGCACAGTTAAGGTTGAGCACTTTGCATGTAAATAAACAAAACAATTCATATTGATGTTATATATAATGCATTGCAGTACATCAAGTCCTGGGATACAACTTCAGTTTACATAAGGACTGGACTTACAAAAACAACCTCTGTTCAACTAAACTAAGCTCGTAGAGATTTCTTGATTGCCCTAAGAAGGTCCTCTCCTGAATGGGGGTTAAATAATATGGGTGAGTTTACCGACTTAGCAAGCACATGATACCACTACATGTCTTATCATATATAAATGTAAAAAGACAACATGATATTACTACATAATCATGGCATGATAGAATATAACATAATAAACTTCAGCTAATATACGGATCATGGCATGGTCAAGAGAGCATGGCGTAGCATGATATGGCATGGGTATAAACATAAAGATTCATGGCATGACATCATGGCGTGATTTGACTTAAACATGGCATGGCATGGCATGAGTGTAAGCATAACAGAGGCATGACATAGTATCATGGTATGGTGAAAAGATCATGGAATAGCATGAAGTCATAAACATCTATAACATACGGATAGCATGAATCTTTTCACTTATTTAACGAACATGCTTCCAAACTACAACATGAGGAGGTTAGTATGACGTGCAGCCAGTGGTAAGGCAAATGCCCACTGGCGCTTCCACTGCGCAGCAGGTGGACCCACCCGTCCCACCTGGACCAGGAGAACCGTACCCAGGATTTACCCGTTTGCCTCGGGTTACGTCTTTTAATTATGTCCGCCTCACCCGGATGCATGTATGATTCGGACGCATGGACTCCTAAAGTGGCATTGTTCGTAGCATGTTCAATTTTAACATGGGAGACTTATAGAAATAGGGTTTAGGCATGGGTTGGGTGTCCATTTCGGCAGCATAACGGCTTAGTAGCATCTTCTTAAATTTGTAGGAAAATACATATTTGAAAACAGGTCATTCGTAATAGGAAAATAACCATGCAAAAAGAATTATATACTCGCCTTTAAACCGGGAGCTCTCTTGGACACAACAGTAACCTCCTCCTACACGTGCGAAGAACCTCGTGAATAGCTCGCACTCCCTCTT
Organism: Zantedeschia hybrid cultivar; assembly: GCA_030544215.1. Lineage (NCBI taxonomy): Eukaryota > Viridiplantae > Streptophyta > Magnoliopsida > Alismatales > Araceae > Zantedeschia > Zantedeschia hybrid cultivar. The sequence continues at coordinate 32,399,313 of JARZZO010000009.1, read as the reverse complement.
TCTCTCTCTCTCTCTCTCTCTCTCTTGGATGTGGGCAAAGAGGAAGAAGGGGAAGATGGGAAGGAAGGGAATGGGATGGAGAGAAATGGGAGGACCACCCTCCTATTTATAGAAGGAGAAAGGAGGGTTAACGGGGGGTTACTTGGGGATTAGGTTAACTAGGGTTGGGTTACTTAAGGGTTAGGTTACTTGGTGGTCACGAAACCTAGTTAGATTAACTATGGTTGGGTTACCTGATGACCAAGAAACCTTACCAGTATTCTTTATCCTTTAGTGGTATCCTTTAGTACTTTTACATTTTAGTCCCTATATTTTTTATAATTATATTTATACCCTTATTCAGTAGTTTGTCACTGAATTTAACTTCTTTTTGGTGATTTGAGTACACTTTTGAGACCTTAAAAATTATACATAAGACCTTTCAAAAATCATCAATCACTTTATTAACCTCTAACTTTTCATAATTGCGTTTATACTTTTCAGTATTTACGAATATACCATTTTTATAATTGTGTATATGTTGGCATGTAACCATAATCTTGTTGGTCCTTACATCCTCTCCCCCTTAAACAAAATTCGTCCTCGAATTTTAAATCTAACTGAATAAATTACTTGATTATGGTCAGGATCTTACCGAAAAGATGTGAGTACTTTCTCCTCATTTCTTCTTCCATTTCCCAGGTTGCTTCCTCTGTTGACTGGTTCCTCCATAAAACTTTCACTAAAGGAATTGTCTTGTTTCTGAGCTCTTTTGTCTTGAAGTCCAAGATTTGCACTGACTGCTCTTCATAGCTCAGATTTGGCTGGATCAGAAGCTCGCCATAGTCTATGACATGAGATGGATCATGAAGATATTTCTTGCGCATAGAGACATGGAAAATGTTGTGAACTCCTTCTAGAGCAGGTGGTAAGGCTAACTGATAAGCTGTGTCTCCAATCTTCTGCAGAATTTCGAAAGGACCAATATAACGAGGTGCCAGTTTACTTCGTTTTCCAAATCTGACCATTCCTTTTGATGGGGAAACCTTTAGGAAAACAGATCTCCGACTTCAAAAGAAACATCTTTTCTTCTCCGATCAGCATAACTCTTTTGTCGGTTCTATGCAACTATCAATCTTTGACGAATGAGTTGAATGTTCTCTGTACTGGCTTGTATAATATCTGGGCCTATCATTTGTCTCTCTCCGGACTCTTCCCAACATATCGGTGATCTATAGGGTCTCCCATATAGAGCTTTAAAAGGAGCCATTTTAATACTGGCATGGAAGCTATTGTTATAGCGAACTCGACCAACGATAGATTTTTATCCCAATGTCCTTTCCAATCCAGACTACATGTTTTAAGCATATCTTCTAGTGTTTGGATAGTTCTTTCTGATTGACTGTCGGTCTGAGGATGAAAGGCAGTATTGAATTTTAATTGAGTGCTTATAGCTTCCTAGAGACTCTTCCATATTCTAGAGGTAAATCTAGAATCTCTATCAGAGATAATTGACTTGGGAACTCCATGCAACTTTATGATGTTATCTATGTACAACATGATCAAACTTTCTACGGATTGTGAAATCCATATGGCATCATGTCCTCGTATTGTTCGGGGAAGACCCATGATAAAGTCCATGGTGATATGTTCCCATTTCCACTCCGAAATTTCTATCTTTTGCAGAAGTCCAGAGGGCCTTTGATGTTCTGCCTTAACCTGTTGACAAACTAGACATTTAGAAACAAAATTAGCAATATCCTGTATGAGCCGCCGCGTTCCAGCTTCCATTATCTAAACCCAGGGGTTGGGCTACCCTAGCCCTCCTTACAGCATGATTTTCTAGCCAATCACTGAGGAGAGATGGCTTTCCGACGCTACTTGCCTTTTAGTAGATCGTGGAGGTAAGCCTGACGCTTCTTCTTATGTATATTATAAGACCGACTACCTTACTAGAAGCAATTCCTCTATCTAACATTAAGGGGCATCCTCATCAGTTGTAGAAAGAGTCTCTCTTGAGTAAGAGAAGTTCTCTTTACTACATTGTGCTCACTCTGCTCTTCTAGCCTCAGTCTTGTGCTAGTGGGTTGGTTGGCTGACTTGAGCTAACAAGGGGCTTAGTTCAGGTGCCGCACGCTTTCATCTTCCCATTTCCAAGAAGATTCCATGACAAGTGGTAGCAGAGCGGTGGGGAGTAGCCTTTGTTGGAGGAAGTCCTCATGGCAAGCGCATATGAGGTGGCTAATCCGGACCAGGTTCGAGAAAGGGTCCAAAGCAGAAGAGGAGAAAGGGAATAGACACGCAAGCGCCTCCTATTGAAAGTGAAAGAGGGCCTTCCCCTGTCTTCTGCCTACCAATGGAAGGAGAGAGCCTTGAGTCAGAATTCGAGGAGCTTCAAGGAGAGATTCTTGGATCACTCAATGCTTGAATGGATAAAGAAGCAAAGGAAAAGGGGGCACTCCTTTACTTATGGAAGAAGGTGGCCACTTCTGCAATCTAAGGTAGAGGAAATGCGGGGACTACCTTATGTGGAAGCAAATTAGGGCCAAGCTGTCAGAAAAGGAAACCTTTGGCTAGGGACACCTTAAACCAAGACGTATAATGGTTCAAGGGATGGTAGGGAGCTAGATAACTACTTGTGGCAGCTAGAGCACTCTTTTGAGGCCACCAAGCTCAAAGATCAAGAGTCCAAAAGAGGAACTGTAACGACCCGCCATCCTATGACCGGAGACCCGGTCACTAAATGGATGTCGGCCCATTAACTGCTGGTTCACACCCGGATCTCACACAACACATCTGGAGGAGTAAATGCTAAACAAGGCTAAATATAACAATCGCACGGACTACAAAGGTAAACGAGTGCGCAGAAGGAAAAATAATAATGTCCGTATACAGTCCAACAATAATTACATGTCCAACAAGTTAAATAAGTACAGGCAGAAGGGAAGTACAACAACATCGGGGCATACCCCGGGAACTAAGACAGCTGCTGGTCCGCACACCAAGAAGACACTATGCTTCCGCTCGCCACGAGGTCCACACCTGAAACCGCAGGGAGTGAGCCACACCAGAATTGGGCTCAGTAGGGATCATCCGATCCCCTGCCTCCCACTCACACACCCACAAGTGCAACAACAGGAATATATGGCAATTAAGTAAAGCAGTAAACATAGCACTCAACCTGATAGGAACCGTACGATAAGCAGTGTAACAAGAACAGTACCAAGTAACCCGAAAAACCCAACACAAAGTCACGTCTCACAGTCAAAGTCCACGAAGCGACTGAACCACACTGTCGACCGAAGTCAAACGTCGCCTCCCAACACTACCACCACTGCTCACGCCTGTCCACCCCTACAGTGTTCCGGGGCATTGTAGGGTGAGGCAGTGAGCCAAACTAGGACTAGTTGGAACCAGTGTACCGCCACTGCCAGCTACGTGTGGACACAAGCAGTCTAGACTACTGTCCTACCAACCGGATTGCCTCCACGCTAGGCCTCAGCGCTTCCAGGAGGGCCGTGGGGACCGGCGAACCCCCGTCAAGCCGAAGCTATAGGAACTACCCACAAACCCAACTCTCCCGGGCTGCGTCAGGCCAAAGGGCTAAGGGTACCACTCGTAACCTTGATCAAAGGTCACATCAGGCCCAGTGGCTAAAGGGTAAACCAACTCCCACCAGTACCAGCTCCACAGCAAGAAACGCGCCGGAAGCTGTCACGACAAACAGGGAAACTCCGACCCGCTGAGGCCAAGCAGCAACCCCTCGGATAGCGCACTAGCTACTCCGGCCCGACGGGCTCAAGGTGGTTCTGCTTCCCTCAGCTAAAGGTAAACCACAACATGTACCCCTTCTCCCACCGGTACGGCACAATGCCTCACAGACACCATGACCCTGTCCCTATCGGTCCATGGTGGGTGACAAACATAAACCACAGTCATATCGATCCACAGTCGTGTAAGCACACACACACATAAGTCCTCAGTCTCAGTGTACAACGTAAAACATGCCTTAGAACTGCCAACAGTGAAACATATGTTTAAAAACCAGGGTTAAGACAGTTCTGTCTTGAATCGCGTCGACCGAGGTCGACGCCATTCAAGTCCCTTAGACGGGTTCAGTTAAAAGACAGATTATCCCTTAAAACGCGTCCACCTGTGAAGCCGCCGTTTAAAACGCGTCAGGGTCGCCAGACGCCATTCAACCCAGAAATCCAGATTGCAGAACCCTTAAACGGGGGCATTTCCTGCCTAAATGGCGTCATGATGTCCCGACGTCCTTCTGAAAGGCGTCGTCCATCCATGACGTCATTTAGCTCCAGAACCCCTAACTCAGGAAACCTCGAACGGGGAGGTTTCTGCCCTAAAATGCGTCGTACTGACCCGACGTCTTTCGGAAAGGCGTCGACCAGGCATGACGCCATTTAGCGCCAGAAACCAGGTTTCCTGGTTCGACCCGAGGGTCTCTCCCTTGAACCCCAAGCACCCCGAAAAGCCCCAAAACGCAAAGGGGGAAGATGAGAACGTCAAGCACCACGATCATGCTATGAAACCACGTCCACAAACACCGCCATTCCCACAAGGAATCCTCCTAAACATGCTCAATCTAACCCCAAACACGCCACATCACGCCAAGAAGCAAACAAGCACACATGCAAGGTTTCGTCCCCCTACCGGTTCTTGAACTCCTCCAAGCTCCTCGCCGCCGACCCGTCTCGCCCCACGCCGCCGCCGGTACCCTCGAGGACGCCGCCACTCCGTCGGGACGTCGGCCGCCGTTCGGAGAAGGGAACGCCGCGAAGGAGGTGGTGGGGTTAGAGGTGAGAGGTAGGGAGGTTATGGAGTGATGGAAGAGGAAGAAGAGGAAGGGAAGGAAGGAAGAGCGTCGGAGAGGGCGGAGAGGGTGAGGAGAGAGAGAGTGAAGGTGAGAATGAGGGAAAGAAGGGGAGGCTCGCGGGGTCAATCCGAATCCAGCTAAAACGCGTCGATCGAGGCAGACGCCATTCAGTCTGACAGGACAGCCGTACTGACAGCGCTCTGAAACGCGTCACCCTCCAGGGACGCCGTTCAGACGACAGGACAGGCCGTACTGACAACGCTCTGGCGCCGTGCCCTGACATCGCAGATGTCGCAGTCTGAATCGCGTCGACCAAGCTGGACGCCGTTCAGACGAAGTGACAGGGGCCGTACTCTCGCGGCCCGAAAACCGCCCACGTGGCGCACACGTGGCACAACACCCAGCAGACCTAAATGGCGTCCACACACCCTGACGCCTTTTGAAAGAAAAGGCGTCGACAAGTGCTGACGCCATTCAGCCAGAAATCTCAAGACCCCTCCAGGGTCCAAACCAGGGGATCCGGCCCGAACCCGACCCGAATACAGAACCCGAAACTTCAGTCCTTACAGGAACTACCACTATGTACTTGACCGAGACTGATAAGTTGTGGTGGCATAGGCGGCATGCTAATATGGCACGAGGCACTTGCACCATCATGGGAGGATTCCACAAAGGAGTTCTAGACAGAGAATTAGAGTACTTGGCCCATTTTTCGAAAGAATTGAAAGCGCTTCAAGCACACGGGTTCCATACGCGACTATGGGAAGGAGTTCTCCACACTCATGCTCGAGGTGTAGGATATGCCAAAAAAAGATTGATCCTTAACTTCGTCGCTTTTAGCTTCACCTGATCTTAACTTCGTCGCTTTTAGCTTCACCTTTATACCCACTTACTTGCAAGAAATTGGGTATAACAACAATGGTTTACATGTCTCATTCTTTTATAGGAAAACCTCGCGCATTGCGTTATCCCACTCTTCCCAAACCTTTCAAAATCGTATCGTCTCGATTACCTTGGACACAGAAGAAAAGACTAAGAGAGTGACAGAGCGTCTGTAAAGTCACAAGGTACAAATCTCTCGGTCTGTTAGGATGCCTCAGCTACATACATCACTGCACTTCCACTTGACACCTATTGTAATGATAAACGGCTCGTCTTGCTGTGACCTTATCTTGGATTCTCAATACTTCTGTCACTCCATCCCCGCAGGGACAGAGAACCCGTCGCTGTCTCGGCTATGCTACCGGAGGCTTTGGGGAAGTCAGAATAGGAGAGCACTCATCTTGGGGTGGGCTTACTACTTAGATGCTTTCAGCAGTTATCCGCTCCGCACTTGGCTACCCAACGTTTACCGTGGGCACGATAACTGGTACACAAGAGGTGCGTCCTTCCCGGTCCTCTCGTACTAGGGAAAGGTCCTCTCAATGCTCTACGCCCACACCGGATATGGACCGAACTGTCTCACGACATTCTAAACCCAACTCACATACCGCTTTAATGGGCGAACAGCCCAACCCTTGGAACATACTACAGCCCCAGGTGGCGAAGAGCCTACATCTCGATACAACGCTTGACACAAAGAGTGTATTCTTCGACCTGGACTCGAGTGCGGCTATTGAATGAAGAGGCGTGATTGCACTTCCAAGAGAGCTAATGAAAGGAAATCTCACTCTTCCATCTCGTGGAATAACTATTATCAGACCAGAGTATAGAATCATTTTCAAGATCTGACCTGCCGCATCTGAAGTCATCTTGGTTGGGACTACCTGAACACAAGCATCACCCTTTCTTTCCCAGTTCACCTACTCCAAACACGAATAATGTTAAGGGTTGGTGTGGCAATCTGCCTACATCACCACTTATGAAAGGAGGATCAGGAACTGCACCGTAGCATCGGCGTAACTGACAGGTTCTATCCGCCCATCCGAGTCATCATATTTTGCTTTTGCACTCAGTGGCTGTGATTACATCCGGAAAATGTTTACACAATGTTGGTTCTCTATTTTGTTTAATGACGCTGTTAGCGGATATTTTGCATCTTCTAGGGGGTTGAGGCAGGGAGATCCACTAGCTCCGAGCCTCTTCATCTTAGCAGAAGAAGTGCTTCAAACTAAGTAAATGGTTCCTTCAACATGAATGACTTTCTGGAAGCAGGCTATGTAACGACCCGCCACCCTATAATCGGGGATCCGATTACTAAATGGGTACCGAATCATTAATTTGGAACCAAACCAGGATCTAAGTAAGTCTGGGAAATAAATAATAAACTAAGCTAAACATTCACATCGCATTGAATTGAAAGGAAAAAGCATGAATTAAAAGTTATTACAATGCGACTCGATACAGCAAAAAATTACATACTCCAACAGAAAAGAAATAATTAAGCATACAGGCCAGAGTTAAAGATAACAACTACGTCGGGGCATACCCCAGAACAACAACTGATGGCGCGCGACACACAACAGCACACCCATCGCTAAGTCTGCCTGGAGTCCTCACCTGAAAACCGTAGGGGTGAGTCTCAACGAAAAGACTCAGTAGGGATCCTTCGATCCCCACCGCCCACTCACACACCCACAAGTGCAAAGTACAGCTGGAGATATAGTAACCAAGTAAAGCAGTAGTTACTACACCTAAATCTCGATATGAATCACATGCATTCGAAGTATATTTAACATGCATAATTCCAATTTACCAGAGAAACCGTAACCTGCGTATCCTCAAAACACGTCAACCATACAACGAAAGTAGGAAATACCGACCCGCTGAGACCAAACAGTAACCCCTCGGATAGCACGCTAGCTACTCCGGCCTAACTGGCTCAGGTGGTTACTCCTTCCCTCAGCACGAGTGACACTCCACAGGTTCCACTCCGACACCGGTACTAGCTAACCCCGGGGTTCACCAGGTGACCCTCTCTCACTAGGCGTCACCCAGCCACTGCTCCCACCGGCGCTGTGCTCCACCCACACCAGCACAGGGTGATAAAGCGCTACAACTGTCATTCTAGGTCCATAGTAACACAAAACACGGTACAGTGTGATCTGGTCACGAATAATCCATCATTATCGAGTATATTTAAGGCATGCATTTAACCGACTATCTAATAGTGTAAATACATTTTACTGGCATGGATTAGTGTGGTTCTGTCTTGAATCGCGTCGCCCAAGGCCGACGCTATTCAAGCATCCTAAACTGGTTCATGAAATCTTGGCCTCAAAATATGGCCTAAAAAGGCGTCGTCACAGTTAGCCGCCTTTTAAAAACGCGTCGCCATCCCTCGTCGCCTAACAGTGATAGAAGCAGGGACAGGCCCCGGTTGATTCTCTTAAAACGCGTCGTCCTGGGAAGCCGCCTTTTCAAAAGGCGTCACTGTCCTCAGACGCCCTTTACACCATAACCCAAAACGTGCAGAATCCTCTAATCTGGGCGATTTCTGCCTAAATGGCGTCGTGCTGGACCGTCGCCATTCTAAATGACGTCAGACCTGGACGACATCATTTAACGCTAAAAACCCAAACTGGCAGAACCTCAAACAGGGAGATTTCTGCCTAAAAGGAGTCGTACTGACCCGTCGCCATTCTAAATGGCGTCGTCCAGGTACGACATCTTTTAGCGCCAGAGACCTGGTTCCGCAGTCTGCCCGAGGGCTCCCTTTTCACCCCCCAAAGCCCCAAAATCAAGCCAAACGGAGGAGGAAGAGGGGCAAGCTAAACCATCACAAATCCACATTCACAGAAACTCCTATTCCTATCAAGAAAAAGCCCCTAACATGCTCATTCTACTCAAAAACCATAGATCCATAGCATGCTCCAAGCGGGAGAACATGGTTTAAAATAAAACACTACGAGAATCGTCACCCTACCGATTCTTGAACTCTTCCTGGCTCCGCCGCCAAACCGTCGCACCGCAAACCGCCGCCGGTACTTCGAGGACACCGCCACTCCGCCGGGACGTCGGCCGCCGTCCGGAGAATGGAATGCCGCAAAGAAAGTGGTGGTGGTAGTGGTGAGAGGTGGAGAGGTGGTAGAGTGGTGGAAGAGGAAGAAGGGGAAAGGGAAGGGGAAGAGTGGGGAGAGTCGGAGGGTGGAGAGGGCGAGGAGAGAGAGAGTGTGAGGGTGAGAATGAGGGAAAGGAGGGAAGGTTCGCGGGGTAACCAGAAACTGGCTAAAATGCGTCGAGTTGTATGGACGCCTATCAGGCGACATGACAGGCCGCTCTGACAAAACTCTGAAACGCGTCGTCCATCCAAGACGCCGTTCAGACGACAAGACTGGCGCTGTACACTGACAACCCAGGGTCGCAGTCTGAAAGGCGTCGTCCCTCGCGGATGCCGTTCAGACGACACGACAGGGCCGCACTCTCGCGGCTCAAAGTCAGCCCACGTGGCACAAACTAAAACGCGTCTGTAATGCTGGACGCCGTTTAAACCGCGTCTCGAGGGTTCGATGCGAAACATAACAGAGTCTCAGCCCCACTAGGGCTTGAACTACAGGGTCCGACCCCGAAAACTGGATCCGAAAACCTCAGTCCTTACATTCTCCCCCCCTTAAAAGAATTTCGCCCCCGAAATTGCCTGCTAGAATTAACGAGGTCAAAACATAGAGATACAAGCTCACAAGGGGACTTACGAGAAAAGGTAAGGAAACTGCTCCCGCATCTCGTCCTCACGCTCCCAGGTTGCCTCACCCCCGGAGCGGTACTGCCAAATCACCTTAACCAAAGGCACAACTTGTTTCGAAGGACCTGTTCTCTGCGATCCTCAATACGAACTAGGAACGCTAGAAAGGACAAGTCCTCAGTGATCTCCAACTCTGAAAAATCTAAAACATGGGATGTATCCTGAACATATCTTCTCAGCAAAGAAACATGGAACACATCATGCACCCCTACAAGACTAGGCGGCAAGGCCAGCTGATACGCGGTTTCCCCAATTCGAGCAAGAATGGGAAAAGGCCCAATATATCACGGACTCAACTTGCCTCGCTTCCCGAATCTCATTACACCCTTGGAGGGTGAGACTCGGAGAAACACATGGTCTCCAACCTCAAACTCAAGCGGTCTCCTCCAGATATCAGCATAACTCTTCTGCCTGCTCAGAGCTGCGATCAATCTCTGCCGTACCATCCTGGCAACCTTGGCACACTGCTGTACTAACTCTGGTCCTGCTATCTGCCTCTCACCGATCTCGGACCAACACACAGGAGATCGACACGGTCGCCCAACAAAGCCTCGTAAGGCACCATGCCGATACTAGAATGATAACTGTTGTTGTAGGCAAACTCCACAGTAGGCAAATGTTGCTCCCAAGAACCTCCCCAGTCTAAGCAACATGCCCTGAGAATATACTCTAGAGTCTGAATGGTCCTCTCTGACTGTCCATCAGTCTTGGGATGATAGGCCGAGATGAAGGCCAACTGCGTGCCCAAGGCCTTCTGAAAACTCTTCCAGAACCTGGAAGTAAACCTTGGATCCCGGTCTGATACGATGGATAAAGGCACCCCGTGCAGAGAGATGATCCGATCTACAAACAGCTTAGCCAACTTACCGACTGACCAGTCCTTCCTAATAGCCAGGAAGTGTGCCGACTTGGTCAGCCGATCAACAATAACCCAGATTGCGTCTCTCCTGCCAGGGGATACAGGTAATCCCATAACAAAGTCCATAGTCACGTTCTCCCATTTCCATTCCGGAATCTGCAAGGGCTGCAACAACCCACCTGGTCTCTGATGTTCGGCTTTAACCTGCTAACATGTCATGCATCTAGCCACATACTCAGCCACATCTTTCTTCATACCAGGCCACCAAAAGTGCCTACTCAAACAATGATACATCTTAGTTGTCCCGAGATGCACTGCATATCTAGAACGGTGCGCCTCATCAAGGACACTCCTGCACACGTCATCTTCGGCCGGAACATAGAGTCTGCCTCTAACCCTGACTGTACCGTCATCCCACAACTCCACCTATGATCTATGGAGAATCTACGGTAACTCTACATCTGCCCTCTGAGCCTCAATCACCGCATGGTACACTGCTGGTCTCACAGTCAAGTTGGCCAACACGGCTCTATCATCCTCACGTGGAACCCGAAAAGAAGATTCCATAACCTACTCAAATAATCTCCATTCTCGAATCATAAGGTATGACACGACCGTCTTCCGACTCAAGGCGTCTGCCACCACATTCACCTTGCCCGGATGATAAGAAAGGTCGAGGTCATAATCCTTGATGAATTCCATCCACCTACGCTGCCTCAAATTCAGATCCTTCTGTGTGAACACATACTTCAGGCTCTTGTGATCAGTAAAAACCTGAAATTTCTCTCCATACAAATAATGTCTCCAGATCTTCAGTGCAAAAACCACAGCTGCCAATTCCAAATCATGGGTGAGATAGTTCTCCTCATGCTTCTTCAGCTCTCTAGAAGCATAGGCCACGACCCTGCCATACTGCATTAGAACTGCACCCAAACCTCGACGAGACGCATCTGAATAAACCACAAACCCACCAGAACCTGATGGAAGCACCAACACTGGGGCCGAAGTGAGGCGAGTCTTTAACTCAATGAAACTCCGCTCACACTCCTCGGTCCACACAAAACGAACTCCCTTTCGAGTCAACCTCGACAAGGGGGCCGCTATGGAAGAAAACCCCTGAACAAACCGCCTGTAATAACCGGCAAGCCCCAAGAAGCTCCTGATCTCGGTCACTGAAGTCGGCCTGCTCCAATCCATCACTGCCTCGATCTTGGCTGGATCCACTACGATGCCTTCGCCAGAAATGACATGCCCAAGGAAGTGTACCTTGTCTAGCCAGAATTCACACTTGCTAAACTTGGCATAGAGTTGGTGCTCTCTCAGGACCTGCAACACCACCCGAAGATGAGTGGCGTGCTCTTCCTCAGAAGAAGAATATATTAAAATATCATCTACAAATACTACCACAAACTGATCCAGATAGGCCCTGAAGACTCGGTTCATCAGATCCATAAAGGCCGCCGGAGCATTGGTCAAGCCAAAAGGCATAACCAAAAACTCATAATGTCCATACCGAGTTCTAAAAGCCGTCTTACTAATATCGACCACACGGATCCTCATCTGATAATATCCAGATCTCAGGTCAATCTTAGAAAACACCTTTGCAGACTGCAGCTGATCCATCAAATCATCGATCCTTGGAAGTGGGTACTTATTCTTTATCGTCACCTGGTTCAGCTGCCTATAATCAATGCACAACCTCAGAGAACCATCCTTCTTCCTGACAAATAGAACTGGAGCACCCCACGGAGAAGTACTGGGACGAATGAAACCCTTATCCAGCAACTCCTGCAACTGCGCCTTTAACTCAGCGAGTTCGGCTGGTGCCATCCGATACGGGGCCTTAGACAAGGGTGCCGTACCCGGTGCAAGCTCAATGGTAAACTCGAGCTCTCGCTGAGGAGGAAGGCCAGGCAACTCCTCAGGAAACACATCTGCAAAGTCACACACTACAGGCACCTCCCAAGGACTGGGACTATCACGGACATCGGAAACAACAACAGAGGCAAGGAAGGCCTCACAACCACCAGCAAGCAACCTCCGAGCCTTAAAGGCAGAAATAAGAATACCTCGAGAAGAGAGCCTAATACCTTGGAAGTAGAAGGTCGGGATGCCCGGAATAGAGAAACGCACCCTCTTCCTGTGACAGTCCACCTTAGCATAATAAGCTTCCAACCAATCCATGCCCAGGATGATATCAAAGTCACGAATGGCAAGCACAACCAACTGGGCAGGTAACTCATGGCCCTCAATGGTCAAGGGAACATCCCTCAAACAATTATAAGATAACTTGAAATCCCCAGAAGGAACCTCTACCATCAATCCATCGGATAGCTCATCAATGGGTGCAGAAAGAATATCTATGAACTGCTCAGAAATGAAAGAATGCGAAGCACCCGAATCAATCAACACATGTGCAGAGTTCCCAAGGACATAAAGTGTACCTTCCACCAAGTTGGACGCACGAGCCTCCTTCATGGTGATAGCTAGCACTCTCCCCTGGGTCCTCGGCTTCTTCTGATAAGCTAGCCCTTGCCTCTGGCCACGCCCCTGTGGGCAAAACCTCGCCACGTGGCCCTGCTGGCCACAAGTATAGCATCTCCCAGAAAAGGCAGGGCACTGAGTCCCACCATGAGTGCCACCACAGTGCTGACAAACTGTTGGAAGCCTCTAACCTGACTCCTGCTGAGCGCTGGACACCGACTGGCTCTGCTGATCCTGCCTGGGTCTACTACTACCGCTGCTGCCACCGCCTTGAAAGAATCTCCTGAATCTGGAGCCGAGTGACGACGATCCCGATCCGGACGAAGGGGCTGCTGCCGCTGCCTTGCCCCTGCCACAAGCGGGTCCCTGAGCAGTCAGTCCTCTCTCCTGGGCTGACTGATTCTGCTGTACCTCCACTGCTGCTGCACACCTAACCGCTGATGCCAAATCTGTACAGCAGTGAGATGCCACAAAGTTCCTCAGACTGAGCCTCAGTCCATCCACAAACCTCTCAGTACGACGCTCCTCGTCCCCTGAAATGAAAGGCACAAACTGTTGGATTTTCTCGGTTTCTCTGGATCGCTCACGCAGCGGAAAAATAAAATATTTACAGCGATCCTTTCCCGTTTCGGAGAACTAAAATACAAGATAATCGGATTATCTTTTCTCACCGTGTGCAGATTCAAATCCGCAGCCGTTTGGTTCCGTCGGTGTGACACCGCAAGCCGCGCAAGCGCCCGGCCTCTAGCGAAGTCCACGCGATCCTCCCCGCGACGGATATCATCGAGTTCCTCGTTCTTCGCAGCCCGCGAAGCCTCTGCTGGTCGCCGCAATGATCGCCGCAGCGCGCAGACGATTTCCCGTCAAACGGGATTCGGGGAAGCGGCTGAGCAGATCTGGATCTGCCTGGACGCCAGAGGAAGACAGAAACTGAGGAGGGGCGGCTAGGGTTAGCAGCAGCTTGGCCTGCTCAGCCCGTTCGCTATGTTTTATACTAACCGTGCAGTTTTTCACAAAAACCCCCGGTTTGTATAAAACCCACTTATTTATCCATCGCCTTGAGAATCATTTGCGTGTGACCCTCTAGGCCAAAGTACCAGTCCAGTTAGTGGCCCAGTAAGCCCAGTGACTCCTCACTGGCTTTATTAATTAATTAATAACCCTTTATTAATCAATTAATCAATCGAATTGATGTCGCACATCGAATTCGACCGGGCCTCCGATCACGTTGGGTGCCAAGCAACACCGCGTGAACCCGGAAGGTATTTGGGGTTAAGTAACCCACTCTTGGAACCTTTCCGCCGACAGTTACCGCGTGGATATAATCCTTCATTCGTACAATGCTCTCGAGTCGACTCAGGGTATGGCGAGCTGTCAAACCCTAACCGGTCGACTCACTTGGATTGGATGCCGCTGATAAATATCAGAAAACTCCTTTCCCGATATTATCGTCCGCCCTGGCCAGGGACTTTCGCGCATCCTTCCTAGAGCATTCTCTCTCTAAGTACCGAGAGCGAATGATTCCTTATTGACACACAATTCCCTTCGACGGTATTCCGCTGTACCCAATCCTTGGCGTATAGAATCCCATGGCTAGAGATTCGTAGACCAAGGTCAAAGTACAGAAGTCCACCGCCAAGGTGTCCTTGGTGTCTCAGGTCCGAGGACCATCCACGCAACTGCGACAATAGAATCAAGCTGGTTGACAGTGAGGTACAATACCATCCAGCGATTCAGTCGGATCAGTTCAGTGAACTCATTCTCCAATGAGCACCTACAAATTCGCCTTAGTGTCTCCACACAAGTGACTTATGAGACCAGTCACCCTCATCATATGAGCAGGAGTAATCTGTACTAGTCTAACCGGATATCCGATGTCCTTCTCGGATATCCTCCGACTAGGAACGATTAAGAATATGTGTGTTTAAGTGATCAGTCTCATTAGTATGATCTCATCATAATCTGATCACCATATCACATATTCACGGACTTCATTATGAAACGATAATTAACGCGATTTACACATAATGAATATTATGCCATTTTATTAATAATAAACGAGATTTACATTGTTAGATTGGCTTGTAGGCCACCTAAACTAACACAAACCTCCCAAGCGAAACAAACTTCGTCTGGTACTCGAGTACTGTCATACTCCCCTAAGTCAGCTCCATAAATTCCCTTTCCTTGGCCCTCTGGACATGCCTAGGGAAATACTGCGCATTGAATTCTTTCACAAAAGTCTCCCATGAAATCTCCCTGAGACTCCTATCCTCATACGACAAACTCTTCAAAGTGGTCCACCAATCATAGGCGCTATCCTTCAACATGAAGGTAGCCAACGGAGTCCTCTCAACTGCTGCACAATCCATAGTATCAAAAGTCTTCTCCATCTCCCTCAACCAATGAACGGCCTTATCAGGGCCGGGACGACTGGTGAAATGAGGTGGCCTCAGCTTCAGGAATCTCTCTAGTGTAGCTGTAGACCCTCCCCGAGCACTGGAACTCTTACTAGGGTCTCGGGTCTGATATGTAGCCATCGTGTCCATCATAGCCTCCATAAACTGCTCTACACTCGGCCTACCGGCCTCAGATCCACTAGGGACGTCTCCCCGCTTTCTAATAACCGACATCCTCTTCCTAAGAGCCATCTAATCGCCTACAAACACAAAATCAAAAAATTCTAGTTAGAATCCTAAAACCTATACTACCGCCGTGCCTGTACGGGATAATGTAATTATTTGCCGGACTCACGACATTTAACCTAGTTATTCATTTATTTGCCAGACCGAATGCTCTGATACCAACTGTAACGACCCGCCACCCTATAATCGGGGATCCGATTACTAAATGGGTACCGAATCATTAATTTGGAACCAAACCAGGATCTAAGTAAGTCTGGGAAATAAATAATAAACTAAGCTAAACATTCACATCGCATTGAATTGAAAGGAAAAAGCAGGAATTAAAAGTTATTACAATGCGACTCGATACAGCAAATAATTACATACTCCAACAGAAAAGAAATAATTAAGCATACAGGCCAGAGTTAAAGATAACAACTACGTCGGGGCATACCCCGTAACAACAACTGATGGCGCGCGACACACAGCAGCATACCCCTCGCTAAGTCTGCCTGGAGTCCTCACCTGAAAACCGCAAGGGTGAGTCTCAACGAAAAGACTCAGTAGGGATCCTTCGATCCTCACCGCCCACTCACACACCCACAAGTGCAAAGTACAGCTGGAGATACAGTAACCAAGTAAAGCAGTAGTTACTACACCTAAATCTCGATATGAATCACATGCATTCGAAGTATATTTAATATGCATAATTCCAATTTACTAGAGAAACCGTACCCTGCGTATCCTCAAAACAAGTCAACCACACAACGAAAGTAGGAAACACCGACCCGCTGAGACCAAACAGTAACCCCTCGGATAGCACGCTAGCTACTCCGGCCCAACTGGCTCAGGTGGTTACTCCTTCCCCCAGCACGAGTGACACTCCACAGCTACCACTCCGACACCGGTACTAGCTAACCCCGGGGTTCACCAAGTGACCCTCTCTCACTAGGAGTCACCCCGCCACTGCTCCCACCGGCGCTGTGCTCCACCCACACCAGCACAGGGTGATAAAGCGCTACAACTGTCACTCTAGGTCCATGGTAACACAAAACACGGTACAGTGCGATCCGGTCACGAATAATCCATCATTATCGAGTATATTTAAGGCATGCATTTAACTGACTATCTAATAGTGTAAATACATTTTACTGGCATGGATTAGTGTGGTTCTGTCTTGAATCGCGTCGCCCAAGGCCGACGCTATTCAAGCATCCTAAACTGGTTCATGAAATCTCGGCCTCAGAATATGGCCTAAAAAGGCGTCGTCACAGTTAGCCGCCTTTTAAAAATGCGTCGCCATCCCTCGTCGCCTAACAGTGACAGAAGCAGGGGCAGGCCACGGTTGATTCTCTTAAAACGCGTCGTCCTGGGAAGCCGCCTTTTCAAAAGGCGTCACTGTCCTCAGACGCCCTTTACACCATAACCCAAAACGTGCAGAATCCTCTAATCTGGGCGATTTCTGCCTAAATGGCGTCGTGCTGGCCTGTCGCCATTCTAAATGACGTCGGACCTGGACGACCTCATTTAACGCCAGAAACCCAAACTGGCAGAACCTCAAACAGGGAGATTTCTGCCTAAAAGGCGTCGTACTGACCCGTTGCCATTCTAAATGGTATTGTCCAGGTACGACGTCTTTTAGCGCCAGAGACCTGGTTCCGCAGTCTACCCGAGGGCTCCATTTTTATCCCCAAATGCCCTAAAATCAAGCCAAACGGAGGAGGAAGAGGGGCAAGCTAAACCATCACAAATCCACATTCACAGAAACTCCTATTCCCATCAAGAAAAAGCCCCTAACATGCTCATTCTACCCAAAAACCATAGATCCGTAGCATGCTTCAAGCAGGAGAACATGGTTTTAAAATAAAACACTACGGGAATCGTCACCCTACCGATTCTTGAACTCCTCCTGGCTCCGCCGCCAAACCGTCGCACCGCAAACCGCCGCCGGTACTCCGAGGACGCCGCCACTCCGCCGGGACGTCGGCCGCCGTCCGGAGAATGGAACGCCGCGAAGAAAGTGGTGGTGGTAGTGGTGAGAGGTGGAGAGGTGGTGGAGTGGTGGAAGAGGAAGAAGGGGAAAGGGAAGGGGAAGAGTGGGGAGAGTCGGAGGGTGGAGAGGGCGAGGAGAGAGAGAGTGTGAGGGTGAGAATGAGAGAAAGGAGGGAAGGTTCGCGGGGTAACCAGAAACTAGCTAAAATGTGTCGAGTTGTACGGACGCCTATCAGTCGACATGACAGGCCGCTCTAACAGAACTCGGAAACGCGTCGTCCATCCAAGACGCCGTTCAGACGACAAGACTGGCGCCGTACACTGACAACCCAGGGTCGCAGTCTGAAAGGCGTCGTCCCTCGTGGACGCCGTTCAGACGACACGACAGGGCTGCACTCTCGCGGCTCAAAGTCAGCCCACGTGGCACCCACGTGGCACAAACTAAAATGCGTCTGTAATGCTAGACACCGTTTAAACCGCGTCGAGCCCTCGAGACGGGAAACATAATAGAGTCTCAGCCCCACTAGGGCTTGAACTATAGGGTCCGACCCCGAAAATCGGATTCGAAAACCTCAGTCCTTACAGGCTATGCCGCCACACCGCTACTACACCAATGCGTCGAACTGATCCTACATGCGCCACAGAGACAAAATGATGTGCTATGACATGTGGAGATAGAAATATATTTAAAGAAAGAGCACGGGGCGGAAGGAACCGAGTGAGACAAGCAACCATGCTTTGAAGCCGGGACAACGACCAGCGGGATATAGGTTTGGGTCTAGCTTGGAAAACGATTTTGATGAGTGGCTTGAGAAAGGCCCGTACCCCCAACCGCACACCCTTGCCGCAACATTTAGGATGCGCCATTGGGGTGACCGAAAAATAAGGACATGGTGGAGGATTGAAGCGGAAAGAATAACGTCCAACCGTCCCTCATGAGTGGATTAGATAAGATAGAGCTTGAGCGATAGATGAGGAAGGTGATTAAGTCAAGCCAGCAAGGGGAAGAGGAAATTAAGCCGGTGAAGCTACCAGATCGTATCAAAACCACAGTACCTGAATGGTACAGATTAGGGAGGAAGATGCCGAGCAGGCCTTAATCACCCATTGAAGACCGATACCACTATCGGGGCACCAAGGCTCGGGTTAGCAAGCCTACGGCACTACCGTAGAGAGGTGAACCCGCACCATGGGCAATAGGCGGCCGAGTTTATTACCACGTGTATTTGATAACCACACTTATCAAACCCATAAAAGGAGCGTAGACTAAAGGGAGAGACGTAGAGAGGAGGGAATGTCCAGAAGTTAAGGTATTGACACTATGGGAGGAAGGAGGATCGGACTAAGCCATCCATGAAAAGAAAAGAAGTCGAATAGAAGAGTTCAAAAGTCGGGATCTGAACGAGAATACTACTATGAAGAGCTAACCTGTTCCCATGTCATTGGAATCTATTGATGAACGAACGGTTTTTGTTCTATCGTATCGTCAGCTCGCAAGTTTCTTCATTGGCACATCGCCTTGGGCTTTTCCTTTGACTAAAGCGGTCACTTAGCCTTAGTTGCTATCTGACTTCCTGACTTTCCGAGGAGAGATTTACCTTGTGACCTTGCTTTCTAAGGCCGAACCTCTGTTCGTCAGTCGGTAGCTATGATTGAAATAGTTGAATCTATTGAGTTTGGTGCTATCCATGTTCTATTGCGAGTAGAACAAGTACTTCTTTGGAATTGATCGAATCACATTTCTCTAGTCATATGACATGAAAATCGTTATCTTTCTTTGGCGAGATTCGTTTGGTGTTAAGTAAGTTAGTGACCCAGTGAAGTGAACCGATGCTTTTGAATCAACTCTTAGGCAGCGAATCAGAACAAGAGCTGCTTTAGCCTTATGTTAGAGTACGGGTTGAAGGAATAAGCATTGCTCTTTACCGGCATGCAATAGACGAAATTAGTAGGGTATAGTTATTTAAAATAGTAGTAGTGGTCAGTGCTTTTCCTGTAAATGACTCAGCGCTTTGAAAGCCTAAACATGGGTAGCATTGGATTAGTGAGCGGTGTGACTTTTTGTTTTACTTGAAATGATTCTTAAGTTAAGAATAGAAAAAGGTATGGTATCCCAAGTGGGAGGAATAAGCGCAATAGCCATCGAGTCCCCGCTCTTGAAACTCTTTAAAGAAGAAAGACCGTGGGGAAATGATTTAGATAGAAAAGCTATTCTTGTTGTTGTTCAGGAATCCGTCTCTAGTGGACTTGGCTAGAAAGCGTATAAGGAAGAAGTCGTCACTCGGAATATAAGTGATTGTCGGTGTCGGAATATCCCCTGCTATTGAATCAACTGCTAGTCTCGTATCCGTTCCTTTCTCGTGCTAGTCTTTGGGACTTATCCACTGCGAGTACTTGTTGCCGCTCTTTTCGCAATAAGCGGTCGCCCTGTATGCGCTCTTTCATAACCAGTGTTAGCAATAGATGGTGCTGCTTGAGTAGCTAGTCTGACTTCATACCTATCCGTTGTTGATGGAATAACTGGTGAGAAACGTGGCATATCTCTAAATATCAGAAGCATCCCTGGAAGATAGTGCTCTTGACTCAACTCTGGTCTTCATATCCGTTGTTAGAGTGAAAGATCACTGTTCAATTTACCGCTACAGAAGAGGCAGCAGCGGAAGGTTTGAATTTGAGAGTATAGTTGCTATTTAAGGAATTACCAGAGAACTATCAATTTCTTTTTCATGTCCATCTTCGATTCATTTTTAAAAGAATCCCAGTCCAAAGGAACGGAACTTATACCTAGTTTTAGTGGAGCTTAAACCACTGGATCTCGTCTTTTGCTGCTTGAATGGCCGAGAGGTAGGGTTAGTTCTTGGGAATCGATTGAATCACAGGAAAGAGACGACGAGCCTATGAATTTATACGATACTACGCCTTGTGCTTTGTTTGATGGTGAGGGAGGCAAGCTTTTTTTTTGTTTTGTTACAACGACTGAACTCTTAGGCCTCTCACCTACCCCATGATTCTACCTGGACACTTCATCCTGATTATTGCCTAGTGAGTGTGAAGTCAAAGTGGAAGGAACAAGTTGATTCGAGTATTAGGCGAACTTTCACATGCACTTGCTCTGGCTTCTTAACTTCAGAAAGATTGAGACCAAGAGACCGGCGGCAAAAGCAGTGATTCCATGGGCAAGCACTAGTTCCGGAACTGAAACTCTCGTTTGAGCAGGCAAGTCAGGTGGTAGAAGGAATCAAAACTTCTTCTGTCTGCCGCAGGGGGACGTCAATCGTGATGAATGAGTGCAAGCCCGTTAGTTACACTGTTCTAGATAAAGAGATGGGGGGTAGGATCTTTCCTTCTTTCAGGCAGCGTAGATGCTCATGGTGCGGCATACTTGTTTACAATTGATCCCATGGTCAAAAAAAGGAAGTTGACTGATGCTACTCCGACGCCGTAGGTTAGGCTACTATTGAGATTCTTCCATTATTAAGACATAATAGTCATACCCCAAAGGAAGAACTAGTGTTTAGATCGTCTATTTCACTCTTCTCTGAGTCCCTTCAACATAGGTAGCGCTCACAACGAGATAGGCAGCTCAGCTTACTATTCTTCCTACCCTAATGTATCAAGAATAGAATAGGTAGCACGGGTCAGCAAGCAAGCATAGCTAGATCTAAGATATCTGGATCAGAAGGTATATCCTACCCCAACCCACCACCCTTTCATCGATTGACCAATTTGTCTACTATGCTCTTTCTGCTTGATCACAGCTCGCCCTTCTTTCGTGCAGTGCACTTTGTTGATGATTGCAGGCATACTTGTTGAACATTCCTTTCGTGGACCATAAACAAGCTCTTCTCTGCCATCCTTGGACTACTTTATATCCAGAGAGAGAACCAATGCGAAATTCCATCCATCGTATGCTTGGCTATCTTTTCGGCATCCCTCAAACCCGGGAAGGGCGCTAAGCTCAAATGCTTATAGATTAGATAGAGGAGGACTTTTTCATTCTTGGGTGGACGGACTACATTACAGGGAGGGTGCTAACATCATATGGATAAGATACCCTATATTGAAGAGTCAGTCATCTCAGTATATGAAATAATGAATGGTTTAAGGTCAAGTGAGTGATCTTACAAAAAAGGAACGTAGAACGGGGAAGTTGTGCGACACGGACACACCACCCTATGATCGAAGACCCGATCACTAAATGGGTATCGAATCATTATCCAACGGTTTCACACCCGGATCTTATACACACATCTGGAGGAGTAAGCGTTAAACAAGATTAAATATAACATTCAGACGGACTACAAGGAATTACAATGTGCAGGAAGTAAATTAATAATGTCCGTACACAGTCCAACAATAATTACATGGTCCAACGAATTAATTAAGTATAAGCAGAAGTAAAGTACAACAACATCGGGGCATACCCCGGAACTGAGATAGCTGCTGGTATGATCGCACCCAGGAGAGCACCACACGCCGTCACACGCCACGAAGTCCGCACTTGAAAACCGCAGGGAGTGAGCCACACCAGAATTGGGCTCAGTAGGGATCATCCGATCCCTTGCCTCCCACTCACACACCCACAAGTGCAATTACCAAGATACAAGTGAACAAGATAAGTAAAGCTGTAACACATTACTCCTAATTCTCTCTATAAACCACATGCATTCGGAATATAACATGCATATTTCAGAAATCATTCTACCAAGGAACCTACAACTCGCGTCTCGGCAAAACGCGTCAACCACGTCTCTGAAAGTGGGAAAAACACCGACCTGCTGAGACCAAACAGTAACCCCTCGGATAGCACGCTGGCTACCTCGGCGGTTACTCCTTCCCCCAGCAAACACCGACCCGCTGAGACCAAACAGTAACCCCTCGGATAGCACGCTGGCTACCTCGGCGGTTACTCCTTCCCCCAGCAAACACCGACCCGCTGAGACCAAATAGTAACCCCTCGGATAGCACGCTGGCTACTCCGGCCCAACTGGCTCAGGTGGTTACTCCTTCCCCCAGCACGAGTGACACTCCACAAGTACCACTCCGACACCGGTACAAGCTAGCTAACCCCGGGGTTCACCAGGTGACCCTCTCTCACTAGACGTCACCCCGCCACTGCTCCCGTCAGCGTTGTGTCCCTACCGCACCGACACAGGGTGTCAAACGCTACAACTGTCACTCTAGGTCCACAGTAACACAAAACATAGCACGGTGCGATCCGGTCACGTAAGAAGTCCACAGTCGCACGACATACAACACAGTGCCATCCGGTCACGAAGAGTTCATCATCATCGAGTATACTAAAGCATGCATTTAACCAACTATCTAGCAGTGTAAACACATTTTACTGGCATGGATTAGTGTGGTTCTGTCTTGAATCGCGTCGCCCAAGGCCGACGCCATTCAAGCACCCTAAACTGGTTTATGAAATCCTGGCCTCAGAACATGGCCTAAAAGGCGTTGCTACAGGTAGCCGCCTTTTAAAAGGCGTCGACATCCTCAGACGCCATTCACACAAAAATCCGGAATTAGCAGAAAACCTTAATCGGGGGATTTCTGCCTAAAAGGCGTCATGGTGGCCCGACGCTATTCCAAATCGCGTTGTCCAAGTATGACGTCTTTTAGCGCCAGAATCCTCGAATTGACAGAGCCTGAGTGGAACGATTTCTGCCTAAAAGGCGTCATGATGGCCCGACGCCCTTCTAAAAGGCGTCGTCCATGCACGACGTCTTTTAGCGCCAGAAACCAGGTCCTGTCTCTTGCCCGAAGTCTCCCTTTTCACCCCCAAAAACCCCAAAATCGCCCAAAAATAGAGGAGAAAGAGGGGCAAGCCAAACCATCATAAACCCACATTCATAGAAACCCCCATTCCCATCAAGATGACCCCCTAACATGCTTGTTCTACCCCCAAACGCATCATGCAGCACATGGAAACTACGGATGAAACGAGTGCAATCTACGCAAGGTTCGTCCCCCTACCGGTTCTTGAACTCCTCCTGGCTCCGTGCCGCCGAACCGCCGCACCGCAGGCCGCCGCCAGTACCCCCGAGGATGTCGCCACTCTGCCGGGACGTCGGCCGCCGTCCGGAGAATGGAACGCCGCGAAGGAAGTGGTGGTGGTAGTGGTGAGAGGTAGAGAGGCGTTGGAGTGGTGGAAGAGGAAGAAGAGGAAGGGAAAGGGGAAGAAAGGGGTCGGAGGAGGCGGAGAGGGGGAGGAGAGAGAGAGAGAGGGTGAGAAAATGAGGGAAAGAAAGGAAGGCTCGCGGGGTCAACCCGAACAATGGTAAAACGCGTCGACCTATCCAGACGCCTATTAGATGACAAGACGGGCCGTACCAACAGGAGCTCTGAAACGCGTCCATCACTACCGACGCCGTTCAAACGACAAGACCGGCACCGTACACTGACATCTCAGGGTCGCAGTCTGAATCGCGTCGTCCATCACAGACGCCTATCAGACGACAAGTCAGGGGCCGTACTCTCGCGGTCCGAAATCCACCCACGTGGCGCCCACGTGGCACAACAGCTAAAGACCTAAATGGCGTCTACCTGGAAAGACGCCGTTTGAAAGGCGTCGTGCAGGGCCGACGTCATTAAAGGAAAATTCTCAAGACCCCTCAAGGTCCAAACCAGGGGATTCCGACCCGAAACCGACCCGGACACTGAACCCGAAACCTCAGTCCTTACACTATCTATCCTCAAGGAAAGAAGAAGGTTAGCGGCATGCAAGTCATTAGCAAGAGAACATAGGAGGCATAGGCTAGCGTGAATACAAACCCTGTCGTTAAGACCTTTGAGCTTTGTTGCCATGTTTTGAGCTGGGTCGAAGTACCGTGGGTTATCAAAAGACCAGTAAAAAGCCAATCTTCTCTCTATATTCTATTTTGGGCTAAAGGGATTTAAAAAACCTCTGGTGACCACACCAAGGCGCCATTCAGGCAAGGAGGCCTAAAAGCTAGAAAGACGAAAGACAACGAATATCCGGGCTTAGAAGGGAAGAGGCAAGGACAAGTCCCTATTCTTTAGGCTCCTTTACTGCCGAAGCTACGATGGCCTAATACCCAGTCTGATCATTCTTCTCTCCCATGTGGGTCTAAGCTTCCAACGCGGATTTGCTTTAAAGCCACATGAAGCGGTCTCATTGTTGTCACTTCAACCGATAGCGTAGGAGTGATTGGTGTGGTGTACATACCGACTAAGCTCAAAGGTCAAATAGCGCCTATTCCCGCAAAGTCAATAGAAGATCAGCATTTCCCGCTCTTGGAATCAATTCCAGTCCTGAGATCGATGCTTGAACCCATTTCAGTGTAAGAGAGAGAACAATGCCAAGCTCTAAGCGATGCTTTGACCCGCCTTCGTAATTCACTTCAACCCCTAGTGACGGAGTGTTTGCAGTAGCAGTAGTTTCCGAGTCGATGCTTTTCTCTATTCTACGCTCCTTCTTTCTCGAGCTTAGCCTCTTCTTTCAGTGTGATCGTAGCAACCGGGCTTCGTAGATTGAGAAGAAAGAAGCGTTTAAGGCTTATTCCTTCCAGGGGAACCCCTTGGCAAGTAGATTTCCGATTCTCGGATGCCAAGCATAGAGCGATGAAACCAAACTCGGCACGCAACGTATTTCACTACGGCCCTGCTGCTTGAACGTATTCGATATCGGGAAGAGTTTCAACATCAACAAAGGAAAATAGGCCTAGTATAGGTACAAGGGCGGGGAAGGGAAAGAAAGATCTCTTTCGTAAGCCCCTCGCGCCCTTTAGAAGGAATTTGATGTTGAAGTGTACGGCGAGCAACTCGGGTTTTCCATAAGTTCTTTTCAGCTTAAAGATGCGGCACCAGTCTATACTAAAGCTTTGTTCTTCCTTACAGGTTCGAGTTTGACCTATCGCGTACGAGTGGATTCTTAGAAGAGAACCCCGAGAGAAAGATTAATTAAGTGGCTTTGGAAAGACCATTTCATATATGTCCCGATAGAAAGAGCTTACAGGTTAGTTACCGACCTATGAGACCCTTTACCTCGGACTGATTATCAAAAGGTCGATAGGAGTTTCAGTTGAAACATCGTCTTTTGCTGGAGGTGTGGATTCGCTTTCTGACGGTTATGGGCTTCTGCCTTTGCTGAGGGTGCGACCAAGAAAGCATGAGCCTTAGTTGAAGCAATAGCGGACTCCGTTCCTGGTGTACATTCTGACCAAGCTCAAAGGATGATTTCACCTATGACCGGAAAGCCTTTAGAAGGAGAGGTGGGGTATTCACCTAAAAACTACCTTCCTTGCCCAAAGAGCTTTCTCTTCTCATGCTTTACGAGTGAGGATTCGCGTACAAAGGGAGGGTCTTCTTTTAAGGCTGTTGAGTCTAAGGTTTTAGGGTTGCTTAGTTGGTTATCGGAATTCGAAGGACCCAAAGAGGGGTATCTAACCATGAGTCGTCGGTTCTTCTTGCTGCGGGATTGGGAATCCACCAACTGATCCATAGAACTCGCTTGCTTATGCCGATACCTGTAAGGACTGAGGTTTCGGGTTCAGTATTCGGGTCGGGTTCGGGCCGGATCCCCTGGTTTGGACCCTGAGGGGGGTCTTGAGAGTTTTGACTGAATGATGTCTGCACTGCTCGACGCCTTTCAAAAGGCGTCAGGTTGTGTGGACACCATTTAAGTCTGCTTGCTGTTGTGCCACGTGGGCGCCACGTGGGCGGGTTTCGGGCCGCGAGAGTACGGCCCCTGTCTCGTCGTCTGAACGGCGTCCGTGATGCACGACACGATTCAGACTGCGACTCCGCGATGTCAGTGTACGGTGCCTGACATGTCGTCTGAACGACGTCCGTGGTGGTCGACGCGTTTCAGAGCGCTGTCAGTACGGTCCGTCCTGTCACCTGATAGGCGTCTGTCTCTGTCGACGCGTTTTAGCCAGTTTCTGATTGACCCCGCGAGCCTCCCCTTCTTTCCCTCATTCTCGCTTTCACCCTCTCTCTCCTCGTTCTCTCCGCCCTCTCCGACCCTCTTTTCCCCTTTCCCTTCCTCTTCTTCCTCTTCCATCACTCCAACACCTCCCTACCTCTCACCTCTA
The DNA here is from genome assembly GCA_030544215.1 of Zantedeschia hybrid cultivar. Taxonomy (NCBI): domain Eukaryota; kingdom Viridiplantae; phylum Streptophyta; class Magnoliopsida; order Alismatales; family Araceae; genus Zantedeschia; species Zantedeschia hybrid cultivar. The sequence continues at coordinate 32,372,801 of JARZZO010000009.1, read as the reverse complement.
CCTCCACCACTTCCTTCGCGGCGTTCCATTCTCCGGACGGCGGCCGACGTCTCGGCGGAGTGGCGGCATCCTCGGAGGTACCGGCGGCAGTGTGCGGTGCGGAGAGACGGCGGCACGGAGCTTGGAGGAGTTCAAGAACCGGTAGGGGGACGAACCTTGCATGGACTGTGGTTGTCTTGCTCGTGATTTCCTTGGCGTGGCATGATGTGTTTTGGGTTAGAATGAGCATGTTTAGGGGGTTTTCTTGTGGGAATGGCCGTGTTCGAGATCGTGGAATTGTAGCATGCTCGTGATAGTTTGATTTCCCTTTTCTCCCCCTTCTGTTTTGGGCGTTTTGGGGTTTTTGGGTTTAAGGGGAGAAACCCTCGGGTTGAACCAGGGAACCAGGTTTCTGGCGCTAAACGGCGTCATGCCTGGTCGACGCCTTTTAGAAGGACGTCGGGCCAGTATGACGCCTTTTAGGCAGAAACCTCCCTGTTCGAGGTTTTGTGAGTTTGGGATTCTGGCGCTAAATGACGTCATGCTTGGACGACGCCATTTCGAATGGCGACGTGCCAGCATGACGCCATTTAGGCAGGAAAATCCCCCGACTGAGGCTTCTGCAACTCTGGAATTTTGGTGTGAATGGCGTCTGTGGACTCTGACGCGTTTTGGGGCATAATCTGATTTTAATGAACCTGTTTGAGGAGCTTGAATGGCGTCGACCTCGGTCGACGCGATTCAAGACAGAACTGCATTAACTCCTGTTGTTAACACATGTTTCACGGTTGGATGGTTCAAATGCATGCTTTAAGTTGTACGCTGAGACGGAGGTTTACTGTGTAAATGGAATCATGTTATGTGTGTGTGTGTGCTTATGCGAATATAGAATCGGAATAACTGTGGTTTACGTTTGTCACCTTGGGCCGATGGGGAAGGGCCATGGTGTCTGTGAGGCATTGTGCCGTACCGGTGGGAGGAGTGGTACATGTTGTGTTTTACCTTTGGCTGAGGGAAGCAGAACCACCTTGAGCCCATCGGGCCGGAGTAGCCGGTGCGCTATCCGAGGGGTTGCTGTTTGGTCTCAGCGGGTCGGGGTTTCCTTGTTTGTCGTGACAGCTTCCGGCGCGTTTCTTGCTGTGGAGCTGGTTGTGGTACTGTTGGAGTTGTTTTACCCCTTTAGCCACTGGGCTTGATGTGACCTTTGATCAAGGTTACGAGTGGTACCCTTCGCCCTTTGGCCTGACGCAGCCCGGGAGGTTAGGGTTGTGGGTAGTTCCTGTAGCTTCGGCTTGACGGGGGTTCGCCGGTCCCCAGGGCCCTCCTGAAGCGCCGAGGCCTGGCGTGGAGGAAATCCGGTCGGTAGGACAGTAGTCTAGACTGCTTGTGTGCATACGTAGCTGGGCATTGGTGGTTCACTGGTCCCAGTTAGTCCTAGTTTGACTCACTGCCTCACCCTACGGTGCCCCGGAACACTGTAGGGGCGGACAGGCGTGAGTAGTGGTGGTGTTGTGAGGCGACGGTTGTTGACAGTCGACAGTGTGGTTTGGTCGCTTCGTGGACCTCGGTTATGAGTCGTGACTTTGTGTTGGGTTCTGCGGACTACTTAGACTGTGTCTATTACCTTACTTGTGCTTGCGTTTTATATCAAGTTTGGGAGCTATGTTTACTGCTTTATTTAATTACCATATATCTATGTTATTGCTCTTGAGGGTGTGTGAGTGGGAGGCAGGAGATCGGATGATCCCTACTGAGCCCAATTCTGGTGTGGCTCACTCCCTGCGGTTTCAGGTGTGGACCTCGTGGCGTGTGGTGGCGGGCGGTGTCTTCTTGGTGTGCAGACCAGCAGCTATCTCAGTTCCGGGGTATACCTCGATGTTGTTGTACTTTACTTATGCCTGTACTTATTTAATTTGTTGGACCATGTAATTATTGTTGGACTGTATACGGACATTGTTAATCTCTTTCCTGCGCACTTGTACTTTCCTTGTAGTCCGTGAAATTGTTATATTTAGCCTTGTTTAACGCTTACTCCTCCAGATGTGTTGTGTGAGAACCAGGTGTGAACCCGCAGTTAATGGGCCGACATCCATTTAGTGATCGGGTCTCCGGTCATAGGATGGCGAGTCGTTACAATACCGGTCTTCTTCCTGCTTCTTTTCTCCTTCGCTCTAAAGTCAAAGCAGTACCTGTTGCGATAGAGTTCACTCCTTCCTCTTCGATGAATGAACTAGTTTCCGGTAGCTGTTAATGGATTTGTAGGTAATGCTAATTCCTTCCTTTCTCGGTCTGATTCTACGTTCTCCCGGTGTGCTGCAACCATTAGATCAAGAATAGGAAAGTCCACTTGACTGATTCATAGTGCAGATAGAACATCTTTCTCATTTGTATATTTTCAATCGATTTCTTCTTTTTGCTTTTCTACCTTCTATACAAAGTGGTCACGTACATGTGTCTTTCTACGCTATTTATATGCCTTATAGTCTGCTATTCAAGGAAACCCGATCCTTCTCCAATGCCCGCTGATAGTTTGCCCTATCGCTTTAGACTTGAAGAGAGTATCGATGAATTCACCAGTTCCTCTTTGCCAGGTATTCGCTCTTACCTATTCTTCTTTCTTTCTTGGTCAAGCATTTGAACTTAGAAGAGCACTAATTAGATCAAGAAAGGCATGGCTGGCTTAGGACTTTACTGCTTGTTTCGTCCTTTCAGGAGACATTTCATCCCAATGAGCTGCTTGTGCGGTGTCGAAGGAAAGACAGGGTGGACCTAATTCCCAGCTGAAGAATACACGTTGAGAGATCGAATAGAACTCAAAGGTAGGATTCCCCTCTTGCGCATTCGCTCTAGCTTCCGGTGTGTCTTAGCAACTAGTGAAATACGTAGCTTGCCAAGTATAGTTGATTCCCTTCGTTAGGGCTTGCTCTTTGGGTGCTTACTTGATATAAAGCGCAAGACTAGAACTCAGAAGAAGAGAACGGAAAAAGCTGTGATTCTATATTGCTTTCACACATAACTGATCTTTATTATAAGCTATTACTTGATTGATCAAATCACCATAGCGGAAAAGAGCCTACGAGAGAGAAGAGGAAGACAAGAAACTATCATCAAAAAGTCCTAACTATCAAGCTCAAGCCTTTGAAGAGCTTAGATCGATCTCTGGGGAAAGAGCAACTCCTACGCTATCAGTTTCAACTCAAACTATGATCAAAGAGGAGGGAAGACGGCAAATCTTTCTATTGACTTTCCATGTCGATTCCCAGTGATGCTTGCGTCTTCCTTTAAGGAGTTGCGATAGAGTCGCTTTAGCTTTAGATTAGATTAGACAAAGCTCTCGCTTTTAGGGTATGAGCTCTTGATTCTATTCCTTTACCGGTCTGATTCATCGACCTATCATGACAAGGAAAGTACGTTCCCGAGGACTTATTATCCTTTGTTCAAAACAAAACCCGGGCACATGCCTTCGAAACCTATCGCAACTGTTGGAGTAACGACCTCTACACCTGTTCTTCTTCGATCCCATACAAAGCCGTATATAGGGTCTTCCCCATCTACTGAGAAAGCACTTCCGCCTTCGTTTACGTTAGGGTTTCACCAGTGACTCTTCCTAATGACTTCCTTGAACTATGCTATTGCTGCTTGTTGACGTCCGGGATTGGCTTCCCTTCGCTTAGAGCTTGCTGAGTCCTTTATTTGAACATACATTGAACTGTAAATAAGCCATGTAAAGTCTTTAGAAGTTGCGGTGGTCAAATTCTTTCTTTGAACTTCGTAATTCACTATGACCATCTTTTCTATAGCAGGTTGCAACGCGGATGAGAGTGCTTTGTCTAAGCCTTTGCTAGTTGGAACTAAAACTTAGAACTTCTGTCTTAAAACTTTCTTACTCTAGTTATCGGCTTAGATTGCTAGCTTAATAACTCACTACTGGCTGTGCCCTTACTTTAAGCCTTTGATGCTAACCATACCTCACTTGCTTACAGATTAGAGCGTGGGAGAGCATTATCAAACTAAAGACTACTACTTTTGACTCCTCTGTGATTAGGCGGATTACTATAGCACCAGTCCCGGGACTTCCTGACCTGGGATTACTTGCTTAGCTAGTTGCCTTGCTCGCAGGGTTAGATGGTTTATCCACTTCCGTACTTCCTAAAAGAAAAGTGAGGAACCAGCGCTAACCTTCGAATTCCCATTTGACTAGAGGGAGCTCTTTTCAGAAACTGGTGCTATACCCTTGGATAGCTAGAGGAAGCGTGCGGACGACCCGCCCTTGACTGTAGGAGTCAGCTTGTGATCAAGCAAAGATAGTCAAAGGGTGACAAGGCAAAGGTGCCTTCTTGAATCCGCTCTTACAGGTCTCATATCCGCTGGTTGAGTGAAAATGGAAATGTTGAATGGAATAAGCACTAGACCGAGTTCGGTCAGATCAATAGTTGGCTTATGGCGGGGGAAGAGGGGCATAGCGAATATCTGCTTCAAAAGAAAGCTTGGAGTGTGCCTTCCGCTACTGAGGAACTCGGATCCTCTGTAACGACCCGCCACCCTATAATCGGAGATCCGATTACTAAATGGGTACCGAATCATTAATTTGGAACCAAACCAGGATCTAGTAAGTCTGGGAAATAAATAATAAACTAAGCTAAACATTCACATCGCATTGAATTGAAAGTGCAGAAATTAAAATTATTACAATGCGACTCGATACAGCAAATAATTACATATTCCAACTGAAAAGAAATAATTAAACATACAGGCCAGAGATAAATAACAACTACATCGGGGCATACCCCGGAACAACTGCCGAAGACGCACAACACACGGCCGCACACGCCGCTTTAAGTCTGCTGGGAGTCCTCACCTGAAAACCGCAGGGGTGAGTCTCAAGACAAGACTCAGTAGGGATCCTTCGATCCCCACTGCCCACGCACACACCCACAAGTGTAAAGTACAGCTAACAGTAAAGTAACAAGTGTAGTGGCAGGTACAATATCTAATTCTCTACGTGAGAACGCATGCAGTCGAAATATAATAAACATGCACATTCTAAACCAGCCGTTAGAAAATCCACAACTGTAGTCTCGATAGAACCCGCCGACCGTACAAACAACGGTGAGAAAAACCTCGACCCGCTGAGACCAAGGAGTAGCCCCTCGGATAGCACGCTCGCTACTCCGGCCCAACTGGCTCAGGTGACTACCCCTTCCCTCAGCATGAGTGACTCTCCGAATGTACCACTCCGACACCGGTACTAGCTGACCCCGGGGTTCACCAGGTGACCCTCTCTCACTAGGCGTCACCCCGCCCACGCCCCCACCGGCGCTGTGCTCACGCCCCCACCAGCACAGGGTGATAAAGTGCTACAATGTCACTCCAGGTCCACAGTAACTGAAAACGCAACACAGTGCGATCCGGTCACGTGAAAAGCCCGCGATCGCATAACACACATAGAACCATCCGATCATGAGGAATCCATCTCTATCGGGTGCACTAAAACATGTGCTAACCAACTATCTAGCAGTATGAACACGTTTTACTGGCATGAATTAGTGAGATTCTGTCTTGAATCGCGTCGACCAAGGTCGACGTCATTCAAGCTCCAAGTACAGGTTCATATAAATCAGTTTTCAGAATCTGGCCTTAAAAGGCGTCGACACCAGTGGTCGCCTTTTAAAAGGCGTCGACATCCTCAGACGCCATTCAACACAGAAACCCGGAATTCCAAGGCCTTTACTCAGGGGATTTTCTGCCTTAAAAGGCGTCGTGGGTGCCTGACGCCATTCAAAAATGCGTCGTTCACCCATGACGTCTTTTAAGCTCGGAATCCCCGACCTGGCAGACTGTCTGTCAGGCGATTCCTGTCTAAAAGGTGTCGTGATGGCCCGACGCCCTTCAAAAAGGCGTCGTCCATGCACGACGTCTTTCAACCCCAAGAACCAGAATCGCCCTAAGCCCGAGGGCTCCCTTTCCAACCCCAAACAAACCCAAAAACGGAGGGAAAAAGAGAAGCAATACCATCCATAGGCAATACATTCGTGGAAATCCCCCTTGTCATCAAATGAACTCCTAAACATGCTCATTCTAACCCCCAAACCAAAGATCTACCACATGCATAAACGAGGAAAAACATGATTTTAAGCACGATGCTATGGGGAACGTCACCCTACCGGACACTCGAATTCCTCCAAGCTTCAAGCCGTCCACCCGTCTCGCCCCACGCCGCCGCCGGTACCGCCGTGGTCGTTCTTGCTCCACCGTGACGTCGGCCGCCGTCCGGAGAGTAGAACGCCGCAGTGGAAATGGAGGTGGTAGTGGTAGGAACCAGGTAGAGGATGGAGTGGAGGGAGAGGCGAAATGGTGGGAGGAAAAGAGGGAGGAGGAGGGGTCGCCGCCGGTCGCCGGAGGAGAAGGAGAGTAGGAGAAAATGAGGGAAAGAAGGAGGGCTCGCGGGGTTAACCAGAAACTGGCTAAAACGCGTCGACATGCACGGACGCCAATCAGGTGACGTGACGGCCGCTCTGACAAGATTCTGAAACGCGTCGTCCTACACAGACGCCATTCAGACAACTTGTCAGGGCCGTACTCTGACACACCCAGAGTCACAGTCTAAAAGGCGTCGTCCCACGCGGACGCCGTTCAGACGACATGGCAGGGCCGTACTCTCGCGGCCCAAGGTCAGTCCATGTGGCACCCACGTGGCAGAACCTGAAACGCGTCTGCCACGGTGGACGCCGTTCAAAACGCGTCTCGAGGTCCTGACGCGATTCTACTCAGAACCCCCGCCCCTCACAAGGGCTAGAACTACAGGGTCCGACCCGAAAACCGGATCCGAAAGTCTCGATCCTTACATTCTCCCCCCCTTAAAAGAAATTTCGCCCTCGAAATTGACTGCTAGGAATAACAAGGTCACAACGGGGATACAAGTTCACAGGGATACTTACGAAAAGAGATAAGGAAATTGCTCCCGCATCTCATCCTCTCGCTCCCAGGTTGCCTCACCTCTGGAGCGGTACTGCCAAATCACCTTGACCAACGGTACGACCTTGTTCCGCAAGACCTGATCTCTGCGATCCTCAATACGAACCGGATACTCTGGGAATGACAAATCCTCAGCGACCTCCAACTCTGAAAAATCCAACACATGGGACGGATCTTGAACGTACTTCCTCAGCAAGGACACATGGAACACATCGTGCACTCCTGCAAGATTGGGCGGCAAGGCCAGCTGATACGCGGTCTCCCCAATTCGAGCAAGAATGGGAAAAGGTCCAATATATCGCGGACTCAGCTTGCCTCGCTTCCCGAATCTCATCACACCCCTGGAGGGTGGGACTCGGAGAAACACGTAGTCCCCAACCTCAAATTCAAGTGGTCTCCGTCGGATGTCAGCATAACTCTTCTGTCTGTTCTGAGCTGCGGTCAACCTCTGCCGAACTGTCCTGGCAATCTCAGCACACTGCTGCACTAACTCAGGTCCTGCTATCTGCCTTTCACCGATCTCGGACCAGCACACCGGAGATCGACACGGCCGCCCATACAAAGCCTCATAAGGCGCCATGCCGATGCTAGAATGATAGCTGTTGTTGTAGGCAAACTCCACAGTGGACAAATGTTGTTCCCACGAACCTCCCCAGTCTAGGCAACACGCCCTGAGCATATCCTCCAGGGTCTGAATAGTCCTCTCCGACTGCCCGTCAGTCTCTGGATGGTAGGCCGAGCTGAAAGCCAACTGAGTTCCCAACGCCTGCTGAAAGCTCTTCCAGAATCTGGAAGTAAACCTCGGATCTCGATCTGATACAATGGACAAGGGTACCCCGTGCAAAGAGATAATCTGGTCCACAAACAACTTAGCCAGCTTGCCGACCGACCAGTCCTTCTTAATGGCTAGGAAGTGTGCCGACTTGGTCAGCCGATCAACGATGACCCAGATAGCGTCTCTCCTGCTAGGGGATGCAGGCAATCCCATCACAAAGTCCATCGTCACATGCTCCCATTTCCACTCAGGAATCGGCAAGGGCTGCAGCAACCCTCCTGGTCTCTGATGCTCGGCTTTAACCTGCTGGCATGTCATACATCTAGCCACATACTCAGCCACATCTCTTTTCATACCGGGCCACCAGAAATGCCTCCTCAAACAGTGATACATCTTTGTTATCCCGGGATGCACTGCATACCTCGAACGGTGCGCCTCATCAAGAACACATCTGCGCACGTCTTCCTCAGTCGGGACATAGAGTCTGCCTCTGAATCTGACGGTACCATCATCCCACAACTCAACCTCAGACCTCTGGAGAATCTGCGGTAACTCAGCATCTGCCCTCTGAGCCTCAATCACAGCATGGTACACAGCCGGTCTCACAGTCAAGCTGACAAGTACACTGCTCTATCCTCTTCACGTGGAACCCTAAAGGAGGATTCCACCACCTGCTCAAATAATTTCCACTGCCGAATCATGAGGTATGACATGACCGTCTTCCGACTCAAAGTGTCTGCCACTACATTCGCCTTGCCCGGATGATAAGAAAGGTCAAAGTCATAATCCTTAATAAACTCCATCCACCTCCGCTGCCTCAGATTCAGGTCTCTCTGAGTGAACACATATTTCAAGCTCTTGTGATCTGTAAAAAGCTGAAATTTTTCTCCGTATAAGTAATGCCTCCAGATCTTCAGTGCAAACACCACAGCTGCAAGCTCCAAATCATGAGTAGGATAGTTCTCTTCATGCCTCTTCAGCTGCCGAGAAGCATAAGCAACTACCCTGCCATGCTGCATAAGGACTGCTCCCAAACCTCGACGGGACGCATCTGAGTAAACCACAAATCCACCTGACCCAGATGGAAGCACCAGCACTGGGGCTGACGTGAGACGAGTTTTTAGCTCAATAAAACTCTGCTCACAATCCTCAGTCCACACAAAACAAACTCCCTTTCGAGTCAACCTCGACAAGGGGGCCGCTATCGAAGAAAATCCCTGAACAAACCGCCTGTAATATCCGGCAAGCCCCAGAAAGCTCCTGATCTCAGTCACTGAAGTCAGCCTGCTCCAGTCCATCACTGCCTCTATCTTAGCTGGATCCACTGCGATGCCTTCACCAGAAATAACGTGCCCAAGGAAGTGCACCTCGTTCAGCCAAAATTCACATTTGCTGAACTTGGCATAAAGTTGGTGCTCTCTCAGGACCTGCAACACTGCCCGAAGATGAGCAGCGTGCTCTTCCTCAAAAGAAGAATAGATCAGAATATCATCAACAAACACAACTACAAACTGGTCCAGGTAGGTCCTGAAGACTCGGTTCATCAGATCCATAAAGGCCGCCGGAGCATTGGTTAAGCCGAAGGGCATAACCAAAAACTCATAATGCCCATACCGAGTCCTGAAAGCCGTCTTACTAACATCCACATCCCTGATTCTCATCTGATAGTATCCAGATCTCAGATCGATCTTGGAAAACACCCTCGCGGTCTGCAGCTGATCCATCAAGTCATCGATCCTAGGAAGCGGGTACTTATTCTTTATTGTCACCTGGTTCAGCTGCCTATAATCGATGCACAATCTCAAGGAACCATCCTTCTTCCTGACAAACAGAACTGGAGCACCCCACAGAGATGTACTGGGACGAATGAAACCCTTATCCAGCAACTCCTGCAATTGCGCCTTCAACTCAGCGAGTTCGGCTGGCGCCATCCGATACGGGGCCTTAGACAAAGGCGCCGTACCTGGTGCAAGCTCGATGGTAAACTCGACCTCTCGCTGAGGAGGAAGGCCAGGCAGCTCCTCAGGAAATACATTGACGAAATCACAAACAACAGGCACCTCCCAGGGACTGGGACTAGCACAGACATCAGAAACAACGACAGAGGCTAAGAAAGCCTCGCAGCCACCAGCAAGCAACCTCCGTGCCTTAAAGGCCGAAATGAGAATACCTCGAGAAGAAAGCCTAATACCTTGGAAGAAGAAGGTCGGGATGTCCGGAATAGAGAAGCGCACCCTCTTCCTGTGGCAGTCCACCTCCGCATAAAAGGCTTCCAACCAATCCATACCCAGGATGATATCAAAATCACGGATAGCAAGTACAACCAACTGGGCAGGTAGCACATGACCCTCAATGGTCAAGGGAACATTCCTCAAACAATTATAAGATATCATGAAGTCTCCAGAAGGAACCTCAACCATCAGACCATCAGACAACTCATCAACGGGTGCAGAAAGAATATCTAGGAACTGCTCGGAAATAAAAGAATGCGAAGCACCTGAATCGATCAACACATGCACAGAGTTCCCAAGGACAGAGAGTGTACCTTCCACCAAGTTGGACGCGCGAGCCTCCCTCCTGGTGATAGCTAGAACTCTCCCCTGAGTCCTTGGCTTCTTCTGATCGCCATGACCCTGCCCCTGCGGGCACTGCCTCGCCAGGTGGCCCTGTTGGCCGCAAGTAAAACACCTCCTGGGAAGAGTGGGACACTGAGTCCCGCCATGAGCACCACCACATTGCTGACAAACTGCCGGAAGCCTCTGAGCTGGCTCCTGCTGTGCACTGGATGCTGACTGACTTTGCTGACCCTGCCTGGGCCTGCTGCTGCCGCTGCTGCCACTACTGCTGCCACCACCCTTGAAGAATCTCCTGAATCGGGAGCCGAGTGACGACGATCCCGATCCGACCGAAGGAGCCGGTGCCGCTGCCTTACCCCTGCCTCGCACTGGCCCCTGAACAGTCTGCCCTCTATCCCGGGCCGACTGGTTCTGCTGAGCCTCTACAGCTGCTGCACGCCTAACTGCTGACGCCAAGTCTGTACAACAATGGGACGCCACGAAGTTCCTCAAACTGAGCCTAAGCCCATCCACAAACCTCTCCGTGCGGCGCACCTCGTCCTCAGATATAAAAGGCACGAACTGTCCCAACGAAACAAACTTCGCCTCGTACTCAAGTACCGTCATACTCCCCTGCGTCAGATCCATAAACTCCCTCTCCTTGGCTTGCTGGACATGTCTAGGGAAATATTGTGCATTGAACTCCTTGACAAAGGTCTCCCAAGAAATTTCCCTAAGACTCCTGTCCCCATAAGACAAACTCTTCAGTGTGGTCCACCAGTCATAGGCGCTATCCTTCAGCATGAAGGTAGCCAGCGGGGTCCTCTCTACTGCTGCACAGTCCATAGTATCAAAAGTCTTCTCAATCTCTCTAAGCCAATGAATGGCCTCGTCAGGGTCGGGACGACTGGTGAAGTGAGGTGGCCTCAGCTTCAAGAACCTCTCAAGTGTAGCTGTGGTCCCTCCCCGAGCACTAGAACCCTCGCTAGGATCTCGTGTCTGATATCGAGCCATAATATCCATCATGGCCTCCATAAACTGCTCAACACTCGGCCTCCCTGCCTCGGACCCACTAGGGACATCTCCCCGCTCTCGAATAACTGGCATCCTCTTCCTGGGAGCCATCTACTCGCCTACAATTACAAAATCAAAAGTTCTAATTAGAGTCCTAAAACCTATGCTACCGCCGTGCCTGTACGGGATAATGTATTTATTTGCCGAATTACAATATTTAACCTAGTTATTTATTTATTTGCCAGACCGTATGCTCTGATACCAACTGTAACGACCCGCCACCCTATAATCGGGGATCCGATTACTAAATGGGTACCGAATCATTAATTTGGAACCAAACCAGGATCTAGTAAGTCTGGGAAATAAATAATAAACTAAGCTAAACATTCACATCGCATTGAATTGAAAGTGCAGAAATTAAAATTATTACAATGCGACTCGATACAGCAAATAATTACATATTCCAACTGAAAAGAAATAATTAAACATACAGGCCAGAGATAAATAACAACTACATCGGGGCATACCCCGGAACAACTGCCGAAGACGCACAACACACGGCCGCACACGCCGCTCTAAGTCTGCTGGGAGTCCTCACCTGAAAACCGTAGGGGTGAGTCTCAAGACAAGACTCAGTAGGGATCCTTCGATCCCCACTGCCCACGCACACACCCACAAGTGTAAAGTACAGCTAACAGTAAAGTAACAAGTGTAGTGGCAGGTACAATATCTAATTCTCTACGTGAGAACGCATGCAGTCGAAATATAATAAACATGCACATTCTAAACCAGCCGTTAGAAAATCCACAACTGTAGTCTCGATAGAACCCGCCGACCGTACAAACAACGGTGAGAAAAACCTCGACCCGCTGAGACCAAGGAGTAGCCCCTCGGATAGCACGCTCGCTACTCCGGCCCAACTGGCTCAGGTGACTACCCCTTCCCTCAGCATGAGTGACTCTCCGAATGTACCACTCCGACACCGGTACTAGCTGACCCCAGGGTTCACCAGGTGACCCTCTCTCACTAGGCGTCACCCCGCCCACGCCCCCACCGGCGCTGTGCTCACGCCCCCACCAGCACAGGGTGATAAAGTGCTACAATGTCACTCCAGGTCCACAGTAACTGAAAACCCAACACAGTGCGATCCGGTCACGTGAAAAGCCCGCGATCGCATAACACACATAGAACCATCCGATCATGAGGAATCCATCTCTATCGGGTGCACTAAAACATGTCCTAACCAACTATCTAGCAGTATGAACACGTTTTACTGGCATGAATTAGTGAGATTCTGTCTTGAATCGCGTCGACCAAGGTAGACGCCATTCAAGCTCCAAGTACAGGTTCATATAAATCAGTTTTCAGAATCTGGCCTTAAAAGGCGTCGACACCAGTGGTCGCCTTTTAAAAGGCGTCGACATCCTCAGACGCCATTCAACACAGAAACCCGGAATTCCAAGGCCTTTACTCAGGGGATTTTCTGCCTTAAAAGGCGTCGTAGGTGCCTGACGCCATTCAAAAATGCGTCGTTCACCCATGACGTCTTTTAAGCTCGGAATCCCCGACCTGGCAGACTGTCTGTCAGGCAATTCCTGTCTAAAAGGCGTCGTGATGGCCCGACGCCCTTCAAAAAGGCGTCGTCTATGCACGACGTCTTTCAACCCCAGGAACCAGAATCGCCCTAAGCCCGAGGGCTCCCTTTCCAACCCCAAACAAACCCAAAAACGGAGGGAAAAAGAGAAGCAATACCATCCATAGGCAATACATTCGTGGAAATCCCCCTTGTCATCAAATGAACTCCTAAACATGCTCATTCTAACCCCCAAACTAAAGATCTACCACATGCATAAACGAGGAAAAACATGATTTTAAGCACGATGCTATGGGGAACGTCACACTACCGGACACTCGAATTCCTCCAAGCTTCAAGCCGTCCACCCGTCTCGCCCCACACCGCCGCCGGTACCGCCGTGGTCGTCCTTGCTCCACCGTGACGTCGGCCGCCGTCCGGAGAGTAGAACGCCGCAGTGGAAATGGAGGTGGTAGTGGTAGGAACCAGGTAGAGGATGGAGTGGAGGGAGAGGCGAAATGGTGGGAGGAAAAGAGGGAGGAGGAGGGGTCGCCGCCGGTCGCCGGAGGAGAAGGAGAGTAGGAGAAAATGAGGGAAAGAAGGAGGGCTCGCGGGGTTAACCAGAAACTGGCTAAAACGCGTCGACATGCACGGACGCCAATCAGGTGACGTGACGGCCGCTCTGACAAGATTCTGAAACGCGTCGTCCTACACAGACGCCATTCAGACAACTTGTCAGGGCCGTACTCTGACACACCCAGAGTCGCAGTCTAAAAGGCGTCGTCCCACGCGGACGCCGTTCAGACGACATGACAGGGCCGTACTCACACGGCCCAAGGCCAGCCCACGTGGCAGAACCTGAAACGCGTCTGCCACGGTGTACGCCGTTCAAAACGCGTCTCGAGGTCCTGACGCGATTCTACTCAGAACCCCCGCCCCTCACAAGGGCTAGAACTACAGGGTCCGACCCGAAAACCGGATCCGAAAGTCTGGATCCTTACATCCTCTTTCTTTGGCTTTTTTGTCTTAGTTGCGATTCCGATATAGCTTTTAAAGAACTATAACTGGGGCAGTGGGTGTGGAAGGGGATAGAAAGTTAGCTTGGTTCAAGAGCCCGAAAATAAAGATTTCTTGCTGTCTGCTACGCTTCCATTTATTAAAACTTTAGAATAAGTATTTTTGCCTTGTTCGCGGTTTCCTATTCGATAGGTTCCCTTTTGACCGATTGCTTGTCAGTCCTTGGAGTTGGATTTGCTGTTCGGACTGGGAATTGCAACTAAAGGTGGCCGGCATATCGGGCTCTTCATTTAAAGAGTTGTCTAGGTCTGGTGAAGTGGGAAGTCTTGTTGAATATCGAGCTGTCAACTCTACTTTTGCCTATTCTCTTCAGTGAACCCCTGTTCTTGTGCTTCTTCTGATTTCCGACGTCTTTGAACTTCCCTTTTCAGTCGCAAGTCATTAAGTGAAAAAGGAACTCCACTCTTCCCTTCCAACCTAAACCAATGTGCATGTCCGGCCTTTCTTTCATTGTTTGAAGTCTCAAAGAGTTCATCATTGTCAGAAGACTCCTCGGAAGTTTCAAAGCAACTCAACTCGCCTTGGCCTTTTTGCCTTGTTAGGTCTTCCAAAAGTTTCCTTGTTAGACCCCTGCGTGTTTAAAGGCTTAAAAATAGTCCTTTTAGCTCGAGCTATAAAAGAGATCTGCTAGAGTAATGGTGTTACAAATATCCCTCTTACCCTTCCCGTCTGTATTTATCTTGATGCATGGAATCGTTTTCTTTCTTCTTCTTCTCTTCACATCTCGAAAGGTGACCAAGATCCGCATACTACGCTCTAAGCTCCAAAGCGAGCGCCAATGGAAATGAATTCCTTGGGGTTTGACCCTGCGTCGGGAATAGTCGAACTCAACCTGCTACCTTCTCGATGCGTCGATTTCTCAATAAACAAATAGGACAGGAATACCGTAATGAAACTGTGCTTAAAGGTTGCTTCTTTAACTTAATTTACTGCCCTCCAGCATTCGTCTTTCAAATTAGACTGACCCAAAGGGGTGCAGTAGAGGAGTTCAGTTCAAAGGCGAAGCTCACTTCAGGACTCCTTCACTAGGCTTTCTGGCAGCCTAAGCTAAGTAAGAAGAAAGAGGATGAAATTCCTTGCCTGAAGTTGTGCTGATATAGCGTATTTAGCTTGAGACTGCACGGTGCTCTAGGCTTTGTTGGAAGGAAGAGCGAGATGAGTGCCAACTCAAACTACTACTGATAATGGAAGCCCCTTTCTTTCTCGTCTATCTATGTCATTCTTTGAAGTGAAGCAAGATCCACTGCCTTCCCTTTGTAAATCGAGAATAAATAGAAGAGAGGAGACCTACTTCTTTATTCCCTAAGGCTTCTCTCAGTTCGATGCTTTCATTGCAAAAAGTAGCTCCCAGGTTTTCTTTTCCCTTCAACCCTTGTATATATACGGGTTTGACATAACCTGGGGCTTCTGAGGATGCCCCGAGTTCACCACAGGGAGCTCATATGGCACCACCAAGACATCCAACTGTCTCAAACTCATGATTGATGGTGACCACATTTTGACGATCATAGGCTGGGCATCTAGAAAAAACATCATGCCACCTGGGATTGACCTTAGGTTGTTTTACTCATGTGAGGAGTTAGCTGATCACTTCAATTCAATAAAGTCGCTTATAGAATACCTACTTGTCTACGAAGCTTTCCTTCCCCAAAAATGCCATACTCATACTAGAAACTTTAAGCTTTCTATAACTAACAGAAGAAGGCTTGGAGTTACTATCCAAGTGAAGAGCCAACCAAGCAAGAACACCTGCGGCGTATAAAGGAGTTGTGACACCCCCGCGTACCATCTTTCTTTTCTAGTCGACTTTGCGCTGTTCTCAAATGCTCCCTAATCCACCTTCAAGGTTGACTTACAAAGCAGACTGAAGAAAAGATCCTTTTCAATTACGTTACCCAGAAATCGATGCCCCAAGGCAAGAAATACATTCTATGGCTTTCCCTTAGTAGCTTCCCTATCCACATGAGGACAGTAGCATATAGATCCTTAGTCATAAGCTAAAGTGTGTTCCATCCTTCTTTACTCAATGATTGATCCGTCCTTCGGAAAACTACTTATTTTCAATGCTTTGAATGGATTATCCTATTTTAAGAGCTAGTCTACATCTACTTTATTAGTTTTGGATTGAATCAATCACACCATCTGCTCTTTCAGGGAGTCCCGGCCTAGTGAGAGGAATACCGGCTCTGAGTTCGAACTATATTAATCCACCTACGGAAAAGTCATTCCTATCTCACTCGCAGCAAGATAGTTGTGAGTGGCTCCTGTGTCAATGTTGGCCTTTATTGGTTTCCCCTTCACTTTCAAATCGAGGTGCATTAGGCCTTTCTATTTGTTGCGCATTGGCCTAACGTACTCAATCTCATCATCCTCAAGAGGCGATGATGTAGACACCACAGCTTGATCATCCGTAGTCCGACAAGGCGTGTTGATAGTAGCAGGGCTTCCCCGTTTCACAGTTGCGTGTCCAACCGCCTTAGCCGGTGTTCGGGTGTTCCTTGAGGGTACTGGTGCTTTTGCTTTGGCTTTCCCATTTGAGTGCGCAATTGCATTTCCCCAGTAAGAGAATGCTCCCATAGCATCCTCATCTCCCATGCACACACACATACAGCCATATCTTTTTGTATATACATAGATGCATATAAATTAGATATGTAGATCGCTCTTACCTCGAGTCCTGGTGAAGCTGGTATTGAATTCGCTGTGAATGCTACCGATATCGATACCGGAGCTGCTAAACTAATAAAGGAAGTGACATGACATAGTTAATGAGGAAGGCAGGGAGTAGCACTTGTCTCAGGGACAAATACCACAGAAGGAAGAGAAGAGCGGAACGGAAAAAGAAGAGGGAATAGGGTAAGGGAAAATCCTTTCCTAATCATATCCCTAATAAAGAAACCTCATTGTGTTAGCTATCTTTTAAACGCCAAGGCCATTAGAAAGCTCTATAACAAGAGTTTGAGGAACCTATGCTATCAAAGCAGCAGAGAGATCTATCTTCCAAAGTTAAAGAATCAGACTTCTCATCCTTTTTATATATCAAATTATGTGCCACCCAGAAACTTTGACAAGCAGTCTACGGCATCTAAACAACCGCTAGTTTAGATTCAAGAGCCTATGGTTATGCCTATTTTTGTAGCAAAAAATCCTCAACTATCTTATACTACTCCAAACATTTCAGTCCTCGAGGTGGTCTCGAAAACCGCTCATCTCTTCACTGGAAACGACTTATGCTACCCCACGCCAAGCAGCGGTCGAGGCGCCCATCTTAATTAATGGCGGGGAAGCCTAGTAGAAGGGCTATCCCACACTTGGCTAGGTCCATTCCATTGAGGCTTGATGATCTTTGCATCAATACCCTTCCCTTGTGCTACAGACAGCATCAGTCAATACCACCAGATCGGGAAGAATTTCTCATTCGCAGCCACAGACCCAACCAGTTAAGAAAATCTTCTTGCCCATCTCTCGATTAGAAAATTACAAAAATGAAACCCTTCTTTTTGAACAACAAAGAGCGATTAATCAAGTCCGACAACGAGTTTTCCAACAAGCCTTACAAGGAGCTCTAGGTACTCTGAATAGTTGTTTGAATAGTGAGTTACATTTTCGTACCATCAGTGCTAATATTGGCGTTCTCGGGGCTATGGAAGAATAGTCCTTTTATTTGAGTTTAGAATTTAGGCATTATTTTTTTTTCCTTTGCTTCCGAAAAAGAATTAATAGACGCTAACGGGAACCCTTCGAGCCGACGAAATTAATAATATTATCCGCGAACGTATTGAACAATATAATTTAAAAGTAAAGGTTGTGAATACTGGCACCGTACTTCAAGTGGGTGCCGGAATTGCTCATATTCATGGTCTTGATGAAGTAATGGCAAGGGAATTAGTAGAATTTGAAGAAGGTACTATAGGTATTGCTTTGAATTTGGAATCAAATAATGTTGGCACTGTGTTAATGGGCGATGGTTTGATGATATAAGAGGGAAGTTCTGTAAAAGCAACAGGAAAAATTGCTCAGATACCGGTAAGTGAGGCTTATTTGGGTCGTATTATAAATGCTCGAGCAAAACCTATTGGTGGAAGAGGAGAAATTTCAGCTTCTGAATCTCGCTGAATTTAATCTCCTGCGGAGGGTATTCTTTCTAGACGTTCCGTATATGAGCCTCTTCAAACAGGGCTTATTGCTATTGATTCGATGATACCTATAGGACGCGGTCAGCGAGAATTAATTATTGGGGATAGACAGACTGGTAAAACAGCAGTAGCTACAGATACGATTCTAAATCAAAAAAGTCAAAATGTAATATGCGTTTATGTAGCTATTGGTCAAAAAGCATCTTCCGTAGCTCAAGTAGTGACTACTTTCCAGGAATGGGGGGCTATGGAATACACTATTGTGGTAGCGGAAATGGCGGATTCACCTGCTACATTACAATACCTCGCTCCTTATACAGGAGCAGCTTTGGCTGAATATTTTATGTACCGTGGACGACATACTTCAATAATTTATGATGATCCCGCACAAGCTTATCGCCAAATGTCTCTTCTATTAAGAAGACCTCTAGGTCGTGAAGCTTATCCAGGAGATGTTTTTTATTTGCATTCACACCGAGCCGCTAAATTAAGTTCTCGTTTGGGTGAAGGAAAGTATGACTGCTTTACCAATAGTTGAGACTCAATTGGGAGACGTTTCAGCTTATATTCCTACTAATGTCATTTCCATTACAGATGGACAAATATTCTTATCCGCCGATTTGTTCAATGCTGGAATACGACCTGCTATTAATGTGGGTATTTCCGTCGGATCCGCGGCTCAAGTTAAAGCCATGAAACAAGTAGCTGGCAAATTCAAACTGGAATTAGCTCAATTAGGAGAATTAGAAGCCTTTGCACAATTCGCTTCTGATCTTGATAAAACTACTCATAATCAATTGGCAAAAGGCCGACGATTACGCGAGTTGCTCAAACAATCCCAATCGGACCCTCTTACGGTGAAAGAGCAGATAGCTATTGTAAGGACTGAAGTTTCGGGTTCTGTGTTCGGGTCGGGTTCGGGCCGGATCCTCTGGTTTGGACCCTGGAGGGGTCTTGAGATTTCTGGCTGAATGGCGTCAACACTGCTTGACGCCTTTCAAAAGGCGTTAGGTTGTGTGGACGCCATTCAGGTCTGATGGGTGTTGTGCCACGTGTGCGCCACGTGGGCGGGTTTCGGGCCGCGAGAGTACGGCCCCGGTCACATCGTCTGAACGGCGTCCATGTCGGTCGACGCGATTCAGACTGTGACCTCTGCGATGTCTGGGTGCGGCGCCAGAGCGTGTCAGTACGGCCTGTCCTGTCGTCTGAACGGCGTCCGTGGACGGTGACGCGTTTCAGACCGCTATCAGTACGGCCGTCTTGTCAGACTGATAGGCGTCTGCCTCGATCGACGCGTTTTAGCTGGATTCGGATTGACCCCGCGAGCCCTCCCTTCTTTCCCTCATTCTCACCTTCACTCTCTCTTTCCTCACCCTCTCCGCCCTCTCCGACGCTCTTCTTCCCCTTCCCTTCCTCTTCTTCTTCTTCCACCACTCCAACACCACCTTACCACTCACCTCTACCTCCACCACTTCCTTCGCGGTGTTCCACTCTCCGGACGGCGGCCGACGTCCCGGCAGAGTGGCGGCGTCCTCGAGGGTACCGGCGGCGGTGTGCGGTGCGGCGGGACGGTGGCACGGAGCTTGGCGGAGTTCAAGAACCGGTAGGGGGACGAAACCTTGCATGTGTGCTCGTTTGCTTCTTGGCGTGATGTGGCGTGTTTGGGGTTAGATTGAGCATGTTTAGGGGGATTCCTTGTGGGAATGGCGGTGTTAGTGGATGTGGTTTCATAGCATGATCGTGGTGCTTGACGTTCTCATCTTCCCCCTTTTGGTTTTGGGGCTTTTCGGGGTGCTTGGGGTTCAAGGGAGAGACCCTCGGGTCGAACCAGGAAACCTGGTTTCTGGCGCTAAATGGCGTCGTACCTGGTCAACGCCTTTCCGAGAGACGTCGGGTCAGTACGACGCGTTTTAAGGCAGAAACCTCCCTGTTCAAGGTTTCCTGAATTAGGGGTTCTGGTGCTAAATGACGTCATGAATGGACGACGCCTTTCAGAAGGACGTCGGGCCATCATGACGCCATTTAGGCAGGAAATGCCCCCGTTTAAGGGTTCTGCAATACTGGATTTCTGGGTTGAATGGCGTCTGGCGACCCTGACGCGTTTTAAACGGCGGCTTCACAGGTGGACGCGTTTTAAGGGATAATCTGGCTTTTAACTGTACCCGTCTAAGGGACTTGAATGGCGTCGACCTCGGTCGACGCGATTCAAGACAGAACTGTCTTAACCCTGGTTTTTAAAACATATATTTCACTGTTGGCAGTTCTAAGGCTTGTTTTACGTTGTACACTGAGACTGAGGACTTCTGTGTGTGTGGAATGGCATCATGTTATGTGTGTGTGTGTGCTTGTACGAATATGGATTCGATATGACTGTGGTTTATGTTTGTCACCATGGACCGATGGGGACAGGGTCATGGTGTCTGTGAGGCATTGTGCCGTACCGGTGGGAGTAGGGGTACATGTTGTGGTTTACCTTTAGCTGAGGGAAGCAGAACCACCTTGAGCCCGTCGGGCCGGAGTAGCTGGTGCGCTATCCAAGGGGTTGCTGCTTGGCCTTAGCGGGTCGGGGTTTCCCTGTTTGTCGTGACAGCTTCCGGCGCGTTTCTTGCTGTGGAGCTGGTACTGGTGGGAGTTGGTTTACCCTTTAGCCACTGGGCCTGATGTGACCTTTGATTAAGGTTACGAGTGGTACCCTTAGCCCTTTGGCCTGACGCAGCCCGGGAGAGTTGGGTTTGTGGGTAGTTCCTGTAGCTTCGGCTTGACGGGGGTTCGCCGGTCCCCAGGGCCCTCCTGGAAGCGCTGAGGCCTAGCGTGGAGGCAATCCGGTGGTAGGACAGTAGTCTAGACTGCTTGTGTGCACACGTAGCTGGCAGTGGCGGTACACTGAGTCCAGCTTGTAACGACCCGCCATCCTATGACCGGGGACCCGGTCACTAAATGGATGTCGGCCCATTAACTACGGGCTCACACCCGGATCTCACACAACACATCTGGAGGAGTAAGTGCTAAACAGTGCTAAATATAACAATCTCACGGACTACAAAGGTAAACAAGTGCGCAGGGAAAGTAACAATGTCCGTATACAGTCCAACAATAATTACATGTCCAACAATTAAATAAGTACAGGCAGAAAGAAAGTACAACAACATCGGGGCATACCCCGGAACTAAGACAGTTGTTGGTCCGCACACCAAGAAGACACCACGCTACCGCTGCGCCACGAAGTCCACACCTAAAACCGCAGGGAGTGAGCCACACCAGAACTGGGCTCAGTAGGGATCATCCGATCCCCTGCCTCCCACTCACACACCCACAAGTGAAGCAACAGAATATATAGAACAGTCAAGTAAAGCAGTAAACACAACAGGTAACCCCGGTACGAAACGTACGACATACAGTGTAGCAGGAACAACGCTGAGTAACCCGAAGAACCCAACACAGAGTCACGTCTCACGACCGAAGTCCACAAGACGACTAAACCACACAGTCGACCGAAGTCCACAAGACGACTAAACCACACAGTCGACCGAAGTCCACAAGGCGACTAAACCACACAGTCGACCGAAGTCAAACGTCGCCTCCCAACACTACCACCACTGCTCACGCCTGTCCACCCCTACAGCGTTCCGGGGCACTGTAGGGTGAGGCAGTGAGCCAAACTAGGACTAGCTGGACTCAGTGTACCGCCACTGCCAGCTACGTGTGCACACAAGCAGTCTAGACTACTGTCCTACCACCGGATTGCCTCCACGCTAGGCCTCAGCGCTTTCCTGGAGGGTCCTGGGGACCGGGAACCCCCGTCAAGCCGCAGCTATAGGAACTACCCACAGACCCAACTCTCCCGGGCTGCATCAGGCCAAGGGCTAAAGGTACCACTCGTAACCTTGATCAAAGGTCACATCAGGCCCATTGGCTAAAGGGTAAACCAACTCCCACCAGTAAAACCACCAGCTCCACAGCAAGAGACATGCCGGAAGCCGTCACACAAGCAAGGGAAACCCCGACCCGCTGAGACCAAACAGCAACCCGACATCGGAAACCATTGTCACATCGATCCACAGTCGTATGATCACACACACACATATAACATGCTGTCAATCCATTCGCACAGTAAACCCCAGTCTCAACGTACAGTTAAAGCACATACACACCCACAGATGATGAAATCCCAGTCATGCAGAAGTTCTCAGTCTCAGTATATAACTCAAAGCATGCATTAGAACCATCCCACCGTGAAACATACATCAAATACCCCAAGTTAACCATTCCTGGCTTGAATCGCGTCGACCGAGGTCGACGCCATTCAAGCCCCACAGACGGGTTTATTAAAAGACCAGAATAACGCTTAAAACGCGTCCACCGATGAAGTCGCCTATTAAAACGCGTCTGGATGGCCCGACGCCATTCAACCCCGAAATCCAGAATACAGAACCGTTAAGCGGGGGCAAATCCTGCCTAAATGGCGTCATGGTGACTCGACGTCCTTCAGAAAGGCGTCGATCACCCATGACGTCATTTAGCCCAGCACCCCTAACCTCTGAAACTCGAACAGGGGGATTTCTGCCCTGAAACGCGTCGTACTTAACCGACGTCCTTCTAAAAGACGTCGACCAGGGACGACGCCTTTCAGCGCCAGGAACCAGGTTCCCTGGTTCGAACCGAGGGTTCCTCCCTTGAACCCCAAGCACCCCGAAAACCCCAAAACAAGAGGGAGAGGAAGGAGAACTCAACTACCACATGTATACGCCGAATCCTACGACCACAAGCACGCCAATTCCCACAAGAAAACCCCCTAAACATGCTCATTCTAGCCCCAAATACATCACGTCACGCCGAGAATCACACGAACGTCACAAGCAAGGTTCGTCCCCCTACCGATTCTTGAACTCCACCAAGCTCCTCGCCGCCGACCCGTCTCGCCCCACGCCGCCGCCGGTACCTTCGGGGACGCCGCCACTCCGCCGGGACGTCGGCCGCCGTCCGGAGAAGGGAACGCCGCGAAGGAAGTGGTGGAGGTAGAGGTGAGAGGTAGGGAAGCTATGGAGTGGTTGGAAGAGGAAGAAGAGGAAGGGAGGGGAGGAAGATCGCCGGAGACGGCGGAGGGGGTGAGGAGAGAGAGAGTGTGAGGGTGAGAATGAGGGGAAAGAAGGGGAGGCTCGCGGGGTCAATCCGAAACTAGCTAAAACGCGTCGATCGAGGCAGACGCCTATCAGTCTGACAGGACAGCCGTACAGACACCGCTCTGGCGCCATGCCCTGACATCGCAGATGTCGCAGTCTGAAACGCGTCGACCCACCTGGACGCCGTTCAGACAAATCTGACAGGGCCGTACTCTCGCGGCCCGAAAACCCGCCCACGTGGCGCACACGTGGCACAACAACCAGGAACCTAAATGGCGTCCACGCACCCTGACGCCTTTTGAAAGGCGTCGACGAGGGCTGACGCCATTCAGCCAGAAATCACAAGACCCCACAGGGTCCAAACCAGGGGATCCGGCCCGATCCCGACCCGAACACAGAACCCGAAATCCCGGTCCTTACACAGCTAGTCCTAGTTTAGCTCACTGCCTCACCCTACAGTGCCCCGGAACAGTGTAGGGGTGGACAGGCGTGAGCAGTGGTGGTAGTGTTGAGAGGCGACGTTTGACTTCGGTCGACAGTGTGGTTCAGTCGCTTCGTGGACTTTGACTGTGAGACGTGACTTTGTGTTGGGTTCTTCGGGTTACTTGGTACTGTTCTTGTTACACTGCTTATCGTATGGTTCCTATCAGGTTGAGTGCTATGTTTACTGCTTTACTTAATTGCCATATATTCCTGTTGTTGCACTTGTGGGTGTGTGAGTGGGAGGCGGGGGATCGGATGATCCCTACTGAGCCCATTTCTGGTGTGGCTCACTCCCTGCGGTTTCAGGTGTAGACCTCGTGGCGAGCGGAAGCGTGGTGTCTTCTTGGTGTGCGGACCAGCAGCTGTCTTAGTTCCGGGGTATGCCCCGATGTTGTTGTACTTTCCTTCTGCCTGTACTTATTTAATTGTTGGACATGTAATTATTGTTGGACTGTATACGGACATTGTTATTTTACTTTCTGCGCACTCGTTTACCTTTGTAGTCCGTGCGATTGTTATATTTAGCCTTGTTTAGCACTTACTCCTCCAGATGTGTTGTGTGAGATCCGGGTGTGAACCCGCAGTTAATGGGCCGACATCCATTTAGTGACCGGGTTTCCGGTCATAGGATGGCGGGTCGTTACAGCTATTATTTATACCGGAGCAAATGGATATCTTGATCCGTTAGAAATTGTACAGGTACAGGGTTTGATCGCTAAGTTACGTAAATACTTAAAAAAGAATAAACCTCAGTTCCAAGAAATTATATCTTCCACCAAGACATTCACCGAGGAAGCAGAAGCCCTTTTGAAGGAGGCTATACAGGAACAGATCGAATGGTTTCTACTTCAGGAGCAAACCTTAAATTATGACTCTTTTTCTATTACTCTTATTCTTAGTACAAGAGTAATCATTGAGAAATGTCTCTGATTCGAATTTTGATTTAACCAAATAAATAATTGGCTTACCAATATAAAAAAAAATAGATGGAAATAAATTGCGTCCAATAGGACTTGAACCTATACCAAAGGTTTGGAAGACCTCTGTCCTATCCATTAGACAATGGACGTTGCTTTTCATTCTTTTTTTCTTTTTTTTTTCGGATAAAAACAAAACGCGGAAAATTTTGGCAAATAAGAATGCATATCTGAATCAAGGATGGATGTATAAAAGTGATATAGAGCAGGTAGCGGGAATCGAACCCAGCTTGGAAGGCTAGGGGTTATAGTCGACGTTGGTTGATCATTTTTAACGTCTCTAATTCAGAACCGAACATGAAATTTTTCTTTCATTCGGCTCCTTTATGGAAGATCGATGTGTTCCCAGATCTAAGACATACAAAAAGAAAAAGCATCAAAATTATGCTGTATGAAAAGGGAGTCATCATAAATCTGAAAAATGAGATCCATAACATCCATTTCAGCTTTTCTTACTCGCTTTATAGATGATCCTTCTAGAAGAGGAAAATTCTACCAAATCTGTCTAGTTACTTCGTTCCTTATTTCGACTCGCGGAATCTTGAAGAAAAAAAAGAATTTGGTTTCTATCGAGCTGAAACAATATGTCGATGGCTCTAGTAAACCAAAGCCACCATTTTCTAGCTATTTGGCTTCAATCCCTTTTTTAATACAAAAATTGAAGATTTAGTTACGATTAGAAAAAAACTTTTGACTTCATCCATGGATCCCTTTACCCATACTCATTCAATTGGAAGAGTTGAATCAACTCAAAAAAAAATTATGCTTCGCGATTCCATATGATCCAATGTTTTTTAGTCAATTAAAAAATGATTGTCCTTTGGATACAAATCACGAGAATTTATATTTTTCCTCAAATGTAACATTAAGAGGTAAAGGATTAACCTTTTTAAGAAATAAAGTTTCTTATTTGATATTAACTGAAAGAACCTTTAACTATTTAAGTTGTTAATAGGACGAATCACACTTTTACCACTAAACTATATCCACTATAATTTCATTATTGTATATTAATGAGTTATTTGTCGAACAAAAGAGTGAGACATAATAAAGATAGCACCAGAATGATGAAAATTTGAATCTTGACACATATTCTGTCTTGACAGGGAAGAGACTTGCTAAAATCTAAAATAGATAATCAAACTTATTTAATTATAAAATAATGAGTTATACTTTTCATTTCGTGGTAAGTCGTTACTGATAGTTCTGACTTGAAGGAGCTATTTATATCAGTCTACCGTTGCCTGTCCTCTCATCGGGAAAAGAAGGAGAGGCTCAGGTTCCCAGACAACTATATTGTTACTAGCTAGAATGAATTAATGCGCATTGCCAGATACTAAGTGACCTTCTCTACGGCCTTAGTCCAAGCCAGGGACAAAAGCAAAGGTGCCAGTCCAACGAGGGAGTTCGGCTACGTAGCTAAGATAAGCTTACTCTCCAAACAAGAAAGGATATCTACGTTCTTGGGATTCGACTTGACTTGCTAACTGATCCAAGTAAGATAGGAGGAGAATACCAGCCAAGTCACAAGTCATCAGACCAGAAAAACCACTCACTCAGGTCATTCTCTGAGTCCGCTCGTTCGGACTCGGGAATTCAAGAAAGGGTACCTTGTGGTAGTCCTGACTATCGATTTGCGGGAAATCCGTTGTTCTTCCCTTTACTTACTAGACCTTCCCCCCCTTTATCAAATCTACTCAAATTCGACCAAGGAGCAGCGGATCTTGCTACTGCTACCAGCGTATTTTCCGCTATGTTTTTAGCGGATGACCCGCATCAGCAATGAGCAAAGAATCCGCCGCCTACTTGACTTTTTCTTTTTTAACAAGACCCGAACTTGAGTATTTTCTTGGCTTGGAGGTCGCTTCCTCGTGGATATTTGCTATCTCAGATCAAATAACGTTATGACTTGATCACTCGAGCTCAACTCAATGATGAGAAGACTGTTGACACTCCTTGGAGCTTAACGTCAAACTCCGTCCGACTGATGGCTCACACCACTATATGATCCGACGCAGTACAGATAGTTGGTCGGCAGTTTGGTTTGTCTGACGATCTCTCGCCCAGATGAACTTGGCTGTGACTAATAAAGTCAGCCTTTCATGGCTTCCCCCAAGGTCAGTTCACCTTGCAGGAGTTCATCGGATTCTTAGATATATTCGAGGTACCTCTTCTCGAGCCGTCGTTTTTTCCATCATCGTCCCCGCGTGCAACTACTGATGCCGATTGGACCGGAGATCCTTCAGATAGGTGCTCAACTACAGGCTTTTTTCTTTTTTTGGGAGACTCTCAACTATCTTGGAAAAGCAAAAAGCAAGAGACAGTTGCTCGTTCCAGTGCCGAAGCGGACGTGTCATGGCACACACTACTAGAGAGATTGTATGGCTCCGCTGGTGACTTTCTGATCGCAAGTTTCATTTGAAGACCCCAACGCCATTATTTTGTTAGTTTAAGAGCGCCATTCAGATTGCGTCAAATCCGGTCTTTCATGCAAGAGTTTTTTAGGCCAAACATATCGAAGTTGATTGCCACTACGTTCGCAGAAAACTTCTTGACCATCTCATTACTTTTTTTTTCTTATTCCCTGAACCGATTTATTCACAAAGACACATACTATCACTCAGCTTTTCTAGTTGACAAACACTCGATTCTTTCTCTCCATGCATCGTGAGTTTGAGGGTCCGTGTTATCAACAATGAGTGTGACGGATGAAGTGATAGATTTAATGCTTTATGCAATGTTGTAGGAGCCTATATAGTCAGTCATTTTCTTTTAAACATTCTTTTTTGTAAGGGCACAGTTGTCTTTTTACCCAAATGTATTGGGGCCTATGAGGCTACTCTTTTTGCTTTTGTTCTTCATTCCACTTGGATAGTATCAGAGCAAGAGATCCTTAGCTCTGAGAAAACCTATCACTGGCGCGTGGATCGTGGAGCATATGCATCACACGTAAGATCCGCCTTGTAGCTTTTTTTTCCGCTCGACGAATTTCGGCTATGACCAATGCCCCACCTAGCTGAATAGGCGTAACAAAGCTACCTGAAAAAAGCAAGGTGCACCTTGGATTGAAATCGACGAATTGC
Source organism: Zantedeschia hybrid cultivar (assembly GCA_030544215.1). Classification (NCBI taxonomy): domain Eukaryota; kingdom Viridiplantae; phylum Streptophyta; class Magnoliopsida; order Alismatales; family Araceae; genus Zantedeschia; species Zantedeschia hybrid cultivar. The sequence goes on along the minus strand of JARZZO010000009.1, from coordinate 32,345,054 downwards.
TTTTTTGCCAGATAGATTCTTTAGAAAGATTCTCCGGATAAAGAAAGATCTAATATTTAGAAGAAAAATAAAGGCGCATACATGGGCGGGAAGGGGGCCCCACTACTTCTTCATTCAGGGGGGGGGGGGCAAGCCTCATGACTTCCCACTGGGCGAGAGGTGCACCTAACCCACCTACCCACTCATCAATCACGGTGTTCAGCTGACTTGCACTGAAAGACCCTTATTGTATAGGAATTCGGCGCCCCATCTTTTGACTGTTGTCAACTAATCTCTTCAATCTTCGATTCTACTCTATGTTAGAACATTTCTGTGAATGCTATTCCGATCTAAGTGGTCCTATTCTGTGTCCCGTGCTAGGAAGCATTACTCCTCTTTTCATTCCAAATTCAAGAATACGACCGATACGATTTGTAACGACCCGCCATCCTATGACCGGGGACCCGGTCACTAAATGGATGTCGGCCCATTAACTACGGGCTCACACCCGGATCTCACACAACACATCTAGAGGAGTAAGTGCTAAACAGTGCTAAATATAACAATCTCACGGACTACAAAGGTAAACAAGTGCGCAGGGAAAGTAACAATGTCCGTATACAGTCCAACAATAATTACATGTCCAACAATTAAATAAGTACAGGCAGAAAGAAAGTACAACAACATCGGGGCATACCCCGGAACTAAGACAGCTGCTGGTCCGCACATCAAGAAGACACCACGCTACCGCTGCGCCTCGAAGTCCACACCTGAAACCGCAGGGAGTGAGCCACACCAGAACTGGGCTCAGTAGGGATCATCCGATCCCCTGCCTCCCACTCACACACCCACAAGTGAAGCAACAGTAATATATAGAACAGTCAAGTAGAGCAGTAAGCACAACAGGCAACCCCGGTACGAAACGTACGACAAACAGTGTAGCGGGAACAACTCTGAGTAACCCAAAGAACCCAACACAGAGCCACGTCTCACGACCAAAGTCCATAAGACGACTAAACCACACAGTCGACCGAAGTCCAACGTCGCCTCCCAACACTACCACCAGTGCTCACGCCTGTCCACCCCTACAGCGTTCCGGAGCACTGTAGGGTGAGGCAGTGAGCTGAACTAGGACTAGCTGGACTCAGTGTACCGCCACTGCCAGCTACGTGTGCACACAAGCAGTCTAGACTACTGTCCTACCACCGGATTGCCTCCACGCTAGGCCTCAGCGCTTTCCTAGAGGGTCCTGGGGACCGGGAACCCCCGTCAAGCCGCAGCTATAGGAACTACCCGCAGACCCAACTCTCCCGGGCTGCATCAGGCCAAGGGCTAAAGGTACCACTCGTAACCTTGATCAAAGGTCACATCAGGCCCATTGGCTAAAGGGTAAACCAACTCCCACCAGTAAAACCACCAGCTCCACAGCAAGAGACACGCCAGAAGCCGTCACAACAAGCAAGGGAAACCCCGACCCGCTGAGACCAAACAGCAACCCCTCGGATAGCACACTAGCTACTCCGGCCCGCCGGCTCAAGGTGGTTCTGCTTCCCTCAGCTAAAGGTAAAACACCACGAGCACCCCTCCTCACAGACACCATGACCCTGTCCCCACCGGTCCATGGTGACATCGGAAACCATTGTCACATCGATCCACAGTCGTATGATCACACACACACATATAACATGCTGTCAATCCATTTGCACAGTAAACCCCAGTCTCAACGTACAGTTAAAGCACATACACACCCACAGATGATGAAATCCCAGTCATGCAGAAGTTCTCAGTCTCAGTACATAACTCAAAGCATGCATTAGAACCATCCCACCGTGAAACATACATCAAATACCCCAAGTTAACCATTCCTGGCTTGAATCGCGTCGACCGAGGTCGACGCCATTCAAGCCCCACAGACGGGTTTATTAAAAGACCAGAATAACCCTTAAAACGCGTCCACCGATGAAGTCGCCTATTAAAACGCGTCTGGATGGCCCGACGCCATTCAACCCCGAAATCCAGAATACAGAACCATTAAGCGGGGGCAAATCCTGCCTAAATGGCGTCATGGTGACTCGACGTCCTTCAGAAAGGCGTCGATCACCCATGACGTCATTTAGCCCAGCACCCCTAACCTCTGAAACTCGAACAGGGGGATTTCTGCCCTGAAACGCGTCGTACTTAACCGACGTCCTTCTAAAAGACGTCGACTAGGGACGACGCCTTTCAGCGCCAGGAACCAGGTTCCCTGGTTCGAACCGAGGGTTCCTCCCTTGAACCCCAAGCACCCCGAAAACCCCAAAACAAGAGGGAGAGGAAGGAGAACTCAACTACCACATGCATACGCCGAATCCTACGATCACAAGCACGCCAATTCCCACAAGAAAACCCCCTAAACATGCTCATTCTAGCCCCAAATACATCACGTCACGCCGAGAATCACACGAACATCACAAGCAAGGTTCGTCCCCCTACCGATTCTTGAACTCCACCGAGCTCCTCGCCGCCGACCCGTCTCGCCCCACGCCGCCGCCGGTACCTTCGGGGACGCCGCCACTCCGCCGGGACGTCGGCCGCCGTCCGGAGAAGGGAACGCCGCGAAGGAAGTGGTGGAGGTAGAGGTGAGAGGTAGGGAAGCTATGGAGTGGTTGGAAGAGGAAGAAGAGGAAGGGAGGGGAGGAAGATCGCCGGAGAGGCGGAGGGGGTGAGGAGAGAGAGAGTGTGAGGGTGAGAATGAGGGGAAAGAAGGGGAGGCTCGCGGGGTCAATCCGAAACTAGCTAAAACGCGTCGATCGAGGCAGACGCCTATCAGTCTGACAGGACAGCCGTACAGACACCGCTCTGAAACGCGTCGCCCACCGTGGACGCCGTTCAGACGATGTGACAGGCCGTACTGACCACGCTCTGGCGCCATGCCCTGACATCGCAGATGTCACAGTCTGAAACGCGTCGACCCACCTGGACGCCGTTCAGACAAATCTGACAGGGCCGTACTCTCGCGGCCCGAAAACCCGCCCACGTGGCGCACACGTGGCACAACAACCAGGAACTTAAATGGCGTCCACGCACCCTGACGCCTTTTGAAAGGCGTCGACGAGAGCTAACGCCATTCAGCCAGAAATCACAAGACCCCACAGGGTCCAATCCAGGGGATCCGGCCCGATCCCGACCCGAAAACCGAACCCGAAACCTCAGTCCTTACACGATTGATTGGTCTGTGCGCCTCTCTTATTACTTTTTTGTATCCCCCTGTTCCTCGGATACAATTTGATCCTTCTACGGCCCAATCTCAATTTGTGGAAAGCCTTCGATGGCTTCCTTATGAAAACATCCATTTGTATATGGGTATAGACGGTATTTCATTATTCTTCGTGATATTCACCACATTTCTGATCCCTATTTGCATTTCAGTGGGTTGGTCTGGTATGAGAAGTTATGGGAAAGAGTATATTACAGCATCTCTAATTCGTGAATTTCTAATGATCGCCGTGTCCTGCATGCTGGATCCTCTACTATTCTATGTTCTTCCCGAAAGTGTGCCAATCCCTATGTTGTGCGGAGCTGAGCATCTTCTATTCGTTGGGATAAAGCTTTTCCTCTGCAGGGGCCTTGTGCAGTAAACCCCCTACGGGCGGTCCTCCGTCGTCGTAAAGTCAAGTAGTCCCCGCGAAGCTTTCGGGAAGAGGGGTAGTCTTGTGTGTAAGCATAGCATTTCTGGTCTAACCACACATCTTTTTTTGGTGGGAGGGTACTCCGAGTAGTGGGTACCTCGTAGAACCTCGACCCGCCTACTCGGGTCTTGTATGGATATGCAGGAAGGGGTGCTCCTAGGTGTGTGTAGGGGGTGTGTTTGTTCGCGAGAATGGATTCCTCGTCAAGTCAGGGGGGTGTGGACACACTTGCGCGAATTCGGGTAACAGCTACAAGGGAGAAATAGAAAGGAAACTATACCCGACCAGGGATGGACGTAAACTCGTAAGCTACCGAGGGTAGGGATAATCGTCCAGGTCTTATTGTGAAACAAAAAAGCCGCCCCGCCACAGTAGGCAGGTTGGTTCCTCCGTCGTCGCCGGGGAGCTCTTGGCGAGGAGACCATAGGATAAGCTGCTAAAACAAACGGAGGGGAGCCGTTCAGTATAATTCCGAAGAAAGACTGTTGGCAGCAGGTGGTTCTTTGGCCCCCTTAAAAAGAAATCCGGGCAGGGTAGAGCTCGGTAGAGGGTTCGAGAATAGGCTAGGGGCCTGTCCTTAATCTTAAGATAAGAAGCGGGTCCCTTTATGCATGCATCTCCGTACAAGTGCTGCGTACAACCGGAAAGATCAAACCAATTTGAACCGCTCACCCGTAGTAGTAGCGTCAAGTTCGGTCGGGGGGCAACTATAACATAAGGCGCTTGCGACTTTCACAAATCTCTCTCTATCTATAGATATCTAGAGAGAGAGAGATCTGCTGCGTGAGTAACCCGACTGTGCGTGACATGTGCTCTACAGACCGCACTCAATCTTTATTCCCAACGAGCCCATTTTTCTTGATTTGGAAGACGGGCGGGTTCGAAAGGCAGGGTTTTTTTGACGGAACCCTACCACTAGTCCGGCTAGCTAGTGAGCGGTTCTTTCGGGCGGGAAGCTGGCCGGGGCCTACGGGCGGGCATCCCCCGCAACGCAAGCAGCATTGTTCGCCACCACCCGAGAAGCAAAAGATTCGAGAGTCAAGGCGGAAAATACATGCATAGATAGTGGTCTAATGACAAGGGCCGACGACGGAAACTCGGGACGGAGCCGTATGATGCGGAAGTGTCACGTACGGTTCCCTGAGAAGGGAGTGGCTACCCACTGGAGCTTATAAAAACTACCACCGGTCAGGTCAATTCCGCTTTGGGGCCACCCCTTACTCTACCATTATTATAGGGGTATGGGGTTCAAGACAAAGAAAGATCAAGGCAGCATATCAGTTTTTCCTATATACTTCACTTGGATCAGTTTTTATACTATTAGCTATTCCGTTGATTCTTCTCCAAACGGGAACCACCGATTCACAAATCTTATTAACCACAGAATTTAGTGAGCGGCGCCAAATCTTTCTATGGATTGCTTCTTTCGCCTCTTTCGCTGTCAAAGTGCCCATGGTACCAGTTCATATTTGGTTACCCGAAGCCCATGTAGAGGTACCTACGGTTGGATTTGTCATCTTGGCAGGAATTCCTTCAAAATTGGGAACCCACAGGTTTTTAAGATTTTCAATACCCATGTTTCCCGAAGCAACACTTCGTTCCACTCCTTTCATTTATACTCCAAGCGCGATTGCTATAATATATACTCCCTCGACCACTTCAAGACAGATCGATCTTAAGAAGATCATTGCCTACTCCCCAGTAGCCCATATGAATCTGGTGACTATTGGTATGTCTAGTCGGGCGGCGGCCGTTAGGTCACCTATTTTGAGTTATGGACACACAAGCAAGGCCAAAACATGTGTGCCGGGCGTGCGACCCATCAACCTACTAGCAATGGGGGAGAAAACATAGCATGTCGCAACAAAAGCGTCGATTCGAAGCGTCAACAAAATGCTGCCGTCTGTTCCAAAAACTAAACCCCCTTAGCGCCCCGGAACGGGAGTGGGGGACGGCCCTACGCGCAGGCAGCAGCACTGGCTCTACGAAGTCCGAATCGAATCTTTCTGTTGGCTTTCCCGTGAATAATCATTGTTGGGCGCGAAGCGAGCGCTTCCAGCTGTTTCGCCTGCTTCTTTCTTATTATGGCGCGGCAGAAATTAACGAAAAGCGAGATGAACGTGCTATTTGAAAATCGATTGATAGATGGCCTGATCTGTTTTGATAGATCAAAAGAGTAGGAATGGATAGAGAGGGAATCTTTCAATAATCAGGGAAATCTCCTCAAACTATCTATTTTTGAGACAAGAGAAATTATGGATCCATAAGAAAGAAATCGATATGTATCTGATGGAGTCTACATCGTACGTAGAGCACCCAAGCGCTTTTTTGGCCAGCTCAGTTCTCTTATCCATCGGTCCAATGCACTAGGCTCATCCGGAAAAGCAACAAAAATGGAGTTGTGTTGTTGTTGTTCGCCGCCTCGACGCATTCCCCGGCATCGTCCCATACAGAAAGAAAGAGCGTGGAGCCTCGGCCCGACCTGTAGGTCCGCTAATGTAAAGCGAGGAGTTGAGCCTGAACTGGCGAACCGAAGTCACTTTCGTAACCATACTTCCTACAGCTAACATGTGTCCAGTCCAGCGGGAACGCGCAGCGCAAACGAACGTGAGCTGCTATACCGAATCCCCCGCTAGCCATCGGGGACCGAGTGGTACGGCCATGATCTGCAGGGGAACGGACCACTCATTCTCATATTGGGGACAGGTGCACGAACGACAACTCCAAACGTCACACATTCGCCGCCTACCTACCGTTTCGGTGGCACCAGAGGATCCAGCCCACAGAGAGGTAAGGAACTTCGTGTCGCGGCTGCTCCACTCCGCTGCGGTCTCTTGAACTGAACTTCGTTGCCTTCCCGCGCGCGAAGCGAATGGGCGCTGTGCCGTGGGTCAGTTTCGGGGCGGGGGGCAGAGAGAGACAAAAAGAATGATGAATTTGGATCGACGAGCCATTTCGTGAATCAATGGAATGTCTGTCTATCCATATCTATTCTATCTGTATATGATGGGCCATATATCAGTCTTTTCTTATTTTATGGCATGATCTAATCGCGGCTAGTAGCCATATATCAGCTGCGCTCAATATGCGGGATTTCTGTTGGATCAGATCTTTCGCTTTGACGAAAGCTTTTGGACCTAGCGAAAAGGACTCTAAGCCTTCGCGTAAGCAAGCGCGAGAGAAGCAAGCAAAGTAGAAGCTTTGCCAGAAGCAAGACGAGGAAGCGGAGCTGTCGTAGAAGCCCCCCGACCGACTACAAAACAGTCGCGACCATTCAAAAAAGAAAAAAGGCGGGCCGCTTTGAAAAAGGCGATTCAAAAGAAAGTTCGGGGTTGGTTTGGCAACAAGCAGACGGCTCTCTATCATAGTTGCAAGGGGGTTCCTTAACTACTTAAGTAAGTACCAAAGGCTGCTTTCGGTTTCATAAGGAGGGTTGTTCACTACAAGCTATCAGCGTTGTCTTAGATTGAACGGCAATAACGACGTTCAATCTCTAAGGCGGGTTTCAGCTGATAACGGAATAGTGTTCGTGTCGGTCAAAAAAAGCCCTAGCTTCTAGAGTTCGCTGCTTTTCCCAGGCCGGAGAAGGGCAACTACTGATCGCGTGCCTTTCTTTCTTTGATATGTGTTCAATTCAGTACAATACAAACTACAACTACACCAAAGCGGAAGGGCCACTCACTATAGAAGCTAGAAGTAGCCTATCTATATACGAGTAGAGTAGTCGGCCTAACCATCATGGTCATGACATGTTGTTGATATTGATGGAGTTGGAGGGTTGACTACCACTTCATCCATCCATAAACCGTCACCTTCCTTCGTAACCAGCACTTTTCCAAAGGTTACCTGTCATCGAATCTCCAGTAGGGGGGCAAGGAGGAGCACGTAGGAATGCTAACCACTACATAAGCCGCTGGCGGAGAAAGCTCGAAGAGCTTCCCTTCATTCGCTTCGCGGGAGCCGCACAACACATAGCTGGAAGTCAGAGGGCCCGTACTACCTGCCTAACCCTTCGTTCGCTTCGAGGGACCATAGAACGGAAAGCGCCTTCTAAACAACTCAGCAGAAGGGAAGGGGCCCATGTATTTGCATGACCCCTGCGGATTTGACCCTACTTACACCCCGAGCCAATCCCCTAGCGGTCCTGCCACCACGCCGCAGAACGGTTTGTGGAACCTTGGATTTCTGGTACGGTGGAACGTAACAAAAGATGACGGCCGCGTAACATAGGGGCTTACGGTACGGGGAACTACTGCCTTTATGTCTGAGGCGGGGGGAGGGGAAAGCTTAGGCCTACCTATCCCGATAGGACCCCAACAAGGGAGCAGTTGATAGGTTCCATATTGCCGAGCCGAAAGGGCAGCACTTCTGTACGTGATCGTAGTATGTCACGTCGTCTCGTCCCCGCTGCATCGAAGAGTACCTTTGCACTATGTTCCAGTTCACTGATAAGGAAGATAGAGTTGGGGTGGGGGTCTACGATGTGAGACTTTAGTATGACCGTGAGATGCGAAACTCAAAACGGAAGCAGGCAATTCCATTGTCAAAAATGTCGGGGGGTTACAGATCTCTGATACTACCATCGATCCGACAGAGCGGAACGACCAGAAAAAGAAGTGGAGTTAGAAAGCCGTATGATAGGTGGTAACTATCTTGTACGGTTCGGGGGGTAATCGGCGTACTCCGATCAGTGGGGGGAAGATTTTGCTCTATCGAACATACAGGGAATTGGAGGTAGCATTCTACCGATGTCAAGTCATGGACCGGTTCCTCCAGCCCTTTTTCTATGTGTTGGTGTTCTATATGACCGACATAAGACTCGACTTGCTAGATATTATGGAGGTTCAGTGTGCACCATGCCGAATCTCCCTACCATTTCCTTCTCTTCCACTTTGGCCAATATGAGTTCACCTGGTACTAGCAGCTTTATCGGGGAATTTCCCATCTCAATAGGAGCTTTCCAAAGAAATAGCTTAGTAGCCACATTAGCAGCGCTTGGGATGATTTTAGGCGCGGCGTATTCCCTTTGGCTATATAATCGTGCGGTTTCTGGAAATTTAAAACCCGATTTCCTCCATAAATTCTCCGATCCAAATGGCAGAGAAGTTTCCATATTTCTACCTTTGATTGTTGGAGGGGCGACCGTCCGTTGAACTACCAAAAAAGGGTCAACCAATGTGATCATGACATTGTAGGTGCTTGCGATGGGACGGATGCGACTTCCCTCATAAGTAATGGGTGGCATAGCCCGTTGCAGAAGTCCCCCCTTTTTTTCCATTTCTTTATTACCCCGGGTCAGAAACTCGGACCGAGAGAAAGAAAGGACGGGGGGGCGACCATGCATGGCACTTCTCGACCATGTCTCCGAGGGACAGTTGAACGAGCGACTCATGAATGCTGCCGGGTCGGACGAGCCAATAACTCGAACGCGTTCGGTCAGTTTTTTGAGCAAGAATCACAGCGCAAACGCAAGCGCCTTCACCATGATACGGACTCCAAGTTCTTATGGCAGAGCACGAGGAGTTTCCATCAATATGATGATGGGAATGGAAACCAGAAGCACGACCGGTTTTGGTCCGAGATAATACTTATATATCAGTCACAATAACATAAGCATGAGAGTTTTTGGTAGTACCGGTGAACCAGATGGCCGCGGCGAGGGAATCTGGGACGGAGGACTCATAGTATCTCTATAGATCCGGCAAAAGCAAAAGACCTCCTAACGTCAGAAGGGGCTGACCGCTGAGCCCACTCTGGCCTCTAAGGGCGGGCCAGAGTGGGTGCGAGCTGGAGCTGCCATAGCTTATGGCTAGAGCAATGGGAGGGGGCCCCAGCAGAGAGAACAGTCAGGATAAAGTGCTTGGTAGGCCAACAGCCCAGTGAACCAGGCGGGGCACTCGACGAAAGGGGGCACACTGAGCAAGTACGAGAAATTGGCCCCGCTACGCTTTATTAAAAGCAAGGACCGCTGCGGGAGGTCGAACCAAGGACTTATGGAAGTCGGGGCTCGTCCCTGGTCAATATTGGATCAAACAATAGGAGACCGTAGCACTGACCTCTTTTTTTTATTGATTCAATACAATAGGGGAAAAGATCGTACTTGTAATGACTGAGGTTTCGGGTTCTGTATTCGGGTCGGGATCGGGTCGGATCCCCTGGTTTGGACCCCGTGGGGTCTTGTGATTTCTGGCTGAATGGCGTCAGCTCTCGTCGACGCCTTTCAAAAGGCGTCAGGGTGCGTGGACGCCATTTAGGTTCCTGGTTGTTGTGCCACGTGTGCACCACGTGGGCGGGTTTTCGGGCCGCGAGAGTACGGCCCTGTCAGATTTGTCTGAACGGCGTCCAGGTGGGTCGACGCGTTTCAGACTGCGACATCTGCGATGTCAGGGCATGGCGCCAGAGCGTTGTCAGTACGGCCTGTCACATCGTCTGGACGGCGTCCACGGTGGTCGACGCGTTTCAGAGCGGTGTCAGTACGGCTGTCCTGTCAGACTGATAGGCGTCTGCCTCGATCGACGCGTTTTAGCTGGTTTCTGAATGACCCCGCGAACCCTCCCTTCTTTCCCTCATTCTCACCCTCACACTCTCTCTCTCCTCACCCCCTCCGCCTCTCCGGCGATCTTCCTCCCCTCCCTTCCTCTTCTTCCTCTTCCAACCACTCCATAGCTTCCCTACCTCTCACCTCTACCTCCACCACTTCCTTCGCGGCGTTCCCTTCTCCGGACGGCGGCCGACGTCCCGGCGGAGTGGCGGCGCTCCCGAAGGTACCGGCGGCGGCGTGGGGCGAGACGGGTCGGCGGCGAGGAGCTTGGTGGAGTTCAAGAATCGGTAGGGGGACGAACCTTGCTTGTGACGTTCGTGTGATTCTCGGCGTGACGTGATGTATTTGGGGCTAGAATGAGCATGTTTAGGGGGTTTTCTTGTGGGTATTGGCGTGCTTGTGATCGTGGGATTCGGTGTATGCATGTGGTAGTTGAGTTCTCCTTCCTCTCCCTCTTGTTTTGGGGTTTTCGGGGTGCTTGGGGTTCAAGGGAGGAACCCTCGGTTCGAACCAGGGAACCTGGTTCCTGGCGCTGAAAGGCGTCGTCCCTAGTCGACGTCTTTTAGAAGGACGTCGGTTAAGTACGACGCGTTTCAGGGCAGAAATCCCCCTGTTCGAGTTTCAGAGGTTAGGGGTGCTGGGCTAAATGACGTCATGGGTGATCGACGCCTTTCTGAAGGACGTCGAGTCACCATGACGCCATTTAGGCAGGATTTGCCCCCGCTTAATGGTTCTGTATTCTGGATTTCGGGGTTGAATGGCGTCGGGCCATCCAGACGCGTTTTAATAGGCGACTTCATCGGTGGACGCGTTTTAAGGGTTATTCTGGTCTTTTAATAAACCCGTCTGTGGGGCTTGAATGGCGTCGACCTCGGTCGACGCGATTCAAGCCAGGAATGGTTTACTTGGGGTATTTTGATGTATGTTTCACGGTGGGATGGTTCTAATGCATGCTTTGAGTTATATACTGAGACTGAGAACTTGTGCATGACTGGGACTTCATCATCTGTGGGTGTGTATGTGCTTTAACTGTACGTTGAGACTGGGGTTTACTGTGCGAATGGATTGACAGCATGTTATATGTGTGTGTGTGTGATCATACGACTGTGGATCGATGTGACAATGGTTTCCGATGTCACCATGGACCGGTGGGGACAGGGTCATGGTGTCTGTGAGGAGGGGTGCTCGTGGTGTTTTACCTTTAGCTGAGGGAAGCAGAACCACCTTGAGCCGGCGGGCCGAAGTAGCTAGTGTGCTATCCGAGGGGTTGCTGTTTGGTCTCAGCGGGTCGGGGTTTCCCTTGCTTGTTGTGACGGCTTCCGGCGTGTCTCTTGCTGTGGAGCTGGTGGTTTTACTGGTGGGAGTTGGTTTACCCTTTAGCCAATGGGCCTGATGTGACCTTTGATCAAGGTTACGAGTGGTACCTTTAGCCCTTGGCCTGATGCAGCCCGGGAGAGTTGGGTCTGCGGGTAGTTCCTATAGCTGCGGCTTGACGGGGGTTCCCGGTCCCCAGGACCCTCCAGGAAAGCGCTGAGGCCTAGCGTGGAGGCAATCCGGTGGTAGGACAGTAGTCTAGACTGCTTGTGTGCACACGTAGCTGGCAGTGGCGGTACACTGAGTCCAGCTAGTCCTAGTTCAGCTCACTGCCTCACCCTACAGTGCTCCGGAACGCTGTAGGGGTGGACAGGCGTGAGCACTGGTGGTAGTGTTGGGAGGCGACGTTTGACTTCGGTCGACTGTGTGGTTTAGTCGTCTTATGGACTTTGGTCGTGAGGCGTGGCTCTGTGTTGGGTTCTTTGGGTTACTCAGAGTTGTTCCTGCTACACTGTTTGTCGTGCGTTTCGTGCTGGAGTTGCTTGTTGTGTTTACTGCATTACTTAACTGCCCTATATATTACTGTTGCTTCACTTGTGGGTGTGTGAGTGGGAGGCAGGGGATCGGATGATCCCTACTGAGCCCAGTTCTGGTGTGGCTCACTCCCTGCGGTTTCAGGTGTGGACTTCGAGGCGCAGCGGTAGCGTGGTGTCTTCTTGGTGTGCGGACCAGCAGCCGTCTTAGTTCCGGGGTATGCCCCGATGTTGTTGTACTTTCTTTCTGCCTGTACTTATATAATTGTTGGACATGTAATTATTGTTGGACTGTATACGGACATTGTTACTTTCCCTGCGCACTTGTTTACCTTTGTAGTCCGTGAGATTGTTATATTTAGCACTGTTTAGCACTTACTCCTCCAGATGTGTTGTGTGAGATCCGGGTGTGAGCCCGTAGTTAATGGGCCGACATCCATTTAGTGACCGGGTCCCCGGTCATAGGATGGCGGATCGTTACAGATGGTATCAGAGCTCAGTCTGGTCGAGTATGTGATAAACTGGGTTAAATATTATAGTCCAACAATAAGTACGAGTCTGTACAGGCGATGGCTGCTGGTGTAGATTGATAGGTTTTGACGTGTTTTTGGTTCGGTTTGTGTGTTTGTGGGGTAGTGATGGCGCCGAAGAGGAGTGCTCCGTTGACTCGTGGTTCGAGAGCAGGTAGTGGTGATCCGAGGGCGGAAGGTCAGGATGTGGATCGTTTCATGGAGGCTATGTTTGAGGCTATGGCTAGATATCAGCAAAGAGATGGAGCTGAGGGGTCCAGTTCCCGAGGTGGCCAATCCACGGTGGTGGAGCGGTTCTTGAAGCTGAAGCCTCCTTCTTTCACGGGTCAACCTGTTCCTGATGCGGCAGCGCAGTGGATTAAGGAAATGGAGAAGGCATTTGATGTGCTAGAATGTGCTGAGAATGACAAGACCTTGTTGGCAACCTACTTGTTGAAGGGTGATGCCTATGATTGGTGGGTTACCGTCAAGGGGTTGATGTTCCCAGATAGATCTTTGAGAGAGATTCCTTGGGAAGGCTTTGTGAGGGAGTTCAGTGGACAGTACCTTCCGAGGCATGTTCGTAGGGCCAAGGAAAGGGAGTTCATGGAATTGGTGCAGGGTGATACGTCGGTGTTAGAGTATCAGATGAGATTTGTGGCCCTGGGAAGGTTTGCTCCTCACATTTCTGGGCGTGAGGATCTGAGGACGGAGAAATTCGTGGATGGACTTCGGCATGATTTGAGGGAGCTGGTGGCAGCTCATTGTTATGAGGATCTAGCATCAGCGGTTCGGTGCGCGGCAGCGGTGGAGATGCAGTTTCAACACGCGGCACGGGAATCGGAGCAGTCAACACAGGAGAAGCAGCATAGCAGGGATCGATCAGCGGCGTTTTCGGCAGGTGGTTCGAGTTCGTTCGAGGTCGAGTTTCAGGAGGTTCCTTGTGACGAGGATGAAGATGGTTCGGCTCAGCAGATACAGTCAGAGGTCGGCTGGCAGCAGGAGGCGAGGCGGGACGCTGCAGGTCGTTGTCCCCGTTGTAGCAGGTTTCATGGCGACAAGATATGTCCCATGATCACTGGTAGCTGTTTTGACTGTGGCAGGAAGGGACATTTCGCGAGGAACTGTCCCCGGAAGAAGAAGGCAGGTCAGGGGCCGAGTGGTCAGTAGGTGTTCGAGATGTGATTGGAGCTGCGTCTCTTCGAGGTGATCCGAGAGGTCGTGCTAGATGGGCACTTTTATCTTGTCTTGTTCAGAGGTGGTTGTGGACTTTAGTGGCACTTGTATGTATTTGGGTTTGGTGGAGAATCGATTTTGTAATATGTGCCTTGCTAGTGTATGGTTATTGATGATCTTTCAACCTTTGTTGGAATTGGGAATCTTGGTTAGCTTGTTGAGATTATGTTTGGCTATTATGTGGTGTCTTGTGTGAGCGATTGGTGAGGATATTTGCTGAGATCGGTGTGTCGGCTTGTGGTGGTTAGCCGAGTTGAGCGTTGAGCGGCTACTAATTTCGAGGACGAAATTCTTTTAAGGGGGGGAGAATGTAATGACTGAGGTTTCGGGTTCTGTATTCGGGTCGGGATCGGGTCGGATCCCCTGGTTTGGACCCCGTGGGGTCTTGTGATTTCTGGCTGAATGGCGTCAGCTCTCGTCGACGCCTTTCAAAAGGCGTCAGGGTGCGTGGACGCCATTTAGGTTCCTGGTTGTTGTGCCACGTGTGCGCCACGTGGGCGGGTTTTCGGGCCGCGAGAGTACGGCCCTGTCAGATTTGTCTGAACGGCGTCCAGGTGGGTCGACGCGTTTCAGACTGCGACATCTGCGATGTCAGGGCATGGCGCCAGAGCGTTGTCAGTACGGCCTGTCACATCATCTGGACGGCGTCCACGGTGGTCGACGCGTTTCAGAGCGGTGTCAGTACGGCTGTCCTGTCAGACTGATAGGCGTCTGCCTCGATCGACGCGTTTTAGCTGGTTTCTGAATGACCCCGCGAACCCTCCCTTCTTTCCCTCATTCTCACCCTCACACTCTCTCTCTCCTCACCCCCTCCGCCTCTCCGGCGATCTTCCTCCCCTCCCTTCCTCTTCTTCCTCTTCCAACCACTCCATAGCTTCCCTACCTCTCACCTCTACCTCCACCACTTCCTTCGCGGCGTTCCCTTCTCCGGACGGCGGCCGACGTCCCGGCGGAGTGGCGGCGCTCCCGAAGGTACCGGCGGCGGCGTGGGGCGAGACGGGTCGGCGGCGAGGAGCTTGGTGGAGTTCAAGAATCGGTAGGGGGACGAACCTTGCTTGTGACGTTCGTGTGATTCTCGGCGTGACGTGATGTATTTGGGGCTAGAATGAGCATGTTTAGGGGGTTTTCTTGTGGGTATTGGCGTGCTTGTGATCGTGGGATTCGGTGTATGCATGTGGTAGTTGAGTTCTCCTTCCTCTCCCTCTTGTTTTGGGGTTTTCGGGGTGCTTGGGGTTCAAGGGAGGAACCCTCGGTTCGAACCAGGGAACCTGGTTCCTGGCGCTGAAAGGCGTCGTCCCTAGTCGACGTCTTTTAGAAGGACGTCGGTTAAGTACGACGCGTTTCAGGGCAGAAATCCCCCTGTTCGAGTTTCAGAGGTTAGGGGTGCTGGGCTAAATGACGTCATGGGTGATCGACGCCTTTCTGAAGGACGTCGAGTCACCATGACGCCATTTAGGCAGGATTTGCCCCCGCTTAATGGTTCTGTATTCTGGATTTCGGGGTTGAATGGCGTCGGGCCATCCAGACGCGTTTTAATAGGCGACTTCATCGGTGGACGCGTTTTAAGGGTTATTCTGGTCTTTTAATAAACCCGTCTGTGGGGCTTGAATGGCGTCGACCTCGGTCGACGCGATTCAAGCCAGGAATGGTTTACTTGGGGTATTTTGATGTATGTTTCACGGTGGGATGGTTCTAATGCATGCTTTGAGTTATATACTGAGACTGAGAACTTGTGCATGACTGGGACTTCATCATCTGTGGGTGTGTATGTGCTTTAACTGTACGTTGAGACTGGGGTTTACTGTGCGAATGGATTGACAGCATGTTATATGTGTGTGTGTGTGATCATACGACTGTGGATCGATGTGACAATGGTTTCCGATGTCACCATGGACCGGTGGGGACAGGGTCATGGTGTCTGTGAGGAGGGGTGCTCGTGGTGTTTTACCTTTAGCTGAGGGAAGCAGAACCACCTTGAGCCGGCGGGCCGGAGTAGCTAGTGTGCTATCCGAGGGGTTGCTGTTTGGTCTCAGCGGGTCGGGGTTTCCCTTGCTTGTTGTGACGGCTTCCGGCGTGTCTCTTGCTGTGGAGCTGGTGGTTTTACTGGTGGGAGTTGGTTTACCCTTTAGCCAATGGGCCTGATGTGACCTTTGATCAAGGTTACGAGTGGTACCTTTAGCCCTTGGCCTGATGCAGCCCGGGAGAGTTGGGTCTGCGGGTAGTTCCTATAGCTGCGGCTTGACGGGGGTTCCCGGTCCCCAGGACCCTCCAGGAAAGCGCTGAGGCCTAGCGTGGAGGCAATCCGGTGGTAGGACAGTAGTCTAGACTGCTTGTGTGCACACGTAGCTGGCAGTGGCGGTACACTGAGTCCAGCTAGTCCTAGTTCAGCTCACTGCCTCACCCTACAGTGCTCCGGAACGCTGTAGGGGTGGACAGGCGTGAGCACTGGTGGTAGTGTTGGGAGGCGACGTTTGACTTCAGTCGACTGTGTGGTTTAGTCGTCTTATGGACTTTGGTCGTGAGGCGTGGCTCTGTGTTGGGTTCTTTGGGTTACTCAGAGTTGTTCCTGCTACACTGTTTGTCGTGCGTTTCGTGCTGGAGTTGCTTGTTGTGTTTACTGCATTACTTAACTGCCCTATATATTACTGTTGCTTCACTTGTGGGTGTGTGAGTGGGAGGCAGGGGATCGGATGATCCCTACTGAGCCCAGTTCTGGTGTGGCTCACTCCCTGCGGTTTCAGGTGTGGACTTCGAGGCGCAGCGGTAGCGTGGTGTCTTCTTGGTGTGCGGACCAGCAGCCGTCTTAGTTCCGGGGTATGCCCCGATGTTGTTGTACTTTCTTTCTGCCTGTACTTATATAATTGTTGGACATGTAATTATTGTTGGACTGTATACGGACATTGTTACTTTCCCTGCGCACTTGTTTACCTTTGTAGTCCGTGAGATTGTTATATTTAGCACTGTTTAGCACTTACTCCTCCAGATGTGTTGTGTGAGATCCGGGTGTGAGCCCGTAGTTAATGGGCCGACATCCATTTAGTGACCGGGTCCCCGGTCATAGGATGGCGGGTCGTTACAGTACTGTTCCCTACCGAGACAACGGACACTCTCAACGGATCCTCCACGCGCTGGGCATACCTCTTCCGTGTGTCTTTATCGTGGCGGGAATAGAACAAGAGGGAAAGACCCGCCCAGGGCTCGAGGGCGAGCCATACGAGAGTGAGTCGAAAGGCTTCCGTTTCCGTTCTTCTTGGTTTTGTTCGGGCCCCTCTCGATCTCTTTCGTATAAGGGAAGGGGGAAGGAGTCTAAATCAATTGAAATTAATGGACCATCATTGATGGACGTTGCACATGACACGATCAATTCGGCTCGACAGTCCGGCGCTAATAGAAGTTGCTTACTCTCCTAGTAGCGAAGGTGCCAGGGCAGGGCTTTTCGTAGGTTTAGTGGGCGGGGTCTCATGAGATCTATGCCGGCCGTCGGAATCAAACGAAGGTCGAAGGACCATTCGATTCATTAAGGGGCATAGATGACGGCCTATTTGTTCAGTCAATCACCAAAAAAGGCGGGGGGGAACCACGTTGGACGACACCGAACTCGATTCTTTTGCATAGTCCGGGGGCCGGCCGCTGCAGCGGGGCATAGCGGCGCCCTCGCCTGGCACCATTCCCGGACCTAGCTGTAGACGGGCGGGCCAGGCCTGAATGAACAGCGGATTAGACTCTTCTTTGTTTCAGCTGCTCCCACGCACGCAGATCGGAAGATCTCAGTTCCCCTGGACTGGACAAGTACGTAGAGATCCTCGTGGGACCGGGGAGGGAGTCTCTATCGATCTTTTCTAGGATTCCAACTCACGCCACGCACGGAGATCTTTCCATTGATCTAGTTTAGGGCTCACCCTTGAGCAGACTCTCAAAGGTTAGGTTACTACCTGCCTCTACGGAAGAGGTGTACTTTGTACCGCAATCATATAGATCGGAACCCGGAGCGAGTTGAACGAAAGGGTTGGTGTGGCCACAGCTACAACTACTGGCGCTTCAAAGGGCTTAGATTCTAAGGTTGGGGTGTAAGCCCCGAAAGCCTTGGTACTTCAGTAGGTAACGCCTTCTTCCCTTAAACAAAAAAAAAAGGCGCCCTTCCCTTATTTATGCATTTCATTCCCTATTTGGCCCGCCTCATGAAAAATGAGAAATAAGGGGTTGATTCGAAGTCACTACGAAAGGGTCGGTCAATAGCATAGCTCTTTCTTTCCCTTTCGAAGGCCTTTCCTTCGAAAGCCTAATCCGGGAGGGCCAGACGGCTTTCTTTGCCCCAGCTTGGCGAATCGCATCCCCGCGCAACAACATTGTCGCCCCTTACCGTTCTCGCTCAATGTTTGCAACGGCTGGGAAACCAGTCTACGAAGCGAAGCCTATTGCCACGCCAACCATCAAATACGAGATTGGGCCCCTTCTCAAAGATTTGATGGAATGGCCCAGCCCAATAAGGGAAGGTTAACGTACGTACGCGATGCGTTCCATTTGTACGAATCGCGAACATACCACGCACGACCGGCCAAAATGAACTGGCAGACCGGGCCAGGCGCTGGTGCCAGATCCTCAAAGTAGAGTCTCAATCAGCCCCAACCACATGGTACGACGGGCACTCAAAGACCTGGCGAATGATGGCCCACCCCGCCCAAGAGTGCTTATGTCATATGGGAACTCATGGCTGGAAACAATCCTTATGGTTTTGATATCCAGTAGGAATAATAAGAATCAAAGTCCAGGTTGGTTGGTGAGCCTAGTGATAGGAGACTATCTAGCTTGGTTCGGAGAGCACTTGTTGGGTTAAAGATTTGTTTTTTGCTAAATGTTGAACTATTGACCCTACTTGTTCGGATGGGTGTTCACCCCAAAGTGTTCCCGGACCGCATGCATACATCCGTAAGTAACTTAGTGCAACATGGCAAATTTCATTGAGAGGAATCAGCAAAGAAAAGAAAAACGACTATTAATGTGTATTTGAGAGATTGTCCTCGGGCTGAGGAGTGTCCACATGAGTTCGTTGAGGTGTCCACACGCCTGCGGCTCTTTTCTATTCTGTCGAGAGTTCGAATTGCTCCACCTAAGTAGAACGAAAAGGAGGAATTTCAAATGCAAAGGGAGGAGCCAGAACAGAAGCTTCGCTTCCGGTAGCTTGCTGACTCTCCTAGTTAGAAGAAGGCTCTTTGGCTCTTGTGCGCTGTTACAGACTCCGCTGCTATTGAATGCCCTGCTAGTCTTAGTGCTACAGAAGTAGCTGCAACGGAGCGCAGGTGATGAAAAGGATCTCTTCGGTAAAGACTAGCTCCCTAGCTTCCTTCAAAGAGAGGATTCGGTGTCAAAGATTAGCATCCCATTCTCAACAGCAAGATAAGTGAGAGCATTTTTTGCATCTATTAAGTCAAAGCTGAGAGACGATTCGGGTTGAGAGGAAGGTCAGTCCTGATCTAATATAGAAAATTATAATATTGATTTTTGATATTGATATATATTTAGAAGGCAGATAATGAAAATTGAAGCAATTTGATGTCTGACTCGGGCCTATATTATATGAGATTGATAGAAATACTCCACCTTTGTCATATATTCCATATATCATACATGATAGATATCATATTCATGGAATACGATTCACTTTCAAGATGCCTTGATGGTGAAATGGTAGACACGCGAGACTCAAAATCTCGTGCTAAAGAGCGTGGAGATTCGAGTCCGCATAATATTGAGAATGCTTATTGAATGAGCAATTCAATAACAGATCTCGGATATAATCGATATTGATATACTGAGTATCTGTTGATACGAAGTATTCCGGCGATCCCCACGATTCGAGTCCAAGCTGTTGAAATTGGAATAGGTTCGGCAGCAGATCACGAAATCTTGGTGACCTTCTCTATCTAATAAATGAGGAGTCCGTTTTGAAATAGTCCGCCCTGCACCCACCCCCCGAGTATATGATTCAACAGGAATCACACAAGGGTAGATTGATAGAAACCTCTGGTAAAATGCCCACCCGTAACCCAGCAGATAAAGTACATTACATAACATAGTCCGTTTTAGGGATTGGCGACTTGCCCATTCAGTGACTTTGGCACTGGACGTTCCAAAAACCGGGTCGAGTGAATTAGAGAATAGACAGACCTCTGCATTCCAGCCTTCCTTCTCCTTTCAGGGCCTATCCGAAAGATGGTACCTCTTCTCTTCTAAAAGGTCGATGGATCTTCCAATTGACCTGAGACGAAGAGAAAGGTCTATCTATTTTCTTTAATGATTCAGTTAAACCAATGATTCATTATTGGAGCAGATAGCAACAACCGTTTCATCGGACATGCATATTTTTGATTTTCCGATGGATTTACATGGTTTCATTAATGGAAATTGTTTGATATAGTGGCTCTGGCACCATTCAAGAATGATTGTTTAGGCAGTTCATATCATCCATACATAGTGTTTTGATCTAAGATTGAAATTCTTCCATGTTTCAGTAGTAGCATATTGTTCCACGGAGCTAAGGTCCAAAATATGGAATAAACAAGTATTTCCACGACTCTACCGCCCGGTCAATTCTGTTCCACTTAATCTCTTTTCCATGGCCACATATCTTTACAGCTAAGGAATGGGAAATCTTTCTCCTGTTACATGAATCAAATGTTTAATTTCATCCGGGAAAAGCCATCCCTTTCTCAACAATGTCTTTGTTATTTGATCCAATAGCCGATAGGAACATATTTGATAAATACTGATAACTCTTGGATATAGTATTAGAACGGAAAGATCTATAAAATAATGAACTATTGGTTCTAGGTCATCTCTGGCGATGAATCAACAATTCGATTTCTTGCATATTTTTGATCGACCAACGTTTATATATAGATGCAGGAGAATTGATTTGGGAAGTCAGAAAAAACCCCTTTGGCATCTCTTCATCTGCAAAGAATTCTCGACGTGAAAACATAGAGACAAGGTCTTTGAATAGGAAAAAGAGTGGATCCTCAGGTTCCCAAATTCATTGCCTTTTTCGAAAAAAGCCTTGTTCTTGGGAAAACATATCTCGTATTTGGTATTGCACGGGTTCACCCCTCAAGAACTCCCAACCCGCCTCTTCCTCTTGAAGCTTATCCTCGTTCTCTTCATGAGAAATGATCTGTTTGCCCTGAAATGAACTGGTCCGATAGGTACGATTCATTGAGCCTTTCGATACAATCAAATAGATTGTACCAGGGGCGCCATATTCTAGGAGCCCAAACTATGTGATTTAATAAATCTTTCTCTTGCTGGTCGAGGTCTCCGTCCCCTTCTTCAAACTCGGGTCCGTATTCTTCATCTTCATATATCAATCTCTGATCAACGATAGAACAAGATCTATTTTGCGTCATATCTAACGGACCAAGTCACTTGATTATTATCAAACTGACTGCAATCTTTTTCTTTCCGTGAGGATCCCACCATCTTCTATTTCTAATAGGCCATGAACTAGATCAAAATCATTCCTGTAAGGACTGAGGTTTCGGGTTCTGTGTTCGGGTCGGGTTCGGGCCGGATCCCCTGGTTTGGACCCTGGAGGGGTCTTGAGGTTTCTGGCTGAATGGCGTCAGCACTGCTCGACGCCTTTCAAAAGGCGTCAGGTTGTGTGGACGCCATTTAGGTCTGCTGGGTGTTGTGCCACGTGTGCGCCACGTGGGCGGGTTTCGGGCCGCGAGAGTACGGCCCCGGTCACATCGTCTGAACGGCGTCCATGTCGGTCGACGCGATTCAGACTGTGACCTCTGCGATGTCTGGGTGCGGCGCCAGACCGTTGTCAGTACGGCCTGTCCTGTCGTCTGAACGGCGTCCGTGGAGGGTGACACGTTTCAGACCGCTGTCAGTACGGCCGTCCTGTCAGACTGATAAGCGTCTACCTCGATCGACGCGTTTCAGCTGGTTTCGGATTGACCCCGCGAGCCTCCCCTTCTTTCCCTCATTCTCACCTTCACTCTCTCTCTCCTCACCCTCTCCGCCCTCTCCGACGCTCTTCCTCCCCTTCCCTTCCTCTTCTTCCTCTTCCACCACTCCAACACCACCTTACCTCTCACCTCTACCTCCACCACTTCCTTCGCGGTGTTCCACTCTCCGGACGGCGGCCGACGTCCCGGCGGAGTGGCGGCGTCCTCGAGGGTACCGGCGGCGGTGTGCGGTGCGGCGGGACGGTGGCACGGAGCCTGGCGGAGTTCAAGAACCGGTAGGGGGACGAACCTTGCATGTGTTGCTCGTATGTTTCTTGGCGTGACGTGACGTGTTTGGGGCTAGATTGAGCATGTTTAGGGGGATTCCTTGTGGGAATGGCGGTGCTTGTAAACGTGGTTTTGTAGCATGCTTATGATGGTTGGGTTTCTCTTCCTCCCCCTTTGGTTTTGGGGCTTTTCGGGGTGCTTGGGATCAAGGGAGAAACCCTCGGGTTGAACCAGGAAACCTGGTTTCTGGTGCTAAATGGCGTCGTACCTGGTCGACGCCTTTCCGAAAGACGTCGGGTCAGTACGACGCGTTTTAGGGCAGAAACCTCCCTATTCGAGGTTTCCTGAATTAGAGGCTCTGGCGCTAAATGACGTCATGGATGGACGACGCCTTTCGGAAGGACGTCGGGACATCATGACGCCATTTAGGCAGGAAATGCCCCCGTCTAAGGGTTCTGCAATCTGGATTTCTGGGTTGAATGGCGTCTGGCGACCCTGACGCGTTTTAAACGACGGCTTCACTGGTGGACGCGTTTTAAGGGATAATCTGGCTTTTAATAAACCTGTCTGAGGGTCTTGAATGGCGTCGACCTTGGTCGACGCGATTCAAGACAGAAATGCTTAAATCCTGTCATTTCATGTATATTTCACGGGGGGATGGTTCAGATGCATGCTTTGAGTTGTATACTGAGACTGAGGACTTCTGCATGAATGAGATTTCATCATCTATGTGTGTGTGCTTCAACTGTACGCTGAGACGGAGGTTTACTGCATGAATGGAATCATGTTGTGTGTGTGTGCTTGTACGAATATGGATTCGGAATGACTGTGGTTTCCGTTTGTCACCATGGGCTGATGGGAGAAGGGCCATGGTGTCTGTGAGGAGGGGTGCTTGTTGTGTTTTACCTTTGGCTGAGGGAAGTAGAACCACCTTGAGCCCGTCGGGCCGGAGTAGCTGGTGTGCTATCCGAGGGGTTGCTGTTTGGTCTCAGCGGGTCGGGGTTTCCTTTAGTTGTCGTGACAGCTTCTGGCGTGTTTCTTGCTGTGGAGCTGGTGGTGTTACTGGTGGGAGTTGGTTTACCCTTTAGCCATCGGGCCTGATGTGACCTTTGATCAAGGTTACGAGTGGTACCCTTAGCCCTTTGGCCTGACGCAGCTCGGGAGAGTTGGGTTTGTGGGTAGTTCCTGTAGCTTCGACTTGACGGGGGTTCGCCGGTCCCCAGGGCCCTCCTGGAAGCGCTGAGGCCTAGCGTGGAGGCAATCCGGTGGTAGGACAGTAGTCTAGACTGGTTGTTTGCACACGTAGCTGGCAGTGGCGGTACACTGAGTCCAGCTAGTCCTAGTTTGGCTCACTTCCTCACCCTACAGTGCCCCGGAACACTGTAGGGGTGGACAGGCGTGAGCAGTGGTGGTAGTGTTGAGAGGCGACGTTTGACTTCGGTCGACAGTGTGGTTCAGTCGCTTCGTGGACTTTGACTGTGAGACGTGACTTTGTGTTGGGTTCTTCGGGTTACTTGGTACTGTTCTTGTTACACTGCTTATCGTACGGTTCCTATCAGGTTGAGTGCTATATTTACTGTTTTACTTAATTGCCATATATTCCTGTTGTTGCACTTGTGGGTGTGTGAGTGGGAGGCGGGGGATCGGATGATCCCTACTGAGCCCATTTCTGGTGTGGCTCACTCCCTGCGGTTTCAGGTGTGGACCTCGTGGCGAACGGAAGCGTGGTGTCTTCTTGGTGTGCGGACCAGCAGCTGTCTTAGTTCCGGGGTATGCCCCGATGTTGTTGTACTTTCCTTCTGCCTGTACTTATTTAATTGTTGGACATGTAATTATTGTTGGACTGTATACGGACATTATTACTTTCCTTGCTGCGCACTTGTTATACCTTTGTAGTCCGTGTGATTGTCATATTTAGTCTTGTTTAGCACTTACTCCTCCAGATGTGTTGTGTGAAATCCGGGTGTGAACCCGCAGTTAATGGGCCGACATCCATTTAGTGACCGGGTCTCCGGTCATAGGATGGCGGGTCGTTACAATTCCCAACAAATCCAGACGAAGTCCTCCCATTTATTTCATCGGGTCCGGGTGGAGACCAAAGATCTTGAGCGACCGGTCCGGCAGAACAACTCAAAAGATAAAGAAGTCTCGTTAATTTCTTCATGCTCGTTCCAAGTTCGAAATACCACTTGTACAAAAAATCATCCCATAATTGCTTCTTCATATAGATAGATATAGGATCTATGAGGCAATTACTTAGAAGTACATTTTGTACAACAGCCCTTCCTATCTGATAGAAAATGATCCTATGATCCTCAATCGGTCTGACCCGGGCTTGTAAATCCCAAGTTTGTCTATGAAGAGCTAATCTAATTGTATTAGTTTCTATAATTTCTTTCTTCTGTGCAATACTAATTGATAGGGCCTCGTTGATAAGTGCTACAAGATCTCGTGCATTGGGGCCGAATCTGTTAATTTTCTTTTCCAAGCACCTAGTATATGAAAGAATGAAAAGGTGCTTTCGTCGTTGTGGAATAAGAAGCCTTCGTATCTTAATGCATGTATTTGATTTATCCGGAACTATTAGAACGGGATCCACTTTTTTGGGAATATGAGTCGAAGCAATAACAAGACTAGTGGAATGGCTTTCACAATCCATGGAGAGAGAGTTCGCTAATAGACCGAGGGATAAGTGATCCGACTCATCCATATACAGATCATGAATGTCTGGAATCCATATTATGCAAGGCTTTTGCTAATTCGAATTGAATGATGACACTAAAGATAGATAAGTATTTTTTCAAGGGCAAGTTCTTTTCAAAAGTTAGCACATCCTTCAGAGTTTGCAGCCCCGTCTCAAGGTCATTATCAATATCGTCACTATCATCATCGATAATTTGACGAGGGTCTATACCTTCTTCTCCATATTAAGTAATATTTATACTAGAAGGAGTAGGACCAACAATAAGACTATCAGAACTAAAAATAAAATCCAAAAACCAGACTAGAAAATTGGGGGCTGAGGCTTTTTATTAAGCGGGAACCTGTACGGTCGTAATGAAAGGAAGATAAGAGTTTGTCGCCAGGTATTTGACCAAATATGATCGTCCAATTCCTTTAGAATCTATCACTAAAATACCCCTAGAAGGGGATAGGCCTAAGCGGAGCGAAAAGGGTTTTCCATGAGATGATGGGAAATTCAAACTATTAGCCCCGTTTGTGAATAAGTGATTGTCTGATAATGAGCAAGGAATATCCGTCTTTTTGCTAAACAGGATCTATTTCACTTATAATCCATTAGATACTTTTTATGAATGTCAACTAAGTATCCTAAGTAAATTGATCCCGGTTGTTCAATCATTTGATAACCAGAGTCATTCTTTGATAAATGATCACTATGAGTCAGACTCCATAGAATTTGATCAATTCCTTTTTTTGTAGGTACCGAAGGAGTACGGTACATAGGAGGTTGTCTTTCTCCACGTGGTGTATAGCACGAAAAACCATATCCCGAGCTACCTTCTCATCTGTCTAAGGACAAGCCCTTTTCGCTAGCCAAGCCAGTTTCAGTGGCAGTTGGAGTTGCTTGACTTTCTTCTGCGATATAACTAGAGGTCAGAAGGGCGCAGGGTGGAAGAATGTGGATTGTAAGCTCTTCTGCGAGGTCCCATACGGTCTCGCTCCTGTGTATTCCTGCTCTTTATGAGCGCCAATAAAGTTCAAACCTGTAGGAATACCTATTATTTCAACAAGCCTTAAAAGTTGTCTCCTTATAGTAGTTCCTCTACTCTCAATGTGAGGAAGCGAGCAAAGGAGTATTGAAAAGTAAGCACTATTTCCATTCCATGGACTATTCCCCCGTTATTCTACCATGTTTCCACTTGTGCCGAGACCCGAAAGCGTAACTTCCAAGTTCCAAACTTAGTTGGTGTACATGGACTGGATTTCTGAGTTCATGGCTTCTCGCCATTTCCCGGCTTCTGGGCCTTCTATGGCCTCCTGGTAGGTTTTAGGATCATCATCCTCATTATATTGTACCTTAGACTCACCTTCAGCAATATGTCCCACATATCGTTCGGGTAGTCCAGGTACTCTACCAGATCTACGAGGCTCATCTGTGTGTACCTGAACAGATTCAGGAACTGATATCTCATCTGATGATAATGTAGCTGTTTGGGGATCTGGAACCTCTTCCAGTACGCTGAATCATGTGTGGAATGTTTAAAACACACCGTGGTATGCACTTATTTAATTGTTCATGTGATGAATGGATTGTATGGATCGTGGATGTATGATTGTTTATTAATTGTTAATAAATAGAGGTCTGCGCACCTCTCTCTCTCATACTCCGTTGTATTTCTACCTCCCTCTCTTGTACTCGCCATAAGGCCTTCTTCAATTTACTTGTAATTCTAGAATTATTGTAATCTGATCGAGGCAACCGAGGAAGGAGCGAGGACGATCCACAGCTGCAACCAGGAAGGCGAAAAGATGAAGATCCTTTGCCTATGTGTTTGTAGGTTTATCTAATATAAATGTTATGTTAGATTGTGTGTGCGTTTGACTGTTGGCTCCAGTCAAACCCACTGTGCTATCCATGACCACACTAGACATGTATGTGATGCATTGTTTTTCTTTTAATTATGAATCAAAGCAGGTTATAGTATTTAGTAAATATATACGATGTATTTATATACTATCACCTAGGAGAGACCAAGATAAAAGTTATCTAAATACCCTAAGATAAACTCTAAGCCGTAACGCGAGTAGTTAAGAACTTACCGCGTGGTCCACCATCGTTATAGTCATAGGATTCGAATCACTTTAGGCAGGTTTCTTGTGCTAGCCACAAGGCCTGCTTAATTGGGAGGAGAAACTGTGGCTATGGCATTAGATGCCTATATGATCGGGGTAGAGGAACCATGTAGCTTTGTTGTGCTATCCACAAGGGCTGCATGCAAATCTATGCTCGTCGCGTAACGATGGTTAGCTTAGACCAGAATTAGTGGTTTGTTGTGGTTTACATGGCCGAAGCCACTCCCGGTACGGTTTGCACGGACTTTAGGGAATATTGCCGCTCCCGATACGGTTTGCATGGCCGAAGCCACTCCCGGTACGGTTTACACCGGACTTATAAGAATAATGCCGCTCCCGATACGGTTTACATGGCCGAAGCCACTTCCGATACGGTTTACACGGACTTAGAGAATATTGCTGCTCCCGATACGGTTTGCATGGCCGAAGCCACTCCCGGTACGGTTTACATGGACTTATAAGAATAATGCCGCTCCCGATACGGTTTACATGGCCGAAGTCACAACCGATACGGTTTACACGAACTTAGAGAACATTGCAGGACATAATACCAGAAAAAATGATATATTCATGACTTCCGACTAAACTCCGGGAGAACTGACTTACATGAAATAGCGTTGAAGGCGCTCTACATTCCATGTACGAGGGAGAGGCTGGCCCGAAAGGGTCTCTAGCCGATAGGCCCCTCGTCGGATCACTTCCCTTATGCGATAAGGTCCTTCCCAGCTTGGAGAAAGTTTTCCTGCAGCTTCGGCTGGCTTGGATGCGTGAGCGTTACTTAATACGAGGTTCTCTGCTTCAAAGCTTCGGGGCTTCACTCGAGCGTTGTGGTATCTCGCCATGCGCTGCTGATAAGTCGCCAGCCGAATGCGGGCTTGATCCCTTGTTTCTTCTATAAGATCAAGGTGATCTTTTAGGGCTTCCTCATTAACCTTCGGATCATGAGTAAGAACCCTCGGTGATGGAAGACTGGCTTCAATCAGAATAACGGCTTCCACTCCATAGGCCATTCGGAAGGGGGTCTCGCCGGTAGGGGTTCGGCTTGTTGTCTAATAAGCCCATAAAACACTCGGCAGTTCTTCGACCCATCGGCCCTTGGCCTTGCCGAGGCGAGTCTTCAGTCCTCGCAACAGACTTCGGTTAGTGACCTCGACTTGGCCATTCGTCTGAGGGTGTGTTACCGAAGCGAATTTGTAGAGAATGCCGAAGCTAGCGCAGTTGTCTTTAAACCGATGGCTGTCAAATTGTTTGCCATTGTCTGAGATAATTGCCCGAGGGATGCCGTATCGGCAAATGATGGATTTCCATACGAAGTTCCATGCATTGCTATCGGTTATAGACGCGAGAGGCTCGACTTCTACCCATTTAGTGAAGTAGTCCACTGCCACGATAAGGAATTTCCTCTGACCGGTAGCCATGGGAAAGGGTTCCAAGAGATCAATCCCCCATTGGGCAAAAGGCCAGGGATCTGACAAAGGAGTCAAAAGGGTCGCCGACTGGTGAATGAGGGAACTGAATCTCTGGCACTGGTCACAGCAGCGGACGAGAGCGGCTGCATCCTCTCGGAGTGTTGGCCACCAGTACCCTTGCCTCAGGAGTTTATGGGTCAAGGCCCTTCCTCCTGCGTGTACTCTGCAGATCCCTTCATGTACCTCCCGAAGTGCATAATCAGCTTCTGCTGGGCCAAGACATCGTAGGTGTAAGGACTGAGGTTTCGGGTTCAGTATTTGGGTCGGGTTCGGGCCGGATCCCCTGGTTTCGACCCTGAGGGGTCTTGAGAATTTTGACTGAATGACGTCTGCACTGCATGACACCTTTCAAACGGCGTCTGGCTGTGCGGACACCATTTAAGTCTGTTGCTGTTGTGCCACGTAGGCGCCACGTGGGCGGGTTTCGGGCCGCGAAAGTACGGCCCCTGTCCTGTCGTTTGAACGGCGTCCATGATGGACGACGCCATTTAGACTGCGACCCTGCGATGTCAGTGTACGGTACCTATCTTCTCAGCTGAACGGCGTCCGTGGTGGTCGACGTGTTTCAGAGCGCTGTCAGTACGGCCCGTCCTGTCATCTGATAGGCGTCTGTCTCGGTCGACGCGTTTTAGCCAGTTTCTGATTGACCCCGTGAGCCTCCCCTTCTTTCCCTCATTCTCGCCTTCACTCTCTCTCTCCTCGCCCTCTCCGACTCTCTTTTCCCCTTTCCCTTCCTCTTCTTCCTCTTCCACCACTCCAACACCTCCCTACCTCTCACCTCTACCACCACCACTTCCTTCGCGGCGTTCCATTCTCCGGACGGCGGCCGACGTCCTGGCGGAGTGGCGACGTCCTCGGGGGTACCAGCGGCGGTCTGCGGTACGGTGGGTCAGCGGCTCGGAGCTTGGAGGAGTTCAAGAACCGGTAGGGGGACGAACCTTGCATGGACTATGATTATCTTGCTTGTGATTTCCATGGCGTGACATGATGTGTTTTGGGTGGAATGAGCATGTTAAGAGGGTTTTCTTATGGGAATGGCCGTGTTTATGAACGTGAATTTGTGGGATGCTCGTGGTAGTTCGGTTTCCCTTTCTTCCTCTTCTGTTTTGGACGTTTTGGGGTGTTTGGGATGGAAGGGGGAAACCCTCGGGTTGAACGATGGAACCAGGTTTCTGGCGCTAAAAGACGTCGAGCCTGGACGACGCCATTTAGAATGGCGACGGGCCAGCTCGACGCCATTTAGGCAGAAACCTCCCTGTTTGCGGATCCATGAGTTTGGGGTTCTGGCGCTAAATGACGTTATGCCTGGACGACGCCATTTAGAATGGCGACGTGCCAGCATGACGCCATTTAGGCAGAAAATCACCCCGACTGAGGTCTCTGCAATCTCGGAATCTAGTGTAAATGGTGTCTGAGGACGCTGACGCCTTTTAAAGGGCGGCTTCCCAGGACGACGCGTTTTAAGACATAATCTGAGGTCGGATTTTAATGAACTAGTTTGAAGGACTTGAATGGCGTCGGCCTCGGTCGATGCAATTCAAGACAAAACTGCTTTAACTCTTGTTATTAACATATGTTTCACAGTTGGATGGTTCAAATGCATACTTTAATTGTACGTCAAGGCGGAGGTTTGCTGTGTGAATGGAATCATGTCATGTGTGTGTGTGCTTATGTGGATATGGGATTGGAACAACTGTGGTTTACGTTTGTCACCATGTGCCGATGGGGCAGGGCCTTGGTGTCTGTGAGGCATTGTTGCCGTACCGGTGGGGGAGTGGTACATGTTGTGTTTTACCTTTAGCTGAGGGAAGCAGAACCACCTTGAGCCCGTCGGGCCGGAGTAGCCGGTGCGCTATCCGAGGGGTTGTTGTTTGGTCTCAGCGGGTCGGGGTTTCCCTGTTTGTCGTGGCAACTTCCAGCGCGTTTCTTGCTGTGGAGCTGGTTGTGGTACTGTTGGAGTTGTTTTACCCCTTAGCCATTGGGCCTGATGTGACCTGTGATCAAGGTTACAAGTGGTACCCTTCGCCCTTTGGCCTGACGCAGCCCGGGAGGTTAGGGTTGTAGGTAGTTCGTATAGCTTCGGCTTGACGGGGGTTTCGCCGGTCCCCAGGGCCCTCCTGAAGCGCCGAGGCCTGGCGTGGAGGAAGTCCGGTCGGTAGGACAGTAGTCTAGGCTGCTTGTGTGCACACGTAGCTGGACAGTGGTGGTTCACTGGTCCCAGTTAGTCATAGTTTGACTCACTGCCTCACCCTACAGTGCCCCGGAACACTGTAGGGGCGGACAGGCGTGAGTATTGGTGGTGTTGTAAGGCGACATTTGTTGGCAGTCAACAGTGTGGTTTGGTCGTTTCGTGGACCTTGGTTTTGAGTCGTGGCTTTGTGTTGGGTTCTTCGGATTACTTAGAACTGTTCATGCTGCACCGCTTATGCGTACGTTTCATATCAGGGTTTGGGAGTTATGTTTACTGCTTTATTTAATTGCCATATATCTGTATTATTGCACTTGTGGGTGTGTGAGTGGGAGGCGGGGATCGGATGATCCCTACTGAACCCAATTCTGGTGTGGCTCACTCCCCGCGGTTTCAGGTGTGGACCTCGTGGCGTGTGGCAGCGTGTGGTGTCTCCTCGGTGTGCGGACCAGCAGCTATCTCAGTTCCGGGGTATGCCCCGATGTTGTTGTACTTTGCTTCTGCTTGTACTTATTTAATTTGTTGGACCATGTAATTATTGTTGGACTGTATACGGACATTGTTATCTTCCTTCCTGCGCATTTGTAATATCTTTGTAGTCCGTGTGATTGTTATATTTAGCCTTGTTTAACGCTTACTCCTCCAAATGTGTTGTGTGAGATCCGGGTGTGAACCCGTAGTTAATGGACCGACATCCATTTAGTGATCGGGTCTCTGGTCATAGGATGGCGGGTCGTTACAGTAGGAGCGGTCAGCCGAAGGACCTTTTATACAATATTCCATCCAGAATGAGGAAATGGGAGGACCGCTGTCGGATATGCCTTGCTTCCTTTGGATCGGACGGGACCTCTTCTCTGAGGAGAAAAGCGACTAGGTGAGTCATCCAGGTTTCCGCTTCGGATTCATTCACTTGCATGACCTCGGATTCGTCGAGACTTGGTTTAGACAGTTCTTCTACCAAGACCATTCGGCCTCCTCCCCCGTCCTGAGTTGATGCTAGCCAGGAAAGAGCATCGGCTCGAGCATTTTCAACTCGAAGGATCCGCACAATTTCATAAGAATTAAATTGAGCAAGCATCTTGCGGGTTACCTGGAGATAGGATATCATTAATGCGTCCCGGGCTTCATACTCCCCGGTGACTTGATTGGCGATCAGCTGAGAATCGTTGAATGCCCTTATGTTCTGCGCACCCAGCTTTCTAGCGGCCTGAAGGCCTGAGATAAGAGCTTCATATTCTGCGGCATTGTTGGTAGCTGGGAAGGAGAAGCGCAGCGTATACTCCGTGATGACCCCTTCTGGAGACGCCAAGATCCATCCGGCGCCGCTGCCTGAAGAGCATGCGGATCCATCAACGTAGAGTCGCCATTCATCCGTCGGAGACGGGGAGAACCGAGGTACCGTCAGCCTCAGGTGTACTGACTTCTGGCTGAGGGGCCGAGGATGCTTCGGGAGTGAGCTCGGCGATGAAGTTGGCTAGTGCTTGAGCTTTTATTGCTGTCCGTGGCCCATAAGAAACGTCGAACTCTCCCAGTTCGATTGCCCACTTTGCTAGCCTACCTGATACTTCTGGTCGAGAGAGAACTTGCCTCAAAGGTTGATCCGTGAAGACCTTTATTGAATGCGCGAGGAAGTAGGGCCGGAGTCTCCTTGCGGACGAGACGAGGGCTAAGGCCAGCTTCTCAAGAGCAGGATACCGAAGCTCTGCTCCTTGGAGGGCTCGGCTTATATAGTAAACGGGCCTCTGAACGCCGTCTTGTTCCCGAATGAGGACGGCGCTGATAGTTGTTTCGGATGCAGCGAGATAAATAAACAGTTGTTCTCCGTGGACCGGTCTGGACAAAACGGGAACATTGGAGAGATAGGCTTTCAGCTAATCGAAGGCTGACTGACACTCGTCCGTCCAAGAAAAGCTATTAGCCTTTTTCAGCAGTTTGAAGAAAGGAAAGCAGTAACCCGCTGCCCTTGACGTGAAGCGGCTTAACGCGGCAATTCTTCCATTCAGCTTCTGGACCTCTCGGATGTTGGCCGGATGGCGCATTTGGATAATAGCCGATACCTTTGCGGCATTGGCTTCCACCCCTCGGCGGGTGACCATGTAGCCGAGAAATTTCCTAGAGGCCACACCGAAGGCACACTTGGCTGGATTCAGCTTCATTTTATACCTGCGCAGGGCAGAGAAAGTCTCGGCCAAATTAGTTAGATGGTCTTCAGCAATGTGGCTTTTCACCAGCATGTCGTCGATGTAGACCTCCATATTGCGGCCGAGCTTCGGAGCGAATATCTTGTTGACGAGACGTTGATAGGTTGCCCCGGCATTCTTTAGGCCGAATGGCATCCGAGTATAACATTATAAACCGAGGTCAGTTGTAAAGCTAGTCTTGTCCTCGTCCTCTGAATGCATTCGGATCTGATGATAGTCTGAATAGGCGTCGAGGAAGCTAAGTAGCTCGTGGCCGGAGGTTGCGTCCACCACCTGGTCTATCCGAGGCAGCGGGAAGCTGTCCATCGGACAGGCCTTGCTGAGGTTGGTGAAATCCCACACATCTGCCACTTGCCATCTTTCTTGGGCACCATTACAACATTGGCAATCCATTCAGGATGGTGTACTTCCCGGAGGTGTCCCGCGTCCAGCCCCTTTTGTACTTCGGCTTAGATGGCCGTCCTTCTTTTTTGATTGAAGGTACGCCGCTTCTGCTTGATCGGGGACTGGTCGGGGTTGACGTGCAGCCGATGTTCCGCTACTTCCGGGTCGACCCCGGGCATGTCTGCAGGAGACCAGGCGAAGACGTCGAGGTTCTTTTTCAGGAACTCAGCAAGTCTCTCGGCTTCAATTTTCTCTAGGCCGGAGCCTATCATTAGCGTCCGACCTTCTCCTCCTAGAACCGGAACGATTGTAAGTTCCTCTCCCGGGGATGCTTCGGGCGAAGATTCGATTGAAAGGGATTCGGCCGCGGCCTTCCCTTTAACCGAGATCATATAACACTGCCGAGCTGCATCCTGATTTCCCTTGGCTTCGCCAATTCCATGGCTGGTACGGAACTTCAGCTTCGGATGAAAAGACGAGGGTACAGCTCCAATCCCTCCGATCAGCCTTCGGCCAAAGATGGCGTTGTAGGCCGAGTCGACCTAGACAACGGCAAAATCCCTTTCAATGGTTAATTGCTGAGGGGCCGTACCTAGGGTTACAGGTAGCCGAACGATGCCTTCTACTCGGCAAGGCGAACCATTAAAGCCGAATAGAGGCCCTCGGTGAGGCTTCATATCAACTTCATTCAAGCCCATTTTTTCAAAACAGTCGTAAAAAAGTATATTTGGGGCACTTCCATTATCAACAAAGATACGATGAACATCGTAATCTTTTATTACAGCATTTATAACTAAGGCGTCGTTGTGAGGAACCTGAATATCAGTCAGATCCTCCTGGCCGAAGACGATGTCTTCTTGACGAGACCGCTTCGGCTCGACGTCGACTGCCGCTATGGTATCGCTGAGCCGACGACGCCTTGGCCCCTCTCCCGGTCCTTCGGATATCATCATAATTGACCCAGCACTGGGTCGCTGGTGCGATGTTTCTACCGGGGCCGAGGTGACCTTCGGCTGAGGTGGGGCTTCTTTATCCGAGAGTTGACGTTGCCTTGCTGCTTCAGGGACGTCCCGGTTCTGTTGTTGTTGAGGCTGCTCTCGCCGGTACTATGGCAGAAGGCCTTCTCTAATGAGACGGTCAATGTCCTCCCGAAGGTGTCGGCATTCATCAGTTGAATGGCCGATTTCCCGATGGTACTCGCAGTATTTGCGGGGGTCCCTTTGGCGAGGGTCAGTCTTGATGCGCTCCGGCTGTCGGAGCATGCCTTTCACCTCCATGAGCATCCGGGAGGGTGGAGCTGGTAGCGGCAGGTACCGCTGCGGCGGATCCCGGCACTTGTCTCGGTCCCATTCTTCCCTCCGATATCGCTTGCGAGAAGGTTCCTAATCTTCTGGGCGAGGACGAACCGCTGGAGGGGCAGGTGCTGATACTGCTTTGGCGGTACTCTTACCCTTAGACATCATCAGGGCTTCCCGGTTGATGTATTTATGGGTCTGAGCCACGAGGTCCTGGAAGGTGGAGGGATGGCGTTTCCCGATAGAGCTTAGAAGCCCTTCGTCTATGCACTCGCTGATTACGGCCGAGACCACAATCGAGCTATCTAGGTTTGGGATTTGGGCGGCTTCGGCCCGAAACTTGGTGAAATATTCCTGAAGGGTCTCGGTCGGTCCTTCCCGAATGGCTAGCAGACTGGCCGAGGTTTTACACTGCCGGGTGGCATCGTAAAATTGGTCGATGAACAGTTGGCCTAGCTGAACTAAAGAGTGGATGGAATTGGGGGCCAATGTCTCGAACCAAGCAAGGGCTATTTTTTCAAGAGTGAGGGGGAAGAGACGACAGTGGACTGCCTCGGAAACCCCTCGGACAGAGAGATAGGTATTAAACCTCTGGAAGTGGCAGACCGGATCTGTCATTCCATCACAGAGAGGAGGACCTTTTGGCAACTTAAAGTTGGGAGGTACCTCAATGGCCAGAAGCTCTGGTGAAAATGGAGTTTGCTCCAGAATGGTGCTGGCGAGAGGCGCTCCGTATGGCCGAGATACCATCTGCTGCATTTCCTTCCTCATCGTCGTCAGCCGCCGGTCCAAGTCCGGGGTGGTTGAAGTGGTGACCGAACGTCCTTCGGTCTTGGTTGGATGAAATCCGGACAAAGCATAGTCCTGCTCCGTCATGATGTGACTGGCGCGAGGGGCTCGGGCAGGCGGCGCAAATGGCTCGCTGCGTGCCGTGGCAGCCTTGTCGGGGAAGGCCTGTGAGGGTTTCGGCTGCGGCCTCATAGCTTGAGTAGGACATAATGGGGGAGGCGGTACTTGCTGCGGGAGCTGTCCCAGTATCCCCATATGCTGGGCGATGACAGACACCATATCTCGTAAAGGTGCCAAAGAAGTAACAGTGGCGGCCAGCGTCGCCACCTGTTGCTGAAGCTCTTCCACTCGGTTGTCCCTGGGAGTGACGGACTCCAGATGACAGGGAGGGCAGACCCTTGAGGAAGAACAGATGGGGCACCTTCGGAATGGACTGCCGGTGCCGGAGTTGCTCGCGTCTCCGCTTCGTCTTGTCCGGATCGTCTGGTCACCGGACGATGAGACATGACTTCTTGCTAGTTTCCCACAGATGGCGCCACGTGATGTTGCCGAAGCTTACCACGGTCGGATTCCGAGAATGGAACCCGCAATTAGATCGGATCGATGAAGAGGACCGACGGGGATCCGGGACGAGACGAGGGCGGAGACAGGGCCGAGGACCCGAGGCCGAGAGGTACCCGGGTGAAGGCTCGCTCGGAGCGAAGTCGAGACTCCTTCGGCCGAGGCGGACCAGCCTACGAAAGGCGTCGAGACCGGGGGGAGAAAATCCGAGGTCGGCGGCCGAGACCGACTCGGAGAGGTCGGCGAAGATTCAAACCGAAGCCCCTGCAAAAGGAGGAGAAGAAGAAGAACCGGTCATTAGGAGTCCCGGGCTTCATCCCTAAGGAACCCCCTCCGACAGCTAAGTTAGCTTCTGAAGAAGATTCAATTCAGAAGTCAGGGAAGAAGAAGTAGCTTTAATGCTTTTGGACTGTTGTCCTTGGTCAAGAAGACATACCTTTGGTAATAAATAGCCGTGTATTTATAATGGAGGATAGAGGTTGCTTAGTGATGGCAACCGATATAGGACTATGTTTTGGTTTACTGATAAACCGCCATAGCGCCTAACCCTCCTACCGGAGTGGGCCGGATACGGCTACTGAGCCGAAGAGGGGGGGCCGCTGTTGGGCCGGATGCCGCTTAGTGGGCTGAAGCCTACTGGGCCGAGGGCCGCTGATGGGCCGAGGACCACTAGGCTGCTGTTGGGCCGAGGGCTGCTGGGCCGCTAACGGGCCGAGGACCACTGGGCTGCTGTTGGGCCGAGGGCTGCCAGTGGGCCTCTACTGCTACTGTTGTTGGGTTGATCCCAGCGATTGGGCTGTTTTAACGGGCCGAATCGGATTCTACCCCCATCAGAGATAAACAATTAACAATAATGCAGTTGACTTAGAGTGATGTAAGCAACTTTGGGCACACTGTAATGCGATAAAGGCATGTGTGCAAACACATTTCTCGTAAAGGTAAGTGCTTAGTTTAATCTATGTTGGTGGAACATTTGAAAAGAAATTTGTTAAGTCATATCTTTTCTGATGGTTAGAAATGTTGGCATGAAAGAGATGAGATGTCTTCCAGGTTCTAGACCCTAATGCAAATCTAAGTGGAAGCTGCAGCAAACATGACCCTAAACCAAGTTTTGACCTCTTCATGGCGAACAAAGTCCATCCTTGTTCACAGTCACATGACTAAACCAAGTTTTGACCTCTTCAAGGCGTATAAAGTCCATCCTTGTTTACAGTCACATGACCAAAGGTAGGCTCTCCCTTGATGATAACAAGGGGATGACTGGAGTCAGAAGTTTTATGCTGACCAAAGAAAATGGATGAGACATAATACCCCCTTTCTTATTGATGTAGCCGAAGCTATCACGGTCGGATTAGAATCTGAGATAGTAATCAGATCGAAGAAGAAGGCCGACAGGGATCCGGACCGAGACGTGGGCGGAGTACGAGACCGAGGCTCCGAGGCCGGGAGGTATCCGGACGAAGACTTGCCGGGGGCGAAGCTGACTTTGTTGGCCGAAGGGGACCCGGCCGGCGAAGAGCGAGGTCGAGACCTCTGGAAGTAGAAAACCGAGACCGGTGGCCAAAGCCGACTCGGACGAAGAGGTCGACGAAGATTCGAATCGAGGCCCCTGCAAGAAGAAGAACCAGTCAGTGAGAGTCCCGGGCTTCGGCCCAAGAGAACCCCCTCCGACGGCTAAGTTAGCTTCTGAAAAAGATTCGATTCATAAGGGAAGGAAGAAGAAGCTTAAATGCTTTGGACTATAGTCCTTGGTCATTCGACATACCTTTTGTAATAAATAGCCTTCTATTTATAACGGAGGATAGAGGTTACTTGGTTGTTGCAGCCGATATAGGACTATGTTTTAAGTTACTGATAAACCGCCATAGCGCCTAATAACCCACCAGAGTAGGCCGGATACGGCTACTGGGCCGAGGGCCGCTTGTGGGCCGAATGCCGCTAGTGGGCCGCTGTCGTTGGGCCGAAGCCAATTGGGCTGAAGGCCGCTTGTTGGGCCGAGGGCCACTTGTGGGCCGAAGGCCACTAGTGGGCCGAGGGCCGCTTGTGGGCCGCTGGCTGTTGGGCTGCTGGCTGGGCCGAGGGCCGCTTGTGGGCCACTGTTGTTGGACTGCTAATGGGCCAAATCGGATTCTGCCCCATCACATGGCCCCCTACTCTTGTCGTTCTCAATTTCATGAAACGCCGAGAATAAAATCCGAAGCCCTTACAGAAAAATAACATCTGATATGAATCTTGTCCGAAACTGCTATCACTCCTGTTTCGAAAACCGGGAGACAAGGCTTCGCCTCAGGTCGGCCGAGGGTTGGTGACAAACAACCTCGTCTCAGGCCGAGACCTTGTCGTAAACACCTTCGTCTCAGGCCGAGACTTGGTGACGAATACCTTCATCCCCAATTGTGAAAGGGCAAGGCTTCCAGAACACTTTGGAACGCCGAGCAAGGGCGGGAAAGACCTTGAATCTCCCGCCTTCACGGTTGCGTCACAACAAACACAAGACACGTGTTTAACATCCGGCCGGGCTGCCGAAAGCACAAAAAGATCTCAGCCGTTAACAGCGATCACTTGGATCGCAGTCGCTTCGGCTCTCTA
This sequence comes from Zantedeschia hybrid cultivar, assembly GCA_030544215.1. Classification (NCBI taxonomy): domain Eukaryota; kingdom Viridiplantae; phylum Streptophyta; class Magnoliopsida; order Alismatales; family Araceae; genus Zantedeschia; species Zantedeschia hybrid cultivar. The sequence goes on along the minus strand of JARZZO010000009.1, from coordinate 32,306,749 downwards.
CCCGAGACTTCACCTGGATCACCGCCTCTCTGGCCCCCGACACGAGGATCGGGACACGTGGCGAGCATCCGGACGAATAGCCGAAGGGTTGGGCCGCATCCGGCCGTTGATCGCCTCTTCTCGATCCGGCAGCCCGCTCCTCATTATGGCGAAGGACGGGACACGCATCGAACATCCAAGCGAGGAGGAGCCGAGGGGTGGGGGGATCTCGGCTGTCGGTTTGCCACTCGACCCCCTGAGGCCCTCCTATAAATACCAGCCTCCTTTGCCTTATCACTGTTGTAAGGACTGAGGTTTCGGGTTCAGTATTCAGGTCGGTTTCGGGTCGGATTCCCCGGTTTGGACTCTGAGGGGTCTTGAGAATTTCTTTTGAATGACGTCTGTCCTGCACGACGCCTTTCAAACGGCGTCTTGCTGGGTGGACGCCATTTAGGATTGTTGCTGTTGTGCCACATGGGCGCCACGTGGGCGGGTTTCGGGCCGCGAGAGTACGGCCCCTGTCTCGTCGTCTGAACGGCGTCCATGATAGGCGACGCCATTCAGACTGCGACCCTGCGATGTCAGTGTACGGTGCCGGTCTTGTCGTCTGAACGGCGTCGGTAGTGAACGACGCGTTTCAGAGCGCTGTCAGTACGGCCCGTCCTGTCATCTGATTGGCGTCTGTCTCGGACGATGCATTTTAACCAGTTTCAGATTGACCCCACGAGCCTTCCCTTCTTTCCCTCATTCTCACCTTCTCACTCTCTCTCTCCTCGCCCTCTCCGCCCCTCCGACCCTTCTCTTCCCCTTCCCTTTTCCCTCTCTTCCTCTTCCACCACTCCACTACCTCTCTACCTCTCACCACTACCACCACCACTTCCTTCGTGGCATTCCATTCTCCGGACGGCGGCCGACATCCTAGCGGAGTGGCGATGTCCTCGAGGTACCGACGGAGGTCTGTGGTGCGACGGTTTGGCGACGCGGAGCCAGGAGGAGTTCAAGAGATCGGTAGGGGGACGAACCTTGCATGGATTGTGGTTATCTTGCCCGTGATTTCCATGGTGTAGCGTGATGTGTTTGGGGTAGAATGAGCATGTTTAGAGGGTTTTTCTTAGTGATATGGTCGTGGTTACGAATGTGGATTTATGAGTTTCGCATGGTAGTTTGATTGCCCCTCTTCCTCTTCTGTTTTTGTATGATTTTGGGACATTTGGGGTGAAAAGGGGGGACCCTCGGGTAGAACTGTAGAACCAGGTTTCTGGCGTTAAATGACGTCGTGCCTGGACGACGCCATTTAGAATGACGACGGTCCAGCACGACGCCATTTAGAATGGCGACGGGCCAGCACGACGCCATTTAGGCAGAAATCACCCCGATCGAGTTTTCTGCAAGTTTCAGGTTCTGTTGTGAATGGCATCTGAGGACAGTGACTCCTTTCTAAAAGGCGGCTTCCCAGGACAAAGCGTTTTAAGACATAATCTGAGGCCGGGTTTAAATGAACCAGTTTGGGAGTCTTGAATGACGTCAGCCACGGGCGACGCGATTCAAGGCAGAATCATATTAACTCTTGTTATTAATATGTGTTTCACTGTTAGATAGTTCAATAAATACATGCTTCAAATTGTACATCGAGGCTGAGGTTTGCTGGGTGAATGGAATCGTATCTTATGTTGCGTGCCTATGCGATTGTGGAATCGAAACAGCTGTGGTTTACGTTTGTCACCTTGTGCCGAAGTGGGAGGGCCTTGGTGTCTGTGAGGCATTGTTGCCGTACCGGTGGGGAGGGGGTACATGTTGTGTTTTTACCTTTGGCTGAGGAAGACAGAACCACCTTGAGCCCGTCGGGCCGGAGTAGCCGGTGCGCTATTCGAGGGGTTGCTGTTTGGTCTCAGCGAGTCGGGATTTTCCTGTTTGTCGTGGCAGCTTCCGGCGCGTTTCTTGCTGTAGAGCTGGTTGTGGTACTGTTGGAGTTGTTTTACCCCTTTAGCCACTGGGCCTGATGTGACCTGTGATATCAAGGTTGCGAGTGGTACCCTTCGCCCTTTGGCCTGACATAGTCCGGGAGGTTAGGGTTGTGGGTAGTCCCTATAGCTTCGGCTTGACGGGGGTTTCGCCGGTCCCCAGGGCCCTCCTGAAGCGCCGAGGCCTGGCGTGGAGGAAGTCCGGTCGGTAGGACAATAGTCTAGACTACTTGTGTGCACACGTAGCTGAGCAATGGTAGTCCTAGCTTGTCTCGCTGCCTCACCCTACGGTACCCGGAACACTATAGGGGCGGACAGGCGTGAGTGTTGGTGGTGTTGTGAGGCGGCGTTTGTCTGCGGTCGACAGTGTGGTTTGGTCGCTTAGTTGGACCCTTGGTTATGAGTTGTGGCATTGTGTTGGGTTATTCGGATTACTTAGAACTGTGCCTGTTGCATTGCTTATGCGTACGTTTCATATCAGGTTTTCGGAGCTATGTTTACTGCTTTATTTAATTGCCATATTTCTGTATTATTGCACTTGTAGGTGTGTGAGTAGGAGGCGGGGATCGGATGATCCCTACTGAGCATCATCGATAATAGATGAGAGTCGACTCTTCATCATGATCTTCATATTGCTGGTTAATTCTTCATCTATTTAAGTTGATTTTATGTTATTAATTTTGTTCACATTTAATTTTATAACTAATTAATATTCAATTTACATGCAGGATATTTTTTCAACCCAAGGTATCAGTATAGTGAGAGCGTGCATAATGACGGAAAGGTCCTTCGAGGCACAACTAACGTAATTACTAGAATATCAAGGAATACGAATGAAAGGATAGATGCCTTAGCAGAGGTAACGTACAAAGTAAGAGTTTATGAAAATGCATGTGTCTATCATTAACTTATGTTATTTATATTTATTTTGTAGATGGAGAGATTTAAATTGAAGATTGACATTTATGGAGATGATGACGTCAGGGCTGCAGTAACGAAGACAACTCCAGGTGAATTACATAATAAATAGTCAAATATTAAATTTAATGATTGGCATTTATGATTATTGATATCGTCGTCTTCTTTTTTTTTTTGAACAGCTGAATGGTGGATCCAGATTAATTACAAACAAGCTGCCACAAATCCTTTGGCATATGTTGCAGTGCGAGTACTCAGTCAAACCACTTCTTCCAGTTAATGTGAAAGAAACTGGAGTACATTCAGTCTCATTCACACGAAGGTTCGTAACAGATTGGAGAAGTTGGTGTACTGTCACTACAACATGCGTCTAAAAATCAGGCAGATTCAGGAAAGACAGAGGCTTGAAAGACAGAGATTCATGGAGTTTGCTGACAGACCAGTTGATGAGCCTGTACATCAGATTGATATTGATGAACTGTTAGATGAAGAGCACCCACTGCATTCTTGGGTGGAGAGCAGAGCAGCCAGAGATGCACAGCCTGAGTTTGATCCTCAGGATCGGAGTTGGGCAGAAGGTGAATTAGATGCAGTAGTTGCTCGAGATCCTGAATTTCAGACAACACAAGAAGGAGGTGCACTAGTTCTTCAGAGGCGCCGAAAGTCAGCCACACTAGAAGACACTGCTAGAACTTCTACCTCTCAGCCAGCACTCAAGAGATCAGCTACTCAGGTGGATCCACAAAGAAGAAAGGAGAAAGAGCCAACGGAACCTTCATTGCAGTCATCGAGCAGCAAAAAGAGAAAACAATCAAAAGGAAAGTCTAAACAACGAGTGGACCCATCAAAAGGAGAAGAAAGGACAGTTCAGCAGACTGGAGAGACACCTGAGGACACCCCAACTTTACCACCTCGCTTGGCCAGCATGTACGAGGCAGAAAGACAAACCTACAGGCGTAGAAGAAGGCGATTGAGGAAAACAAGCCAAGTGCGGAGTGATGACTCCACTGATGATGATGATGATGGAGATGGTGATGGTGATGGCGCTACTGTTGCTGGACTATCAGGAGGTTCTGCACTTGGGAGCAGTTACACAGGATACGATGATCACTCCGCACCTCCAAGTCATTCTAAAGGAACTCAAGGTCAGAGACAAGGTGATGCGGGACAAGAGGGGGGGTAGACCGGAAGTAGGAGAAGAGAGGGGGTTGAAGGAGAAGACTAGGGTTCCCGTCCCGTCTCGGGAGAAAACACGCAGCGTCGGCTCTTCATTTCAAAATTCTTCTTCAATGCTTTCCCACGAGGGGATACAGGACAATATATAGACTCCTCAAAGAAACCCTAATATGAAAATTACTAAACTACCCTAGGACTCCGAAAATAACTAAAAAAACATGTGAAAATTGCAGATAAATTAAAAGACTCCCAATGGGCCCCTAATGGGCCAAATGAACTGCACATTGGACCTTAGACTCCATTCCAGCCGTTCCTGGATCCCCATCATTCTCCCCTGGTTCGAAAAAATTCGTCCTCGAGTTTTAAAATGAGTCAATATCCATGGGGGAATGATGGTAGCATGCTCGGAAAACAACACCGATGACCCATGAATCATCGCGCGCATGAATGCTCCAACCTGAGGAGAAAATTGTGCCTCGACGTCGCTCCATATGTGGTAAAAATCATGCAAACTGATGACATCTTTAACGACCTTCGGCTGATCGACTACATCTCCCAGTAGCGGTTCTGTCTTCGGCTCATTCCCTTTAGTGGGAAAGAGGTCATTATCTACTATAGGCGTCACTGATTCAACCTCCCCCAAATATTCATCTTCTAGGGCTGGATCGGCCACATAGTGCACCTCCTTCATTTGATTTTCATACTCCTCGATCATCATTGGGTCGGCCTCATAGATAACATCTTTTGGCTTGGTCAGCTTGGCAAGCATGGCAGAAATCTTCTGAAGTTCACTCCTCATCTGGGACCTCTCGCGCTCCCAATCCTCTTGGAAGTCGCACCAATCATCAACGAATCGATTCGATCCAACATCCGCGTACACCTCCCTATGTCGGCTCGAGTAGTAAGAAGTCATCGCCTCGGACGTAGGGGAAGTGGCACGCAAAACGATGCAGTCAATACGCTGGTTGCGGCTGCATTAATGCACTAGGAGGCTGGCACGCAAATTGAGGCAACTGGGGTTGGCCTCTGGATGCGTGATCGGAGTCCTCGGGATGCGTGCAGAAGTGGCACGCAAAACGAGGCAAATCTGGAAACAGCACACTGGATCTGAGTTGGCCCCGTCGAGATGGATCCGACAGGGCGAACGGTGCACAAATCGGAGTCCGGACAAACCTCGAACGGTGAGCCCGAGTGCCTTCGTAAAGTGTGCAAGTGCGTCACGCAAAACGAGACGCTGCTGTCAGGTGGAACGTACAGCGAGGTCGGCCTCGCCGATACGAACCCAACGGCGCTGGCGGCTCGCAAATCGGAGCACAGACGAGTTCTCGGTGATGGCAGTGCGATAAGAACCCCCTAGTGCACCGCCCAGGCACTGTAGCAAACCGGCAGATTTGTGCCTGAGCTGGGTTGAACTGGTTCGGCTGAACCACTTGACTTGGCTACCGGTTCGCTTGTTGGGTCGGATCCGGGTCTAATGAACCGGTTCAGGTGAACCGATGCTCAAGTTAAACAGATCTTGGGGCTTATGTATTCGGTTCAGACCCGTTCGGATTCGAATCCAAACGACTCGATACGAGGGGCCTTCTTCTCCATCCCTCCAACCCTAACAGCGTAAGGGGAGGCGGTGAGGAAGGTTGCGGTGGCCGAGCGCAGCGGCGGTGCCCGGCGCCGGCGGTGGGAGACGGCGACGGCGATAGCGGCTGCGGGTCGAGCGACAGGCTGCGAGGACGCCGGCGGCTGGCTTCAATAGCGCAGGTGGCGCTGGCTGCGGAGCTCCGACGGTCAAGAAGGGGTGGGAGCCCGACTTGGACGGTGTTGAGCACCCCGTGGCTCGCGAGAGGCCGCTCGGACGGGCTGCAGCAGGCGGAGGCGCTCACAAGAAGGCCCGACCAGAACCTGCGGTGGGGAAAAGGGGCTCGCGGAGTGTTGTCCGGAGCCTGCGTGCGGTGGAAGCGGGACTTGCCGGAGGCTGATCTGGGCGGTTTGCTGCGAACAGAACCAGGGGGAACCTGTTGCAGGCGGGATGGGCTTCTGCGGGATGGCCGTTCGGGCCGGATGCAGCGGGGCAGAGATTCGCGGGGCCGCGTGTGAGGGTGCTGGCGGGAAGGGAGTGGGATTGGAGGCGTCGAGGAACCGACCCGGCGCGAGGACGGGATCGGCGAGGCTCGTCCTGAAGGGAGGCGGGGAGGACCGACAGACCCCTACGGATGGCTCGACTCTGGCCTGCAAACCGCCAGGAAGGGAGCTCGTCGGGATGGGGTTGTCCTGCAGAACCTGCGGCGGCGGCAAACGCAATAGGCAGCGACTACCACGACGGTGGGAGTTGCAACCGGAGATGGCGGTGCGGTGACGCAGTGGGGGACCGATCTTTGGCTCTGATACCAAGTTGATGCGGGACAGCAGGAGGGGTAAATCGGAAGTAGATAAAAGAGAGGGGGTTGGAGGAGAAGAAGACTAGGGTTCCCGTCCCGTCTCGGGAGAAAACACGCAACGGCGGCTCTTCATTTCAAAATTCTTCTTCAATGCTTTCCCACGAGGGGATACAGGACAATATATAGACTCCTCAAAGAAACCCTAATATGAAAATTACTAAACTACCCCTAGGACTCCGAAAATAACTAAAAAAACATGTGAAAATTGCAGATAAATTAAAAGACTCCCAATGAGCCCCTAATGGGCCAAATGAACTGCACATTGGACCTTAGACTCCATTCCAGCCGTTCCTGGATCCCCATCACCTACACTGCCATATTCAGACATCAGCAGCACTACTGAAGGGTACTCTGGACCTACACCTATACAGTACGGCATTTTTGTCCCTCTAATACAATCAGGAGAAAGTTCAAGCCAACAAGCTTACACACCTAGAGGTATTCAAAGAGGATTCGAAGACCTCACTAGTTCCTTGTTTGGCTATGGATATGCACCATACATGTCGGCAGACTATGACCCGCCTGCTCAAACTTATGAACAGGATGATGAAGGATCACAAATGTGATCTTTCTAAGGTATTTTTCAACAACAATATCTTTTTTAATTAATGCACAACAAAAATTATTAATGTGACTCTTTAATGTTTATTTTTTATGGATGTACATGAATTGCATTCATTCTTATTGTACATCAATTGAATAATATGTATGTATTTTTTTTTTTTCTGATTTTTTTCTTATTTTATTCTAATTTTTTCTATTTTTCTGATTTTTTTTTTTTAAAAAATCCGGCCGAGTCGGACCGGCCGGACTGAGTCTGGATCGATCGGGTCGGGTCGGGATCGCCGGGTCCCGATTCCCGATCCCGACCCGACCCGGAATTCCTTGCTGCTCGTGGCCACCCCTAACTCTAACTATTTATTAAAACTTGCAAATGTTATCTATGTTAAAGTTAGAAACTAGAGGAAGACCAGGAATTCATCACCTTACATGAAAAGAGATTTATTGGAGCATAAGTTCTTACTGAGATATTGTTAAGTTGCCCTAATTTGATGACTTCTACCTACTAGGATCTACAAATCTTATGTTAAAGTTGGAAACCAAAGGAGAAGAAGGAATGTCTCACCTTACCTGAAAGGAGATTCATCGACGTTCGTTGTAAGGATCGAGACTTTCGGATCCGGTTTTTCGGGGTCGGACCCTGTAGTTCTGGCCCTAGTAGGGTCTGGGGATCTGTGATGTTTCGCGTCGAGCGGGCTCGACGCGGTTTAAACGGCGTCCACCGTTGCAGACGCGTTTTAGGTTCTGCCACGTGGGTGCCACGTGGGCTGGCTTCGGGCCGCGAGTACGGCCCTGTCGCGTCGTCTGAACTGCGTCCGCGAAGGACGACGCCTTTCAGACTGCGACTCTGGGTGTGTCAGAGTACGGCCCTGACAAGTGTTCTGAACGGCGTTTGTGTAGGACGACGCGTTTCAGAGTCTTGTCAGAGTGGCCGTCACATCACCTGATAGACGTCCGTGGATGTCGACGCGTTTTAGCCAGCTTCTGGTTAACCCCGAGAGCCCTCCTTCTTTCCCTCATTTTCTCCTTCTCTCCTTCTCTCTTTCCCCTCCGGCGATCTCGACGGCGATCCTCATTTCCCTCCCACCATTTCATCTCTCCCTCCACTCCATCCTCTACCTAACTCCTACCACTACCACCTCCACCTCCACTGCGGCGTTCTACTCTCCGGACGGCGGCCGACGTCACGGTGGAGCAAGGACGACCACGGCGGTACCGGCGGCGGCGTGGGGCGAGACGGGTGGACGGCTTGAAGCTCGGAAGCGTTCAAGTGTCCGGTAGGGTGACGGTTCCCATAGCATCGTGTTAAGCCATGTTTTCCCCCGCCTAAGCATGGTGTGGATCTTTGGTTTTGGGGGGTAGAATGAGCATGTTTAGGAGTTCTTTTGATGTTATGGGGGATTTTCTATGAATGTGATTTCCTATGGATTATATTCCCCTCTTTCTCCTCCGTTTTTGGGTATTTTCGGGGTTGTTTGAGTTGAAAAGGGGAGCCCTCGAGCTCATGGCAACTCTGGTTCCTGGGGTTGAAAGACGTTGTGCATGGATGACGCCTTTTTCGAAGGGCGTCGGGCCATCACGACGGCTTTTAGACAAGAATCGCCTGACTGAGAGTCTGCCAGTTCGGGATTCTGGGACTAAAAGACGTCATGGGTGGGCGACGCGTTTTGAATGGCGTCGGGTATTCATGACGCCTTTTAAGGCAAAAATCCCCTGTTTAATGTTTTCGGAAATTCCTAGTTTTCTGTGTTGAATGGCGTCTGAGGATGTCGACGCCTTTTAAAAGGCGACCACTTGTGTCGACGCCTTTCAGGGCCTGATTCTGAAGACTGTTTTACATGAACCTGAACATGGAGCTTGAATGGCGTCGGCCTTGGGCGACGCGATTCAAGACAGAACCTCACTAATTCATGCCAGTAAAATGTGTTCGCACTGTTAGATGGTTGGTTAGTGCATGTTTTAGTGTACCCAGTAGAGGTAGATTCTTCATGACCGGATAGTGCTACCTTGTGTGTTATGCGATCGCGGGCTTTTCACGTGACCGGATCGTACTGTGCTGGGTTTTGTGTTACTGTGGACCTGGAGTGACATTGTAGCGCTTTATCACCCTGTGCTGGTGGGGACGTGAGCACAGCGCCGGTGGGGGCGTGGGTGGGGTGACGCCTAGTGAGAAAGGGTCACCTGGTGAACCCCGGGGTCAGCTAGTACCGGTGTCGGAGTGGTACATTCGGAGAGTCACTCATGCTGAGGGAGGGAGTAGCCACCTGAGCCGGTTGGGCCGGAGTCGCTTTTGTGCTATCCGAGGGGTTACTGCTTGGCCTCAGCGGGTCGAGATTTTCCCACCGTTGTTTGTGTGGTTGACGAGTTCTACCGAGACGGCAGTTGTGGGTTCCCTAGTCGGCTGGTTTAGAATATGCATGTTTATTATATTTTCGATTGCATGTGATTCCACGTTGAGAATTAGGAATTGTACTTACTACCGTGCTCGTTACTTTACTGTTAGCTGTACTTTGCACTTGTGGGTGTGTGCGTGGGCAGTGGGGATCGAAGGATCCCTACTGAGTCTTGTCTTGAGACTCACCCCTGCGGTTTTCAGGTGAGGACTCCCAGCAGACTTAGAGCGGCGTGTGCGGCCGTGTGTTGAGCGCCTTCAGCGGTTGTTCCGGGGTATGCCCCGACGTAGTTGTTGTTTATTTCTGGCCTGTATGTTTAATTATTTCCTTTCGGTCGGAGAATGTAATTATTTGCTGTATCGAGTTGCATTGTAATAATTTCAATTCCTGCACTTTCATTTCAATTCAATGCGATGTGAATGTTTAGCTTAGTTTATTATTTATTTCCCAGACTTACTTAGATCCTGGTTTGGTTCCAAATTTAATGATTCGGTACCCATTTAGTAATCGGATCCCCGATTATAGGGTGGCGGGTCGTTACATTCGTTGTTGCTGAGATATTGTCAAGTTGTCTCCAATTTGATGCTTCCTACATACTAGAAGTTACAAATCTTATGTTAAAGTTAGAAATCAAAAAAGAAGTAAGAATGTATCACCTTACCTAAAAGGAGATTCATCGAAATCCGAGCCACTACTAAGATATTGACGAGCTACCTAGTTGCAAATCTTATCTGAAATGAGATTCACCTTACCTGAAAGGAGATTAATCGAAGTTCAAGTTGTTGTCGAGATATTGTTGAACTACCCCCAATTTAATGTATTCTACTTACTAGGAACTAGAAATATTATGTTAAAGTTAAAAACTGAAGGAGAAGCATGAATGTATCACCTTACTTGAAAAGAGATTCATCGAAGTTCGAGCTATTGTTAAGATATCGCCGAGTTGCCCTCGATTTGATATCTTTAACTATATACTAAGAACTACAAATCTTATCTATGTTAAAGTTAGAAATATTGATGCTTCTCCCTAAAGAAAACCATAGAGGGTTTAGTCCCAGAATGAGGCTTTTATATTCTAAACTTAGAATATCGATTACCCATATTGTTAAACTATCACTCTAGTTTTATATTAGAATTTTAATTAAAAAGTTACTCAGACCTCAAATAAGGCCCCTTGCATGATGAACTACTGCTTCAAATGTGTTTTATTCTTCATTTTGAATCAGATAATATTCTAGTATATTTTCAAAACAAAAAGTTAGACTATCACACTAGTTTAATACTATAATTTCAATTAAACACTTAACTATATTCAAATAAGGCACCTTGCTATGTTATCAAAGGCGAGTGAGGCGCTCGCCTAAGCGACAAGGCGAGGCGAGGCGGTGGTAAGTCGCCTCACTTTCCCCTCTGTCGCCTAGGCGAATGACGAAATCGCCTCAGTCGATGAGGCGCTCGCCTCCACACGCCTCTAGCGCCTCAAGTGCCCCATTTGCCTTGAGCCAGTCTGCTCGGCCCAATTGGTCCAGCCCAAAAGGCCCAATCCCCGCCTATATATCCTCCGACCCATTAACCCACCTACCCTGTCCCCATCGAAACCCTATTGCGTTAAACCTCTACCTCCTCCACGGTTCCCCCCGACCCTGAGCGCCCATCTCTATGGTGCCTCCCCAACAACAGCGACAGCGATGATGACGGCTCTCCACTTCGGCCACGATGACGGCGACGACGCTCCACTCTGGCTATGATGATGGCGATGGCGCTCCACTCCGGCCACGATGACAGCTAAGGTATCTTCCGGCGACAGCAAATCCAGGTAAGCCTCACTCTCTCTCTCTCTCCCCACCCGCTCTTTGCCTCTCTTTCCTCCCCCGACCCTCTCACTCCCTCTGTCTCTCTCCCCTCCCTCGAGTCCCGATCCTCTCACTCTCTATGTCTCTCTTCCTTCCCTCGACCATCTTACTCTCTCTGTCTCTCTCCCAATTTCTCTCCCCTTCCCCGACCCTCTCACTCTCTCTATCTCTCTCCCCTTCCCCGACCCTCTCACTCTCTTTGTCTCTCTCTCTCTCTATGTCTCTCTCCCTTCCGGCCCTCCCCCAACCCTCTCACTCTCTATGTCTCTCTCCCCTCCCTAGACCCTCTCACTCTCTCTCTCTCTCCCCCCTTGGCCCTCCCCCAACCCTCTCACTCTCTGTGTCTCTATCCCTGTCTCTCTCCTCTCCCTCGACCCTCTCACTCCCTTTCTCTGTCTCTCCCACTCACTGTTTCACTCTTTTTTACTCTCTATCTAGCTCTCCCACTCACTATGTCACTCTTTGTCCATCTCCCACTTACTCTCGCTCTCTTTCATTCTCTATCCAGCTCTCCCACTTTCACTCTCTGAAAGACACTCACTATCTCACACTTTCTGCATGTCTATTAATATTACGTTTGTAATACGTTTATACTATGTTTCTTTAGCATTATGTTGATGAAATTTCATTATGATAGGTTATATTTGAATCCATGAATATGTTATTTTATATGATTTTATTTCTATTTTTTTACATTTTATATACATATTTGAATTATTTTTATATATTTTTTTTAAAAGGTCGCCTCAAACGCCTAGGCCATCGCCTAGGCATTTAAGGCTGAAGCGAACCCCTGATCGCCTCAGTCGCCTCACGCCTCTCACTACATAGGCACCTTACATGAATTACAAATTTAATATGGCCAACTTATGCATGTACTACGTGAAAATACAATCAACCTTATTGCATTATATATTTCTAGGTCCACAATATTAATTCCCTATATTATTAAACTATCAGTCTACTTTTTCGTTTCAATTTTAACCAAACAGCCTAAGCATTCAACTTTATTTTAAAAAATTAACATCTAAATTGATAAGAAGATATAACTAATTAGAAACTCAAAACCAAAGTGGCAAAAATGTATCCCCTTACTTGAAAGAAGATTCATCGAAGTCTAAATTACTGTTGAGATTTGCCGAGCTGTCACCAATTTAATGATCCTAACTACTTCCTAAAAACAACAAATCTATTATATGTTTAAAGCTAGGAACCAAATGAGTAGGAATGTTCCACCTTACCTAAAAGGAGATTCATCAAAGTCCGAATTACAACTGAGATATTATTGAGCTGCCCCCGATTTGATACCTCAAACTACTTATACCTACAAATCTTTTCTATGTTGAAATTAGAACCCTAAGGAGGAGAAAGAATGCAACATCTTAACTAAAGGAGATTCTTCAAAGTCTGAGTTACTGCTGAGATATTATCGATCTGTCCCCTAATTGATGCCTCCTACAGGAACTATAAATCTTATGTGAAAGTTAGAAACCAAAGGATAAGGAGAAATGTATCACCTTACCTGGAAGAAGATTCATTGAAGAACAATTTGCTGCTAAGATATCATCAAATTGTCCCCAATTTAATGCCTCTAGCTAGGAGTGGCCACGAAGCGAGCTGAGTTGAGCTTCAACTTGCTCGAGCTTGACTCGACCAAGATTATTCGAGATTGAGATAGAGCCCGAGCCTACCCTGAGCTCATTTTGCGGGCTCGAGCTCGGCTACCTAAGAAAGGAACTCATCTCGAGCTCAGCTTGTTAGAACAGTTTTTAAGTTAGCTCAGCCAATAAACTAAGTTCACCGAACCAGAAACAATATAATCCTTAAGCTTGGGAAGGTACAGTAGAGGGAGGCTTGAGATTTATATAGAAAGTGGGGTGAAGTTTTTATAGAGATTTTGTCGAGCTGCCTCCTAGATGCCTTCTATTTGTTAGGAACTACAAATCTTATGTTAAAGTTATAAAAGCTAAAAGGAGAAGTAGGAATGTATCACTTTACCTGGAAAGAATTCATCGAGGTTCGAGCTGTGCTGCTAAGATACTATTGAGTTGCCCTCGATTCAATGCCTTCAACTATGTACTAAGATTTGCAAATCTTATATATATTAAAGTTCTACATTGATGCTTCTCCCTAATCAAAATCATAGAGGGCTTAGTCCCAAAATAAGTCTATTATTCTAAACTTATGTTGTTAAACTATCACTCTAGTCTTGTATTAGAATTTTAATCAAAGAATTACTTAGACCTCAAATAAGACACCTTGCATAATGAACTATGACTTCAAATGTATTTTGTTTTTCCTTTGGAAGTAGAGAATATTCTAGTATATTGCCAAAACAGAAAATTTAACACTCTACTTTTGAATTAGAATTTCAATCAAACACTTAACTATACTTCAAATAAGGCACCTTACATGATGATTCATTACCTCAAAAGTATTTTGTTTCTCATTTTCAAACACAATAAACTAACCTAAACATTCGATATAATACCCTTCCCCTAATCTTTTATTGTGTGTTGTTGTTTCTTCAAGAGCTTTAAGAACATTCTCAAAGAGTCGAACGAACTCATACAAGTGAGGGGAACACGCAAGTGCCGACCATGTATATCCCTACATGTCCATGCCCAGTGCTCACCTTTTGTGTTAGTGTACGACATGTATATTCATATCTAGGTACTCTCATGAATTCACGGCGGGGAGATGAGGGGAGGAGTATAGGGCGAGGAAAGATAAGGAGAGGATAGGTAAGGAGATGTGGGGCGAGGAGATGCGAGGCATGGAGAGAGGAGGCGAGAAGGGTGTTTGTTTCAAGGCGGAGAGATGAAGGGAGGAGTGTAGAAAGGAAAGGAGTGGGAGATGGTCGTCGGGGACAATTTATAAGGAGTGGGCTTCTTCATGGTAGGTACTTTCGGTGCTTAGGGTTTGATCATAAGGTCGAAGAGTGTCATAATTCGCTGGTTTGTTGGAGATGTACGGGAGTGGGTCGTCGAAGTACCAACTGTGGGAGATGGTATTCCTTGGCTAGGTTGAAAGGCGGGGTATCTTCGACTTCGTCTGAAAACAGGGCATGAAAGATAGAGTCTCAGTGATGGAAGGATTTGTCCTTAAGCAAGTTGAGGAGAAAGCTTCTTGTGTGAAGGCACCATGGTTCTTTGCATTATGTATTGACTAGAACTTCTACAACGAATGTTTTTGTGGTTCAGCCTAAACATCCTTCCAACCCGACGACCTCCTTGTTGGGCTTCAACGTAGATGGTCAGAGATGGAAAAAGGTCGGATTTGTAGAATAATGAGAAACAGATTTTGTTGTAGTGTCCTTCATTAGCTTTGTTTCAAGAGCTTTCATCAATAAAGAATTTCGAGGTGAAGGGGAATAGCATTAGTTGGAGTGCTTGGCATCCAGCAGCTAGTACTCAAAAACACTGCACTTGTAGGATATTAAGGTCTTCAAGGTGATTGTTTCTTCATTTGGATGGATTAAAAGGGTAGACAAGATGATGATCAATTGGGACTTTCTTGCTTATGCTCGAGCCCAAGTTGCAATGGAACAGGGGACAAGTATTCCCTAAGGGGTAAGGCTTCGATGGGGAGATGAGATCTTCTCGATTGCTGTGGAGATGGAATCCATGCTAGATGCTAAGGGGGAGGACAGACAATGGACGTACAAGGAGATGGTCATAGAGTGAATATAGGGCAGCTAAGGTTTTCCAAGACTCTAACAAGGGGAGGAAGAAGACCTAATCGGGTCGAATTAACTCAAACTAATCAGGTCGTCACAAGCCGTAGGAGTCTGTGTTGTTTGATGAACCAATTGAACCAAACTCTACACCTGTGGGATATTAAGGTCTTCACGGTGATTGTTTCTTCATTTAGGTGGACTAAGAAGGTGGACAAGATGACGATGAATTGGGAGTTTCTTATTTATGCTCGAGTCTAGGTTGTAGTGGAACATAGGACAAGTACTCCCTAAAGGAGGCTTTGATAGGGAGATGGGATATTCTGGATTCCTTTGGAGATGGAATCCATGTCAAATGCTAAGGGGGAGGACAGACAGTGGACGTACAAGGAGGAGATCATAGAATAATACAGGGTGGCTAAGGTTTTCCAAGACTCTAACGGGGGGAGTAAGAAGACCTAGTTGGGCCGAGTCAACTCAGATGAATCAAGTCGTCACAAGCCGTAGGAGTCTAAGTTGTATGATGAACCAATTGAATTAGACTAGTCGACTAATGTGGCGCTCATGTTAATAAGTTCTCAGCTGAACCAGTTGAGCCAGATTGGTCGAATGCTGGTGTTGTAAAAGACTTGAGCACCCTTTCCCAGATTGAATCGGAGCCATTGGATGTTATGTCGGCTAAGGATAGATTGGTCAAAGAGGGGAATGAGGCGTGGCGTAGGGCAATCAATATATTCACCTCCCATGTTATCGAAGGGCTTTTGTTGAGATGGGGTTGTGGAACTGGGAGAGGCAGAGGGGGCTACTCGTATACAGAAGAAGCTAGAGGAAGGTTGGCGATTCGGGATCATCAAGCTTGGCAAGGAAGATGCCCAGTGAGGACGGCGGATCTATGGAAGATCAGGGTGAAGATCACGATAAGGAGTCGTCCAAGCGTGGCAACGATGATCCAATATCGTTTGTGCATGCATCTTCGCCAAGTAAGGAGTTGTTACTTCTTCCCCGCAATGAGTCCCATCTTCTTCTGTCACCTTCCCCGAAGGAGCCGAGCCAATCGGAGAGTCATTGTCTACTACAAAGCCTTAGACAATAAGCTAGGGAAGATGAGTTGGCGTTTGTAAGGTGTGTAAATGTGGAAGATCTAAGTAAGGGGAATTTTCTTCATGATTGGGGAAACGAGGAGCTTGGGATGAAGGCGGTTGAGTTTGGGGTGAATATAGAAGGTAAAACAGGGCAATTTTGGAAGGTGTATGTTGACGTTGGAGTGGTAGGATCTAAGAAAGTAAGAAGAAATCAGGAGTTACGTAGTTTGCTTCATACTATAGGTGATCTAATGAGATCTTCTCAAGGGTCACAAAGAGGTATAGTGTTAGCAAAATGAATATGGTATTGTGGAATATCAGATGCTTGCATTAACAGGCTAAGCAAAAGGCTAAGTATGGAATGTTCAACAAAAACATGGCAAATATGGTAACTGGTTTTTAGAGAGGTAGATAAAAGTAAGGAAGGAAGGATCATCTAGAGGTATACTGATAGCTTGGGATTTGAATATGTGGAGGGGTTAGCTTTTGAACATTGGGGATCAATGTTGGAAGTTGTCGGGTGTTTATGGGACCTAATGGTATTAATGGAAGACATGTCCAATGCAAGGAATTGGTAGAATGCATAATTATGTTTTCCTTGATATGATGTGTTTTGGGAGATTTTAATGAAATCAATAATCGGAAGACAGGCTCGAAGGTTACAAGGTGACAACTGGAATGCACCAGTTCAATTCATAGATAGACGAATATGAACTGATGGAGCTTGAGGATTCATGTATTCAATTGCAAAGTTTAATCTGACTTCGTTAGCAACTATATGGCATTGCTTTGGAAGTTCAAATAAGGGTCCGGTTGATCATGGTAAAGTTCTTAGATTATTACCACATGCAATCTGTTGGAGTTTGTAAAGGGAACGTAATGACATCTTGTTCAAAGGCAGCTGACTTTATGTGGAGCATATTTGAGAAAGAGTGATGCATTTATTTAATGATTATGTGGAGCAAACATCTAATGGGTGTTTCTACAAAAACTTGGATGACAACACTTAGCAGTCATTAATTACTTTTCATTTTCTATTTTTTTATTTTTGTTCATTGTGATAGAAATCTCTCCTATCACAGTTTAAGTGCACTACTACCTCTATTTATTTTCAATAAAATTAGTGGTACAATCCACATTTTCTTCAAAAAAAAAAAAAAATTCTCGATCTGTGATCGTAAAATCATACATTTCGCTTTTAGGTCATTGTATAAATTTGAGTTGCTTTAATGTATATTTATTTATTTAAATTATGATATTACTTAGCACAAACTTAAGAACACACTGACTCTACTCATTCAGTCGTGCCCTATTTTCTTATAAGACCACATTACATCGAGAAAACACAAACAAGAGCCAACTAATGTGGTAAAACTTTTATTGCAAATCAATAGATCGGCAAAACTTAGTGTGCAAACTTAGTGCACAGTCCCGACCGGCAACTGTTTGCTGAGAACCACAAATCTCCTCTTTGTCTAAAACAAGAAATACCAGTGCTTTAGGCTTAAGAATTCATAGAGAGTCTAGTAATGCAGTGTGCCCAATACTATGAACTAAACTAATTATGGCTTCAAAAAGATTCCATAATAAGAATATTCTAACATGAGATGTAACATTCCTCATTTCAAGGCAATCATTCTTTTATAAGCATAACATTTATTAAACAGTTTTTTATGTGGCTAAATTTTCTCAGAACTTTCTCTACATCTTGTTGATTCTTAACTCATATCCATATGCCATTTATCGTCACCATAGTCGAAGAATGTAAAAACATGAGATTACAATTTTAATCTGGCAAGCTTAAGTACAACATCTTATGCAGAAATACAATCAACCTTATGTATTATATATTCTAGGCCCACAACATTAATTCCCTATTGTCAAACTCTCAGTCTACCTTTTGATTTAAACTTTAATTAAACAATCTAATCATTCTAGTTTATTATAAAAATTAACATCTGAATTGACAAGATGATAATTCATCGATCTTTGAACTAATTAGAAAATCAAAACCAAAGGAACAGAAATGTATCAACTACTTCATTGAAATCCGAGTTGCCACTGAGCTTTTGCCAAGCTGCCCCAATATGATGAACCCAACTACTTCCTAAAAACTACAAATCCTACCTATGTTAAAGTTAGGAATGTATCACCTTACCTGAAACCTACAAAGTTTTTCATGTTAAGGTTAGAAACCTAAGAAGGAGTAAGAATGTATCACCTTACATGAAAGAAGATTATTCGAAATCTGAGTTACCGCTGAGATATTACCAAAACAATCAACCTTATTGGGTACGTTTTGCTTGTCTGAAGTTTTTAAATCACCAAAACAATTCATTGATCAACTTTTCTGGAAACACATCTGCATGTAACAGATTTGACACTATCATATGCACCCTAAGTTAAACTAGATTGTAGTGTCCTCATTTATTTGTCTTCCTGCTTCGAAAGGTCCAAATGTCTAAACCTGGAGCAAAAATACAGGATTGTGAGAAGATGGAGAACCAGATCTGGCTAGAGTTATTCCCATCGAGGCCATCTCCATATAGAAGTATCCTTAATTGGATTTGGATTTTTTTCTGATATGCCACTGTTTTTGTTAAGTTAAACATTTCCCACCATCAGAAATACACAGACATGTTCCCACAGGTTTTATGTACGCATCTGCCAAGCAACTACTGTCAGCCACTAAAAGCGGCAATATTGCTTTTGAAGATATTAAAAAAATAATTGACAGGAGTACTTTCATTTTCACAAAGAAGAGAAAGTTTATCAACATATATAATCATTTTGTAATTTTGACTTAGAGATAAACAGTTAACAATATTGCAGTTGACTTAGAGTGATGTAGGCAACCTTGGGCACACTGTAATGCGATAAAGGCATGTGTGCAAAACACATTTCTCGCAAAGGCAAGTGCTCAGTTTAATGTGTGGCGGTGGAACGTTTGAAAAGAAATTTGTTAAGTTCCTACCTTTTCTGAGGGTTAGAAATGTTGGCATGAAAGAGAGATGTCTTCCAGCTTCTAGACCCTAATGCAAATCTAAGTGGAAGCTGCAGCAAACATGACCCTAAACCAAGTTTTGACCTCTTCATGCGGACAAAGTCCATCCTTGTTTACAGTCACATGACTAAACCAAGTTTTGACCTCTTCATGGCGTATAAAGTCCGTGCTTGTTTACAGTCACATGACCAAAGGTGGCTCTCCCTTGATGATAACAAGGGGATGACTGGAGTCGGAAGTTTTATGCTGACCAAAGAAAATGGATGAGCCATAATACCCCCTTTCTTATCATATTTCATGTGCCAAAAGCCTGTGATGGCAGATCTAGTGATCACCACCTGACATCAATAGGCAGCCCAACAAAATTGGAGATGGTTTGTCCAGAGTAGCTTAAAACCTCATTATAGAACATCACCATTTCACCTTGAGTCAGGAGACATGGCACCTTTCTCTTCAACCAACAGGAATATGAGATTTCAAATATTTTTCATGGGATGTCTACTTGAAACAACACCCTTGCCCTTCACTTCTCTCTTATAAACATTTTCAAGATCATTCATTTTTTTCTTGCAACAATAAGGGTTCCAAAGGAAGTAAGCAGGAGCAGCATTTGAAAATCTGAACCAGCTCTTGCTGGTCTGGGATCCACGTGTGAGAGAAAAGTATTTAGTTAAGAAAGAAAATAGTTGCTAAAGCATAGATCAAGAACATCAGAAACTGCCCCTTCTCTCTGAGCAGACAATTACTGCAGTTACAGATTAAGTATGGTCGTGCACCAAACTGTCTCCGGCAGCTACCTCCATTCCAGTGGATTTATTAAGCAGTTTTGCTACAATATAAATTTACCAAAACAAGTTTGGGGGCAGAGGGGGCACCAGCCATGTCCTACTACAGTGCTCCGATGCTGTCACCACTGGCAGTACATGCAGCCACTTTTCACATTCTGTCTAGCCACCCAGAATGAGATATTCAAGTACATTTGTGAGAAATTACCTTGCAAATATGACAACAGTATGTGGTACAGAACAAATAACATGAGTTGGCCATATGCTATAATTGACTGCGACATGCTTCTAACGCACACCTGCATGAAAACAAAAAATAGTAACCATAGAGAATAAAGAACTAAAATTTTATCCCGTGAATGTGTTATATTTCTTTTTGTAAGTAACTGCAAGGTTAATTGCGAGTAGAACTCAGTCCAAAAGAAATGTCCTCCAATCAGTATACAAAAAGTACCCCAGGCCACAACAGAAAACCTTTTTTTTTTTCTTGGTGGATGTGGGGGGAACTGGTTTCCTGATAGACTAGGACGGCAAGACAGGTTGGGTAAGACTAGGATGGCGTTAGGCCCAGGACAGGGTGGAAGGAAGTATCCCATTCCATTTTCTTACTGAGATCGGATGTCCCAGCCAATTCCAGCTGGGACAGGACAATGAATACGGCATCCTTCCCATATTTGGCAAGCCTTCCCTTGAAGAAGTCATTAGATAAATAATAGCTGAATGGCATTCTCATTCTATGAATGGGAATGGAAAATGCTTTCGTACTCCTTGGCATGAGGAATAGGAAGCAAATTCTAACAAAGATGCAAAAGTTTTTCATGGGAATGGCTTACTATTAATCCTTCGTTGCATAACATGGAGGAAAATGTGAAGTATTACATAATGGATTATCAGCTGCACCCAGGCAGTCATAGAATTCCTATTCATGATTCTAAGATGAGGGGTAGCCTGATAGTGAAAAACTTCAAATAGAAGTTGTTGATGATGATTTCAAAGAGCTTCTGAAACTTCCAAATAGAAATTGAACTGATGATTCCAAAGTGGTTCTAAATTGACACATTAATTCAAAATGGCTGAACAAGTTGATTCCCTATGTATTTACAAACATATATACTCCATTATGGATTCCATTGGCATTGGTCCTTCAACTGTTCTTGAAGATTCTCTTAGAATGTAGGACACGGATGTTCTTGAAGACTCTCCTAGAATGTAGGAAATGGGATAACTTGGACTTGAAAATTTGCTAATCTGGGATGCTAAGATATTCAATTGCAGTCTGATTTTATTATTCTTACTGAACCACAAAACCAACTCAAAACTTGAGTTTGTGGGTGCAGAGGCCGAGACCCAAACTGATGTATGGAGTGGCTTGTGAACATCCGGTAGGGGACTAAATGAACTTCACCACCTCCCTTACAATGAACCAGGTTAAAGAAATAAGTCAAGAAGCAGTCCTTCAAGTCTCTAGGCCAGATGGCGAAAACTCAGCAATCAAACCAACTTCGGGGCCACATTGCTGAACCAAACTGCCAATGTAAATCTTGAGTTAGTGGTGGAGAGGCCCAGAACTAATATAGACATGGACTCACTTGTGAAGACCCAGTGTGGGAACCATTTACTGCCACACCTGGTAGTTGCAAGCCACTCCATGACTAAATCAGTTGTGTGGGCTTCTCCACGCATTAACTTGAGTTTTGCCTTGGCAGCTCAGTTCAGTGACCATCATCTATTCAATGACAGATCTTAGGAGCTTCTAAGTCCAAGTATCCAAAGATCAAGATTCTGCTTAATGGAAAGAAAATGCACGTGCTCTAGAAGAATCATCATGTTTGACCCAATTGGTCATTGTACAATCTAATCAACTGATTTAGCTCCCATACACTCCGACTAAAACAATGAAGAGAACTTACTTGAATGCTATACTGTAGAACAGCCAAGGCACTAAAAAGCATGACAAGTGAAGCAACCACTCAAGGAACCCATATGTCCAGCCTTGTGGGATGCTGATTACATTTTTGGTGTCCTAGCAACCTGAGTGGCTTGGCTGGCCGTAACTGCATTCCTCATTTCTTGTGCTTTTCTTTGAGCTGATTTTAGTTTATTCAAGATCTTGTCCATTGAGGAAGATCTCTTCTTCTCAGGTTTCATCTGACAAGAGCAGATAAAGAGATATCAAAGAATGCATTTACTAGCTACAACTGAAACATGAAATTCAGACTCATAAAACATGCTAAAATATAATCAACCACACCATATACATTTATGAACAATGGCGCATGATTTAAGTAAATTGGTACATAAAACCATTGGCAATGTCCCAGGAGAACCCCATAATTATGCTGCCTAAGAAAAAGATTGGACCTCCTTTTCCCACAAAAAAATTCTATAGAAGGCTACGAAGGCTATGACATTAAATTTTGTGACCCACCAGTCAAGGTCTGTGAAAAATCAAAATCAGTCAACAGAGAACAGTTACATGTATAGTAATAAACCATGGACCTAAATTGTTTCTATCATGATTCATGAATAAATTAGCATACACATCTCTCTCTCACATCTGCTGCCAACTCTTTCAAGGTACCCTGGGGACCACCGCCCCCTCTGCTTGCTGCTGCTGAGGTAATTGACTGCTGTTGGTGTTGGGGTTGTTGCTGCCTGCTGTTGCTTGTTGTTGTTGCTGCAGGCTGCTGCCGTTGCTCTGTGTGCTTCACGTGGGAGTCTTCCCCTTGGCCTTCGTGCAAGGCCCATAACATATGGGTCTTTGACCATTTATTAATGAATATTTTTTATTCTCTTTTGATAAAACATGAAAGACAAATTTAAAAAAAAATGTCAAACAACCAGCGAAATGTTAATTCAAAAAAATCAGAGCATAAGGGACCTCTTGGTGGCTTTCTCCCTCTCTTAGATATTTCGCAAATATTTTGCAATTTCTTGCCCATTTGCTGTGCGATATCATTGTGAAAAAATCCTGAGAAAAGAAAAGAGAAGATGCTAGAACATAAATATAAACAGGTTGGTCTATTTGTGAATATTGGGTTCACATCAATTATGTAGCACTGAACTACAGATATTCTAAGTAAATAAAAGTATTCAAATTGTGATCCAAATGTTCATAGAGAACAAATCAAGGCCCTGATCTAATTCTAACACTAAAATGATTAAAAGGTAACTATTGAGTGGATGAACCTTCTCTTGGGAGAACTGATAAGATTTATGCTGAACCAGATCCCTGGATATTACTGTAAAACGATCCCTGGGTGTGTCAAATCCTAAAATTTCCATGTTTTAGCTTGAACCAGCAAAGATATATGTAAATGGGAAACAATAATGAGTTTTGAGACACTCATAAGACTTGGTATAACAGAAGGAAAGACTACACAAGATTAAAAGATCATGGCAATGTTGGAGAAGTGCACTGGCGATGTACTGAAGATGAACACCACCACAAATTTACAATGGTGCTGACAGCGGATACAGTTATTATATCATACATATCTATACAGATACATGGATCAACAAGAGGTGTAAATGCAATGAGAAGCATGGCTAATGCCAAATGCAATTTGTTCATGAATCATAGTTAGGACATGGAAGAGGCGTTGCAGCAGAGAATGAGGAGGCATATGAGTATCATCCATATAGGGCAGCGGGTGCAGGGAGTGTTTTGGGGGAGAGGAAAAACAGCCAATAGATAAAAAATATGATGATTCCATCTTTCTGCCATAGCTAAACACAATTTACAAATGTGGAAAACAGGGAAGGTTTTTGGAAGAGAGAGGGATAGCTCAAGGTAAGGGAAAAAGGCAAGGCACACCCCTACAGGAGAGGGAAGAAGCTTATTGGGCTGCATTTGGGTCTCATTTCGGGAGCATATTGGGCTGCGGTTTGGGCCTGCATAAGAAGTTTATTGGGCTGTGGTTTGGGCACTATTTCAGAGTCTTCTAGATCCACTTTCGGGTGCATACCAGGCTGTCTAGCGGACCCGTTTAGTGAGCTTGTGGGATTGTTTTTAGGACAGCATATTGGAGGCATTGCATGGCTGTCTTGGACAGCATATTGGAGACATTTTATGGCTGTTTTGACTAAGTTATAATCCCCACCTTTATCTTTTCTTATGTATGCATACACATGGCCTAGAGTTGCATACATGTAGATATGTATTTTTCATATTGCATGACTACATGCACATGCATGTTAAGTATTTTGTCATGCATGAAAATATTTTGGGCCAACAGGGGTTCAAAATAGTGCGTGCAGTTAGCAAACTGGATTCTAGCATTTCTCTCTCTCTTTATATATATATCATGCGCTCCACCAAAAAACCTCCTCCCTCCCACCCCTCTGTGTGTGTGTTTGTGTACGTGTGCATGTGCATACCATAAGTGCATAATCATGCATGTCAACACAGATGTTTGTGACAGGCATGGCAAATTCTAAAGCGTGGAACATTTTATGGTAGAACTTATGCATGGTTTAGAAAGATTAATCTCAAAAAAAAGGTACCATAAAAGGGTGCTTCTAATTAATAAGAAGTGGTTGAAAAAAAGTTCACTTAGTAAAAAATATAACCATGCCAAAACTCATGAGATTTGATGCTTACAATTGGAAAAAGGCCAGATTAGGCTAAGTCACATTTTATATGATTACAAAGAAATCCATCTACTTTGTGGAATAGCTATGCTCAGGCTTATGCTCAACCCATTATTTCTCATCCAACAATCACCAGACCTTGTACAAATTGCACAATGAGAAAGTTTTCTGCAGGCTAATATCCACGAAGTGGTACATCCTGCAGGAAACTATGTAAATAGAAAAAGGCAAAAGGGCAATGTTATGTAATTGATACTTAAGTAGTAGTAGCAAAAGACTCAAAACTGCATCATATCCAATTATTTAAATGGAAAGAAGTGAAAATTGTGTAAGGTCAAGCTCTAGCCAGCTAACTTTTTGAAAGGACATATGAATCCCCACATAAATGTGCATGCATATATGCTCTAAAAGAATTTATAAATGTAAATACTCCTTGTCATCATCAAAAAACCATGACTTGACAGATTGCTTACCTGGTTGAATTCATGGCGCTCATGCTGCAAAAAAATTACGAGAACCATTTCAAGTCTTCATCTGGAACTACAACATCTATGGAAACAAGTGGGCTTTTTACAGATGTAATGCATGAGCTGCCTCTTCATCATCCCTTCCATGACATTGCAAGACATCTTATGCAGACCTTTAAGAAACTAATAAACAGGATGATCTTTTCTCAAAAAAAGGTATGCAAGCCAATCTTGCAGTTTATCTTTTGAAATCAATGGTATTATGAAGGCTGATGTTGCATGCTGCACAATGCAGCAGCTGCTGCTCATATGTTTGCAATGATCACCGACCAAGAAGTGGACAAGTGTGGTGATCAAACAACTTATTCTATTGCCAAAGCATGCCTCTGCAGCAGAGAAGTCCATCTCTCCCTCTCTCTCTCTCTCTCTCTCTCTCTCTGTATATATATATATATTCTCAGCATTCGCCGACTCCTTGGATTGTATCGACTTGTATTCTCCCATATATGACTTGTATCAGACCGATTCGTATGAGTTGCACCCATTCAGGACAATTTCTCCCATATATATATATATATATATATATATATATATATATATATATATATATATATATATATATATATATATATATATATATATATATATATATATATATATATATATATAAGCATTTGCCGGCTCCTTGGGTTGTATCGACTTGTATTCTCCCATATATGACTTGTATCAGACCGATTCGTATGAGTTGCACCCATTCAGGACAATTTCTGTTTTTTTCCCTGTATATACTTTAATTGTATGAATAGTGAGACATACATAGACTTTTAAGCCTAGTGGTCTATTAATGAAAATGCCTTTAAACCAAAATAGGATATCCTATTAATCAATATAAAATTGTAAATTAAATAAGAAATAGGAGAAAATAGTCCAATTACTTACCAATAGGAAACAAAAAATTCAATTGCTTATAAAATTGGAAAAAAAAAAGGTCTACTTAATCAGAAACAAGATGAAAACTCATAAAAAACAACTAAATGATGCATGTAAATGAACCCACGGTATGAGCTTTGTGTTCCATTTACAAAGGAGGAAATTAAGTCAGCAGTTTTTAGCATGGAAACTAATAAATCACCGGGATCGGATGGCTTTTCTATGGGTTTTTATCAATATTTCTGGGATACCATTAAAGAAGACTTGATAAAGGTGATGAGGGAGTTCCATAAGAGGCCGCTGAGTATCAGAAGATTTAATACAACCTTTATTGTGCTAATTCCAAAGTGGGAAGGGGCTGATATGGTGTCTGATTTTAGGCCTATCAGTCTCTTGAATGGCTGCTATAAGATTATTACCAACGTGTTAGCTAATCAGCTGAAGAATGTGCTGAAGGAGGTGATTAGTTCAAATTAGGCATGGGAAATCAGGTATGTTTTATGCATGGTTTCTGGAGAATATTCTGACTATGTATTGACCAAATGCACATAATCAGAAAAATTGCGAAGGATTAACCTAAAAAAAATGTAGGATACAGGAGCCTTCTAATAAATCAAACAGAACATAAAACCTAAAAAGGTTAACTAAAATAAAGCCTCAAACAAGAAATGATGAAAAAAAAAGTTCACTTAGGAAAGTTATGAGCATGCCAAACTCATGAGACTACAGTCAGCAAAAAAGTCGGATATCGACATTTTTAAAGGAGAAGACAGATAAGGACTTAAGTCACATTTTATGTAATTATAAAGAAAGTCAAGTGTTACATGATTATAAAGAAACATATATACTTTCTAGAATAACATAACTCAGGCTTAAGCAAAAATGTAACCCATTGTTTTCATCCAAGGACCACCGGGCCATGGTATAAATTATCTACTTTCTAGAATAACATAACTCAGGCTTAAGCAAAAATGTAACCCATTGTTTTCATCCAAGGACCACCAGGCCATGGTATAAATTGCACACCGAGAAAGTTCTCTACAGGTTAATATTCACAAAGTGGCATGAACTGCAAGAAAGCATGTAAAATAGAAGTGCATCAGGTAAAAGGGCAACGCCATGTCATCGATACTCTGGTAGGAATCTCTCTTTTCCATAGTAATTGAAATCTACATAGTAATTTAATTTAGACGAAAAGACTTAAGACACTTCATCATGTCCAATTATTAAATAGAAAAATCAAGATTGTGTCAGGTCAAACTCAAGCTAGTTAACTTCTTGCAAACACCATACGAATCTCCAAGAAAATGTACATGCAGATATACTCTAAAATAATGTAAAAGTATAATGCATACTCCTTGCCATCATCTAAAAACCATGTCTTGACATATTGCTTATCTGGTTGCCTTCACGGTGCACTCTGCAGTATATTCATCACTATGAAGAATTCTTTTGAGAAAGAAAATAGGATGCTAGCACATAGGTATAAACAGATTGATCTATTTGTGCATAAACGGTCCATGTCAATTATGCAGTATTGAATCAAAGATATCAAAAGTAACTAAAATTATTCAAACAAGATCCAAATATTCACACAGAAGAATCAAGATCTCCCATTGAATTCTAATACTATAATGACTCAAAAGGATTTTTTCGTTTTGCACCGTTGTCAAAGGGTCTGTTTCGATTAGGAAAAAGCCTCTATATCCTCAAAATGTGAAATCTAATCTTGATAAACTTATTAAATTTGCAATCCAAATTGCCAACTTCTCCTAGTTTTTGGCTCAAGTGCCACCAGCCAAATACAAAATTCGTGGTTTTCTCGGTGGTGCACAATGATTAAATTCCTCGGACCCTGCAGTGGTGGGATCCACATGGCACTTGTCCGCCCTTTTTTAATGAACATTAAATTACAGTTATCAACGCTTTTGATCTTTCTTTCTTTTTTTACACGAGATAGAACTCACAGGAAGCCAACAGAGTCTGGGGGCAGTTCACAGGCCAGACATCCACGTATACCAGGTAGGAGGTAAAAATGTTGGATGAGGCAAGGAATTGAACCGGCAACCTGTGAGAATCCCCTCAAGGTTGGGGCCTATCCACTCAAATTTTGATACTATAATGACTCAAAAGGATCTTTTGATTTTGCACTTTCATAAAAGGGTATGTGTCAATTAGGAAAAAGCATCTATATCCTCAAAATGTGGCATCTAATCTTCATAAACATATTTAATTTGTAGTCCATATCGCCGACTTCTGCTAGTTGTTGGCTCTAGTGCAACCAGCCAAACACAAAATTCATGGTTTTCTCAGTGGTGAACAACAATTAAATTTCTCAGACCCTACAGTGGTGGGATCCTCATGGCACTTGTCTGCCCCTTTTTAATGAACGAGCATTAAACTACAGTTATCAATACCTTTGATCTCTCTCTTTTTTTTAAAGACCAGATAGACTCACAGGAAACCTTAACAGAGGCTGGGGGCAGTTCTCGGGCCAGACATTCATGTAAGAAAATGAGGAAAGGGGAAAACAGTAGATGACAAAAGAGAAAGCTCCTATTACATTCCATGCTTTGACATTGTTATTCCTGTTATATGTAAGACCTCTGCAACCCTCGAGCGTCAGCCGAACCACAATAAGCAAATTTTGTGCCAATGTTGAACCTATTCAAGAATTAGTAGTCAAACAATCAAAATTTTGAAACATGGAACTGGGGGGAGGAGTTGTCAGATATACAGTCAAACAGATTCTTGAAATTAACAGTAAGCCATTTTCTACACAACATAGAGACCAGCCAAATGTTTATTGAAAAGAACCTGAGGATGACCCTCCACGTCTTCTTTCTCTCATATATTTTACCAAGCAAAACATTTTGCAATTTCTGAACTGCAGACATCAGAAGTAAGCAAATATTATGGAGTCGAGATATCGTAAGTGAATGAAAACGCACAGAATGTGATGCAAATGTTCACAAAGAACATATCAAAGCTCGAATTGAATTGTGACACTATAACAATTAAAAGGTAACTATGGAGTGGATGAACCTTGGATAGAGTTCTTGGGCTTGCCTCAGCTCTCCTGGAACTGATAGGCTTTCTGCTGAACCATATCCTCGGATTATACTGTAAAATGATCCTTGGGTGTGTCAATCCTAGATTGAACCCATGAAGATATATGTAAATGCGAAACAGCAATGAGTTTTATGACACTTAGAAGACTTGTATAACAGAAAGAAAGAGCACACAAGATAAATGATCATGAGTCATGACAATGTGGGAAAAGTGTGCCACTGCTATACAGTAGATGAACAACACTGCAAATTAACAATGGTGCTGACAATGGATACAGTCATAATATTTGTCATACATATCTATATAGATACATGGGTCGACAAGAGGCGAAGATGCAATAGATGGATGGCTAGTGTGCAATATGTTCATGAATCGTAGTTAAGAAATGAAGATGGAGTTGCAGCAGAGAGTGAGAGGCATATGAGTATCATTACCCTATAGGGCAGTGGGTGTGAAGGATGGTGATGGGAAGAGGAAAATTGCCAACAGATGAAAGAATGAGACAATTCTGACATATCTGCCATAGCTAGAAACAATTTCAAATGTTAAAAAAAAAAAGCAAAACTGTTTAGAATGGAGAGGGATATACATGGAATCCACAAAGAGATCAAAACTGTCTCAACGTAGGGGGGAAAAGGCAGGGTACACCCCCATGGGAGAGGAAATAATCCATAGGAAGCCACACCCGTTAGCGTCCAGCGGCAAAATAGTACACTGCTGCAATTCTCATCGCGATTCAAAATTACCTTCCCTGAGTGCCTAGGTGAAAGAACAAACTAGAATGACATCAGTCAACCTTTTTGCCACACCTTACAACTACAAGGGCACGTATGCAGCTGCCGCCCACTGCCATTCCACTCTAAAGAGACCAACAAAATCCATATGAGAAATGGAACAAGATTGGTGAAATGTGAAAGGGGTTAGTCTCAGAGGCTGCCCTTGCTCTGGACCAACGAAAATGCCGGCAACACCCTCCAGTGGTTTCTTTGGTGGACCCACCACAATTCCTTCGCCATAAGGGGAAAAGAAGCAAAAGGGTGGGAGAGCATACCAAAGCCTACAGGTGCAGGAGCACATACCAACCCTGAAAGACAGCAGTGTTTTCTATGGTGTTCTAATTACACCCTTTCTCAATCAGAAAAGAAAATGGTGATTTTCATGGTTACCAGAATTCTGCAATCTAACCATTACAAATACTTATGACAATTTTCATTGACATGGGATAAAAAAGCAAAGCATACATGATCCTGCAACTGCAGGTTTTGACTTCAGGCGACAGTTGCTTCGAATAAGCAGATAAGCCAACACCACCAAGAAGGAATAAGCAGAAAAGCGAAGACCACCAGGAAGGAATAATAGCAGTCAAGAGGAAATCAAAACCTCTCTCTCTCTCTCTCACACACAAATGGCTATCCCCGCCTTCCACCCAAAACCCTCCTCTCTCCCTCCCCGGCTCCCCTTCTCTCTATGAATCGGCCATCCACATGACCTCCACCCAAAACCTCTCTCTCTCTCTCTCACACACACACACCTACTGCCATCTCTCTCACGGTACCCTGGGGACCACCCCCCCCCCTTTGCTTGTTGCTGCTGCTGTCATTGACTGCGGTTGGTGTTGAGGTTCTTGCTGCCTGTGGTTGCTCATTGTTGTTGCTGCAGGCTGCTGCCGTTGCTTTGTGTGCTGCATGTAGGAGTCTTCCCCTTGGCCTTTGTGCAAGGCCTAAAAGATAGGGGTCTTTGACCATTTCTTTATGCATATTTTTTATTCTCTTTTGATTAAGACATGAAAGACAAATTTAAAAAAATGTCAAATAACCAGCTAAATGTTAATTGAAAAAAAAAATCAGAGCATAAGGGACCTCTTGGTGCCTTTCTCTCTCTCTTAGATATTTCGCAAATATTTTGCAATTTCTTGCCTATTTGCTGTGCGATATCATTGTGAAAAAATCCTAAGAAAAGAAAGAGAAGATGCTAGTACATAAATATAAACAGGTTGGTCTATTTGTGCATATAAGGTTCGTATCAATTATGTAGCACTGAACTACAGATATCCTAAGTAAATAAAAGTATTCAAATTGTGACCCAAATGTTCATAAAATCAAGGCTTTGATCTAATTCTAACACTAAGATGATTAAAAGTTAACTATGGAGTGGATGAACCTTCTCCTCTTGGGAGAGCTGATAGGATTTCTGCTGAACCAGATCCCTGGATACTAACTCTAAAACGATCCCTGGGTGTGTCAAATCCTAACATTTCCATGTTTTAGCTTGAACCTGCAAAGATATATGTAAATGGGAAACAATAATGAGTTTTGAGACACTCATAAGACTTGGTATAACAGAAGGAAAGACTACACAAGATTAAAAGATCATGGCAATGTAGGAAAAGTGCACTGGCGATGTACTGAAGATGAACACCACCACAAATTTACAACGGTGCTGACAGTGGATACAGTTATTATGTGTGGATGCAATTATTATATGTATCATACATATCTATACAGATACATGGATCAACAAGAGGTGTAAACGCAATGAGAAGCATGGCTAATGCCAAATGCAATTTGTTCATGAATCATAGTTAGGACAAGGAAGAGGCGTTGCAGCAGAGAATGAGGAGGCATATGAGTATCATCCATATAGGGCAGCGGGTGCAGGGAGTGTTTTGGGGGAGAGGAAAAACAGCCAATAGATAAAAAATATGATGATTCCATCTTTCCGCCATAGCTAAACACAATTTACAAATGTGGAAAACAGGGAAGGTTTTTGGAAGAGAGAGGGATAGCTCAAGGTAAGGGAAAAAGGCAAGGCACACCCCTACAGGAGGGGGAAGAAGCTTATTGGGCTGCATTTGGGTCTTATTTCGGGAGCATATTGGGCTGCGGTTTGGGCCTGCATAAGAAGTTTATTGGGCTATGGTTTGGGCACTATTTCACAGTCTTCTAGATCCACTTTCGGGTGCATACCAGGCTGTCTAGCGGACCCGTTTAGTGAGCTTGTGGGACTGTATATTGGAGACTGTTTTTAGGACAGTATATTGGAGGCATTGCAGGGCTGTCTTGGACAGCATATTGGAGACATTTTATGGCTGTCTTGGACAGCATATTTATAAGAATTGAGGTTTCGGATCCGGTTATCGGGTTAGTTTCGGAGTCAAATCCCTTAGTTTGGGCCCTAGTGAGGCTGAGACTTAGTTTCGAGATGCGGTTCAAACGACATCCAGTAATGTGGACGTGTTTTAGGCTGTACCACGTGGATGCCACGTGGGCTGACTTTGGGGCGCAAGAGTACGGTCCCGATCTTATCATATGAATAGCGTCTTGTATGGACGACGTCATTTAGAGTACGACCCTGATTTGTCAGAGTACGGCCCGGTCTTGTCATCTGAATGACGTCGGACTTGGACGACGCGTTTTTTCCAATTTCTGTTTGACCCCTGCGAACCCTCCCTCCTTTCCCTCATTCTGTCATTTCTCTTCTCTGTCCTCTCTTCCCTCCGACTCCCCAGTGCTCCTTTCCCCCTCTCCTTGCTTTCCTCTCCCCATTCCTCCTCTCCCTCCACTCCATTAACCTCCCAACTTCCTCCACTACCACCACCACTTCCTCCGCGAAGCATTTCTCTCCGAACGGCGGCCGACGTCCCGGTGGAGTAACGGCGTCCACGGTGGTACCGGTGGCGGCGTGTGGCGAGGCGAGTTGGCGACTTGGAGCTAAGAGGAGTTCGAATAACCGGTAGGGTGACGATCCCCATTATATTTCGTTTAAAACTATGTTTTTTCCGCTTTGGAGCATGTTTAGGAGGTTTTTGGAGTGAAAACACTAATTGCGTGTAATGAGAAATTAGGGGTCTTTAAATAGGTATTTAGGTTCTCCTCCTCCCCCTCTACTTTAGAGTGTTTTTTGTACGATTTGGGGGAGAAATCCCGCCTTGTGACTTGAAGGATGGCGGAAGGAGAACCTGTCTGTGAGGGTTAAACAGCGTCGGGAGACAACGACGCTTTTTCAAAAGGCGGCTTCCACCCGCGACGCGACTTAGCCCAGATAACAAACTCTGTCTCTAGACTGATTAGCATCCAGAGACAGCGACGCTTTTTGAACGGCGACTTCCGCGCACGACGCATTTTAAATTCAGATCACTCCGAGGCCTATCTTTGTTTCTGTCATTATTAGGCGACTAGGGACAGCGACGCTTTTTAAATGGCGACCCCTTTGAACGACGCGATTTAGGCCATATTTCGAAGCTCATTTTCACATGAACCAGTTTAGGGGTCTTGAATGACGTTGGCCTTAAGCGACGCGATTCAAGACATAATCTCATTAAAGCATGAAATTAACATGTCTACATTGTTAGATAATTAGATAAATGCATGTTTTGAAATCATACTCAAGGACGATGAATTCTACGTGATCGGATCGCACCGTATTGCGTTTTGTGCGATCGTGGGCCTAGAGTGACAGTTGTTAGAGCTTAGTTACCCTGTGTCGGTGTGGGAGTGACACGGCGCCGGTGTAGGAGTGGTGGGATGACGCATAGAGAAAGGGTCACCTGATGTACCCCGGGGTATAGCTAGTACCGGTGTGGGAGTGATATATTCGGAGTGTCACTCGTACTGGAGGAAGCAGGACCACCTTGAGCCGTGTCAGACCGGAGTAGCCAGTGTGTTATCCGAAGGGTTCCGGAGTAGCCAGTGTGTTATCCGAAGGGTTGTTGTTTGGTCCCAGCGGGTCAGTGTTTTCCGCGTTCGGTCGTGTGACTTGTGTGCTTAGCCGAAACGCTAGTTGTGGACTCCGTGGTAATTTCAGAATCGTACATGTTACTGTTATAAATGCGTGCGTTTTATATCGAAATTGTGTTACTGCTTTATTTAGTTAAATTACCTATATTTGTGTACTGCACTTGTGGATGTGTGAGTGGGTGGTGGGGATCGAAGGATCCCTACTGAGTCTTTTTCAATGAGACTCACCCCCTGCGGTTTTCAGGTGAGGGTTCCTGACAGGTGTAGCGAGGAGAGTGCTGCCTTGGGTTGCACGCCAGCAACTGCTGTTCCGGGGTATGCCCCGATATAATTGTTATTTCCTTTTATGGCATGTACGCTTAATTATTTCTTTTTCAGTTTGAGTATATAATTATTTGCTAAGTCGAGTCGAATTGTAATAACTTTTAATTTCTGCACTTCCTTTACAATTCGATGTGATGTGGATGTTTAATTTAGTTTATCATTTATTTTTCAGACTTATCGAGATCCTGGTTTGACTCCAAATTTAACGATTCGATACCCATTTAGTAATCGGATACCATATTATAGGGTGGCGGGTCGTTACAATATTCGAGACATTTTATGGCTTTTTTGACTAAGTAATAATCCCAGCCTTTATCTTTTATTATGTATGCATACACATGGCCTAGAGTTGCATACATGTAGATATGTGTTTTTCCCATTGCATGATTACATGCACATGCATGTTAAGTATTTTGTCATGCACGAAAATATTTTGGGCCAACAGGGGTTAAAAATAGTGCATGTAGTTAGCGAACTGGATTCTAGCATCTTTCTCTCTCTCTCTCTCTCTCTCTCTCTCTCTCTATATATATATATATATATATATATATAGCACTCCAACAAAAAAACCTCCTCCCTCCCTCCCCCCGTGCGTGTGTTTGTGTGCGTGTGCATGTGCATACCATAAGTGCATATCCATGCATGTGTACACACATGTTTGTGACTGGCATGGCAAATTTCAAAGCGTG
Source organism: Zantedeschia hybrid cultivar (assembly GCA_030544215.1). Classification (NCBI taxonomy): domain Eukaryota; kingdom Viridiplantae; phylum Streptophyta; class Magnoliopsida; order Alismatales; family Araceae; genus Zantedeschia; species Zantedeschia hybrid cultivar. The sequence continues at coordinate 32,272,118 of JARZZO010000009.1, read as the reverse complement.
GAACATTTTATGGTAGAACTTACACATGGTTTACAAAGATTAATCTCAAAAAGAAAGGTACCATACAAGGGCCTTCTAAAAAATAAGAAGTGGTTGAAGAAAAAGTTCACTTAGTAAAAAATATAATCATGCCAAAACTCATGAGAGTTGATGTTTACAATTGGACAAAGGTCAGATTAGGAGCAAAGTCACATTTTATATGATTACAAAGATATCTATCAACTTTGTGGAAAAACTAAGCTCAAGCGTATGCAATGCTTCAACCCATTATTTCTCATCCAACAATCACCAGACCTTGTACAAATTGCACAATGAGAAAGTTTTCTGCAGGCTAATATCCACGAAGTGGTGCATCCAACAGGAAACTATGTAAATAGAAGCAGGCAAAACGGCAATGTCATGTAATTGATACTTAAGTAGTAATCGCTCATTTCTATAGTTACTGAAATTCTGCATAAAGTCAGTTAGTTTAGAGCAAAAGACTCAAAACTGCATCATATCCAATTATTAAATGGAAAGAAGTCAAAATTGTGTAAGGTCAAGCTCTAGCCAGTTAACATTTTGGAAAGACATACGAATCCCCACATAAATGTCCATGCATATATTCTCTAAAAGAATTTATAAATGTAAATATTCCTTGTCATCATCTAAGAACCATGACTTGACAGATTGCTTACCTGGTTGAATTCATGGTGCTCATGCTGCAAAAAAATTACGAGAACCATTTCAAGTCTTCATCAGGAAATACGTCTATGGAAACAAGTGGGCTTTTTACAGATGTAATGCATGAGCTGCCTCTTCATCATCCCTTCTAGGACATTGGAAGACATCTAATACAGATCTTTAAGAAACTAATAAACAGGATGATCTTTTCTCAGAAAAAGCTATACAAACCAATCTAGCAGTTTATCTTTTGAAATCAATGGTATTACGAAGGTTGATGCTGCATGCTGCACAATGCAGCAGCTGTCGCTCATATGCTTGCAATGATCATCGACCAAGAAGAGGACAAGTGTGGTGATCAAACAACTTATTCTATTGCCAAAGCATGCCTCTGCAGCAGAGAAATCCATCTCTCTCTCTCTCTCTCTCTCTCTCTGTAAGGACTGAGGTTTCGGGTTCGGTTTTCGGTTCGGTTTCGGGCCGGATCCCCTGGGTCGGACCTTGTGGGGTCTGGAGAATTTCCTCTGAATGGCGTCGGAGGATCACGACGCCTTTCAAACGGCGTCTGGATAGGTGGACGCCATTTAGGCGAATTTCTATTGTGCCACGTGGGCGGGTTTCGGGCCGCGAGAGTACGGCCCCTGTCTTGTCGTCTGAACGGCGTCCATGATGGACGACGCGATTCAGACTGCCACCCTGCGATGTCAGTGTACGGTGCCTGACATGTCAGCTGAACGGCGTCCATGGTGGTCGACGCGTTTCAGACAGCTGTCAGTACGGCACGTCCTGTCATCTGATAGGCGTCCGTCTTGCTCGACGCGTTTTAGGTAGTTTCTGATGACCCCCGCGAGCCCTCCTTTCTTTCCCTCATTTCTCACCTCTCACTCTCTCTCCTCTCCCTCTCCGCCTCCTCCGACCCCCTCTCTTCCCCTTTCCCTTCCTCTTCTTCCTCTTCCACCACTCCAACGCCTCCCTACCTCTCACCTCTGCCACCACCACTTCCTTCGCGACGTTCCATTCTCCGGACGGCGGCCGACGTTCCGGCGGAGTGGCGACGTTCTCGGGGGTACCGGCGGCGGTCTGCGGCGCGGCGGTTGGGCGACACGGAGCCAGGAGGAGTTCAAGTATCCGGTAGGGGCACGAACCTTGTATGTGTTGCTCGTGCTTTCCTAGGCGTGGTTCGATGTGTTTTGGGCTAGATTGAGCATGTTTAGGGGGTGTTCTTGTGGGCTTGGTCGCGTTTGTGAATGTGGTTTTGCAGCATGTTGTGGTGGATCTACTTCTCTTCCTCCCCCTTTACGTTTCAGGGCTTTTTCGGGGTATTTTGGGTTAAGGGAGAAACCCTCGGTTCGAACCAGAGAACCAGGTTTCTGGCGCTAAACGGCGTCGTGCCTGGTCGACGCCTTTTAGAAGGACGTCGGGACAGTACGACGCGTTTTAGCACAGAAACCTCCCCTGTTCGAGGTTTGTCAGGCTAGGAGTTCTGGCGCTAAATGACGTCATGGGTGGTCGACGCCTTTTAGAAGGACGTCGAGCCACCACGACGCCATTTAGGCAGGAAATTACCCCGACTGAGGGTCCGTCAGCTCGGGATTCTGGGGCTAAAAGACGTCATGGCCAGGCGACGCGGTTTGAATGGCGTCGGGTGACCATGACGCCTTTTGAGGCAGAAATCCCCTGGGTAATGTTTTCCCGAAATTCTGGATTCATCTGCTGAATGGCGTCGAAGGATGTCGACGCGTTTTAAAAGGCGACCGCTGGGGTCGACGCGTTTTAGGCCAGATTTCCGTGGCCTCTGTTTTATGAACCAGTTTAGGGAGCCTGAATGGCGTCGGCCTTGGGCGACGCGATTCAAGACAGAACAACACTAATTCATGCCAGTAAAATGTATTCATACTGCTAGATAGTTGGTTAGTGCATGCTTTAATATACATGGATTCGTCGTGACCAGATGGCACTGCGTTGTGTGTAGTGCGATCGCGGGCTTTTTACGTGACCGGATCGTACCGTGCCGGATTCTGGTGTTTTGAGTTACTGTGGACCTGGAGTGACATTGTAACACTTTATCACCCTGTGCTGGTGGGGGCGTGAGCACAGCGCCGGTGGGGGCGTAGGCGGGGTGACGCCTAGTGAGAGAGGGTCACCTGGTGAACCCCGGGGTCAGCTAGTACCGGTGTGGGCGTGGTACATTCGGAGAGTCACTCGTGCTGAGGGAAGGAGTAACCACCTGAGCCTGTTTGGCCGGAGTAGCTAGCGTGCTATCCGAGGGGTTACTGTTTGGTCTCAGCGGGTCGGTGTTTCCTACTTGTGCTTGTGTGGACGGTGTTTCCCACTTACGGCTGTGTGGTTGGTGTTTCCCACTTTCGGAGGAGTGGTTGACGTGTTTTGCCGAGACGGGAGTTGTAGGCTCCTTGATAGAATGATTCTAGTAATATGCATGTTACAACTAGAATGCATGTGGTTCCTATCGAGATTTAGGAGTAGTGTGTTACAACTTTACTTGCCTTAATTACCTGTACTTGTGTTATTGCACTTGTGTGTGTGTGTGGGAGGCAGGGGATCGGATGATCCCTACTGAGCCCAATTTTGGTGTGGCTCACTCCCTGCATTTTCAGGTGTAGACCTTGTGGCGTGTGGCGGCGCGTGGTGTTCTCCTTGGTATACGGACCAGCAGCTATCTCAGTTCCCGGGGTATGCCCCGATGTTGTTGTACTTTATTTCTGCCTGTACTTAATTAATTTGTTGGACATGTAATTATTGTTGGACTGTGTACGGACATTGTTACTTTACTTCCTGCGCACTGTACCCCTTGTAGTCCGTGTGAATGTTATATTTAATCTTGTTTAACGCTTACTCCTCCAGATGTGCGAATAAGATCCTGGTATGAACCTATAGTTAATGGGCCGACATCCATTTAGTGACCGGGTCTCCGGTCATAGGATGACGGGTTGTTACAGTTGGTATCAGAGCGTAGTCTGGTCGAGTAAGTGGTAAACTGGGTTAGATATCGTAGTCCAACAATAAGTACGAGTCTGTACAGGCGATGGCTGCTGGTGTAGAGTGATAGGTTTTGACGTGTTTGTGTCGATTTTCGTGTTCGTGAGGTAGTGATGGCGCCGAGGAAGAGAGTTTCGTTGGCTCGTGGTACGAGATCAGACGATGGTAGTTCGGGGGCAGAAGGGCATAATGTGGATCGTTTCGTGGAGGCTATGATTGGAGCTATGGGTAGATACCAGCAGGGAGACGGTAGCGAGGGATCCAATTCCCGAGGTGACCAGTTTACGGTGTTAGAGCGGTTTTTGAGGTTGGAGACCCCTTCTTTCACAGGTCGACCAGTCTCGGACGAGGCAGCTCGTTGGATTAAGGAGATGGAGAAGGCGTTTGACGTTCTTGAATGTGCTGAGAATGACAAGACCTTGTTGGCAACCTATTTGTTGAAGGATAATGCATATGAATGGTGGGTTACCCTCAAGACAAGGGTGTTTGCAAATAGATCTTTGAGAGAGATCCCTTGGGAGGCATTTGTGAGAGAGTTTAGTGGACAGTACTTTCCGAGGCACGTCCAGGAGGCCAAGGAAAGAGAGTTTATGGAATTGGTGCAGAATGACATGTCAGTTCTAGACTATCATGCAAGGTTTGTGGCTCTTGGAGGATTCGTTCCACACTTATCTGAGCAGGAGAGATATAGAACCGAGAGATTTGTAGATGGACTCCGATATGATTTAAGGACAATGGTGGCACCTCAGGGTTGTAGAGATCTGGCGTCAGCGGTTCGATGCGCGGCAGCGGTGGAGACTCAATTTCAGCAAATGACGAAAGAGTTGGAGCGATCGGTACGAGGGAAGCAGCAAGGCAAGAGCAAGTCAATGGTCCCTTCGTCAGGCGGTTCGAGTTCCTTTGAGTTCGGGTCCCAATGGACGTCACGTGATGAAGATGAGGGCGGTTCGGCCCAACAGATGCAGACTGAGGCTAGCAGGCAGCAGGGAAAGAGTCATGATGCGGCAGATTATTGTCTCCGTTGTGGTAGGTATCACGGCAACCGGGTGTGTCCATTGGTCGCTGGTAGTTGTTTTGGCTGTGGCAGGAGAGGACATCTCGCGAGGAACTGTCCTCAGAAGAATAAGAAGAGTCAGGGGCCGAGTGGTCAGTAGGAGTCCTGTACCTTGTGTAGTGTTGTGTGTCCTTCTTGTGGAGATCCGAGGTGCGGGGTTAGATGAACACTCTTATCTTGTCTTATGAGGTAGTGGTGGTGAACTCTTGTGGCACTCTTTATGTATTTTGGGTCGTGGTGGTGATTTGGTATTGTTATATGTGCTTTGTAAGATTATTATATAATGATGTTGGCATGTCAATTTTGGTGGAATCATGGCACATAATTAGTTTAATATTGATTTGATTGATGGATTGTGTGTGGGGAGCCCATGTAAGAGTGTGATCGTTGAGGGCGTTAGCATGATTTTACCGTTGATTGGTCCAGGAGTTTTTCCATAGCAATTCCCCCCTCTTGTTGAGGTTGACTCGTAGGGGAGTTCGTTTCATGTGGACCGAGGATTGTGAGCGGAGTTTCATTAAGTTGAAGACTCGCCTCACTTGGGCTCCAGTGTTGGCACTTCTGTCAGGTTCCGGTGGATTTGTGGGATATTCAGTTACATCACATCGAGGTTTGGGTGCGTTTCTGATGCAACTTGGTAAGATTGTGGCCTATAGGCAATTGAAGAAGCTTGAAGAGAACTATCCATCTATGACTTAGAGCTGGCAGCTGTGGCGTTGCACCATTGATTTAGAGGCATTGTTTGTTTGGGGATTATTTGAGCAACTGTGGAATCTCCCTTTCGGATTCTACGTGGGGCTGATGGAGCCAGGTTGGCTAGCAGTGTACCATACCGTAATTAAGACTTAGAGGACAGATGCAGAGTTACCGCAGATTCTCCAGAGTTCAGAGGTGAAATTGTGGGGCAGTAGTACAGTCAGGTTGAGGTAGACTTTGTGATTTGACCGTGAAGGACGTGCGCGGGTGTCCCTTTTTGAGGCACACTGTTCTAGAATAAATGATGCTTCCCGGATCGAGTGAGGCGTATCATTGTTGAGGTGGCCTAATGAGAAGGAGGACAGGGGTGATTCGGTGATTGAATGTTTGAATTGTTGGCAGGTTATGGTAGAATATCAGAGTGGCGCAGCGGTAGCGTGGTTGCAGTCCTTGCCGATCCCGGTGTGGAGACGGGAGCTTGTGACTTGAGGCATGTATTAGGATTGTTTTATTCCCTGGTGGAGGGAGCGTGATCTGGATTACCATTGAGCTATTGACTACGTCAGCACACTTCCTGGCTATCAGGAAGGACTGGTCAGTCGGTAGGTTGGCTGAGTTGTTTGTAAGTCGGATCGTCTCTTTCTGTTCGATGTGCCCTTATCCATCGTGTCGGATCGGACTTTAAGATTTACTTCTTAATTGTGGGGAGAGTCTTTGGAAGACTTTGAGTACGCGGTTAGCCTTCAGCCCGGCCTATCATCCCGAGGCTGATGGGCGGTCAGAAAGGGACCATTCGGATTTTAGAGGTTTTGCTTGTGGCATGTTGCCTAGACTGAGGTGGTTCTTGGGAGCAGCATTGGTTTTCCGTGGGGTCTTGTGTACCATAGCAGTTACCACTCTAGCCTTGGCTTGGCGCCTTGTGAGGCATTGGTCAGATGGCTGTGTCGATCCCTTGTGATCTAATCTGAGATTGGCAAGAGATAGTTAGCAGAATCAGGGTTGGTATAGCAGGGTGCTTGGGTTGCCAGAGTTGTGCTATCATCGGTGAGAGACCGATTGCGTTTGAAGTTGGAGACCTCATGTTTTTCCAAGTCTCGCCCTCTATGGGTGTGAGGAGATTTGAGAAGCAGGGTAAGCTGAGTCCGTGCCGTACTGAGCCTCTTCCCGTTCTTGCTCGAGTTGAGGAAGATTACCAGCCAGCCTTACCGTTCCGTCTTGCGGGTGTTCTCGATGTGTTTCGAGTTCCGTTGCAGAAGAGCGTTCCGGATTCGCCCCAGGTGTTGGAACTTTTAGGACTTGAGGTCGATGAGGACTTGTCCTTTCCTGAGTGTCTAGTGCGTTTTGAGAATCACTAGTGACAGGTCCTTCGGAACAAGGTTGCATCTGTGGACTGAGTATTTTGACAGTATCGCTCCGGGAGCGAGGCGACCTGGGGGCATGTGATTGAGATGTTGGGTAGCAGTTCCTTATCCTTTTTGGTAAGTTCCCATGCGAGTTGGTAGTAGAGGCGTTTTCACCCTCGTTACTGGTAGCAGGCAATTTCGGGGACGAAATTCTTTAAGGGGGGGAGAATGTAAGGACTGAGGTTTCGGGTTCGGTTTTCGGTTCGGTTTCGGGCCGGATCCCCTGGGTCGGACCTTGTGGGGTCTGGAGAATTTCCTCTGAATGGCGTCGGAGGATCACGACGCCTTTCAAACGGCGTCTGGATAGGTGGACGCCATTTAGGCGAATTTCTATTGTGCCACGTGGACGGGTTTCGGGCCGCGAGAGTACGGCCCCTGTCTTGTCGTCTGAACGGCGTCCATGATGGACGACGCGATTCAGACTGCCACCCTGCGATGTCAGTGTACGGTGCCTGACATGTCAGCTGAACGGCGTCCATGGTGGTCGACGCGTTTCAGACAGCTGTCAGTACGGCACGTCCTGTCATCTGATAGGCGTCCGTCTTGCTCGACGCGTTTTAGGTAGTTTCTGATGACCCCCGCGAGCCCTCCTTTCTTTCCCTCATTTCTCACCTCTCACTCTCTCTCCTCTCCCTCTCCGCCTCCTCCGACCCCCTCTCTTCCCCTTTCCCTTCCTCTTCTTCCTCTTCCACCACTCCAACGCCTCCCTACCTCTCACCTCTGCCACCACCACTTCCTTCGCGACGTTCCATTCTCCGGACGGCGGCCGACGTTCCGGCGGAGTGGCGACGTTCTCGGGGGTACCGGCGGCGGTCTGCGGCGCGGCGGTTGGGCGACACGGAGCCAGGAGGAGTTCAAGTATCCGGTAGGGGCACGAACCTTGTATGTGTTGCCCGTGCTTTCCTAGGCGTGGTTCGATGTGTTTTGGGCTAGATTGAGCATGTTTAGGGGGTGTTCTTGTGGGCTTGGTCGCGTTTGTGAATGTGGTTTTGCAGCATGTTGTGGTGGATCTACTTCTCTTCCTCCCCCTTTACGTTTCAGGGCTTTTTCGGGGTATTTTGGGTTAAGGGAGAAACCCTCGGTTCGAACCAGAGAACCAGGTTTCTGGCGCTAAACGGCGTCGTGCCTGGTCGACGCCTTTTAGAAGGACGTCGGGACAGTACGACGCATTTTAGCACAGAAACCTCCCCTGTTCGAGGTTTGTCAGGCTAGGAGTTCTGGCGCTAAATGACGTCATGGGTGGTCGACGCCTTTTAGAAGGACGTCGAGCCACCACGACGCCATTTAGGCAGGAAATTACCCCGACTGAGGGTCCGTCAGCTCGGGATTCTGGGGCTAAAAGACGTCATGGCCAGGCGACGCGGTTTGAATGGCGTCGGGTGACCATGACGCCTTTTGAGGCAGAAATCCCCTGGGTAATATTTTCCCGAAATTCTGGATTCATCTGCTGAATGGCGTCGAAGGATGTCGACGCGTTTTAAAAGGCGACCGCTGGGGTCGACGCGTTTTAGGCCAGATTTCCGTGGCCTCTGTTTTATGAACCAGTTTAGGGAGCCTGAATGGCGTCGGCCTTGGGCGACGCGATTCAAGACAGAACAACACTAATTCATGCCAGTAAAATGTATTCATACTGCTAGATAGTTGGTTAGTGCATGCTTTAATATACATGGATTCGTCGTGACCAGATGGCACTGCGTTGTGTGTAGTGCGATCGCGGGCTTTTCACGTGACCGGATCGTACCGTGCCGGATTCTGGTGTTTTGAGTTACTGTGGACCTGGAGTGACATTGTAGCACTTTATCACCCTGTGCTGGTGGGGGCGTGAGCACAGCGCCGGTGGGGGCGTGGGCGGGGTGACGCCTAGTGAGAGAGGGTCACCTGGTGAACCCCGGGGTCAGCTAGTACCGGTGTGGGCGTGGTACATTCGGAGAGTCACTCGTGCTGAGGGAAGGAGTAACCACCTGAGCCTGTTTGGCCGGAGTAGCTAGCGTGCTATCCGAGGGGTTACTGTTTGGTCTCAGCGGGTCGGTGTTTCCTACTTGTGCTTGTGTGGACGGTGTTTCCCACTTACGGCTGTGTGGTTGGTGTTTCCCACTTTCGGAGGAGTGGTTGACGTGTTTTGCCGAGACGGGAGTTGTAGGCTCCTTGATAGAATGATTCTAGTAATATGCATGTTACAACTAGAATGCATGTGGTTCCTATCGAGATTTAGGAGTAGTGTGTTACAGCTTTACTTGCCTTAATTACCTGTACTTGTGTTATTGCACTTGTGTGTGTGTGTGGGAGGCAGGGGATCGGATGATCCCTACTGAGCCCAATTTTGGTGTGGCTCACTCCCTGCATTTTCAGGTGTAGACCTTGTGGCGTGTGGCGGCGCGTGGTGTTCTCCTTGGTATACGGACCAGCAGCTATCTCAGTTCCCGGGGTATGCCCCGATGTTGTTGTACTTTATTTCTGCCTGTACTTAATTAATTTGTTGGACATGTAATTATTGTTGGACTGTGTACGGACATTGTTACTTTACTTCCTGCGCACTGTACCCCTTGTAGTCCGTGTGAATGTTATATTTAATCTTGTTTAACGCTTACTCCTCCAGATGTGCGAATAAGATCCTGGTATGAACCTATAGTTAATGGGCCGACATCCATTTAGTGACCGGGTCTCCGGTCATAGGATGGCGGGTCGTTACACTCTCTCTCTCTTATATATATATATGTCAGGGTTTGCCGACTCCTTGGGTTGTATTGACTTGTATTCTCCCAGATATGACTTGTATCAGACCGATTCGCATGAGTTGCACGCATTCAGGACAATTTCTGTTTTTTTTCCTTCAGATTCTTTAATTGTATGAATAGTGAGACATAAATAGACTTGTAAGCCTAGTGGTTTATCAATGACAATGCCTTTAAACCAAATTAGGATAATTCTATCCTATTAATCAATATAAAACTATAAATTAAATAAGAAATTGGAGAAAATAGTCCAATTACTTACCAATAGGAAACAAAAAATTTAATTGCTTATAAAATTGGGAAAAAAAAGGTCTACTTAATCAGAAACAAGATGAAAACTCATAAAAAACAACTCAATGATGCATATAAATGAACCCATGGTATAAGATGTGTGTTCCAGTTACAGAGGAGGAAGTTAAATCAGCAGTTTTTAGCATGGAAGCTAATAAATCACCGGGATCGGATGGTTTTTCTATGGCTTTTTATCAGTATTTCTGAGATACCATTAAAGAAGACTTGATAAAGGAGATGAGGGAGTTCCATGAGAGGCCGCTGAGTATCAGAAGATTTAATTCAACCTTTATTGTGCTAATTCCAATGTAGGAAGGGGCTGATATTGTGTCTGATTTTAGGCCTATCAGTCTCTTGAATGGCTGCTATAAGATTATTACCAAGGTGTTAGCTAATCTGCTGAAGAATGTGCTGAAGGAGGTGATTAGTTCAAATCAGGCATGGGAAATCAGGTATGTTTTATGCATGGTTTCTGGAGAATATTCTGAAAAATGCACATAATCAGAAAAATTGCGAAGAAGGATTAACCACAAAAAAATGTAGGATACAGCAGCCTTCTAATAAATCAAACATAACATGAAACCTAAAATGCTTAACTAAAATAAGCCTCAAACAAGAAATGATGAAAACAAAGTTCATTTAGGAAAGTTACGAGCATGCCAAAATCATGAGATTTGATGTCTACAGTCAGCAAAAAAATCGGATAAGAAAATTTTGAAGGTGAAGTTGGATAAGGACTTAAGTCACCTTTTATGTAATTATAAAGAAAGTCACGTGTTACATGATTATAAAGAAACATATCTACTTTCTAGAATAACGTACTCAGGCTTAAGTAAAAATGTAACCCATTGTTTTCATCCTGGCCATGGTATAAATTGCACACCGAGAAAGTTTTCTACAGGTTAATATCCACAAAGTGGCGTGAACTGCAAGAAAGCATGTAAAATAAAAGTACATCAGGCAAAAGGGCAACGTCATGTCACCGATACTCTGTTAGGAGTCTCATTTTTCCATAATAATTGAAATCTACAAAGTAATTTAATTTAGACCAGAAGACTCAAGACACTTCATCATGTCTAATTATGAAATAGAAAAATCAAGATTGCGTCAGGTCAAGCTCAAGCCAGTTAACTTTTTGCAAACATCATACGAATCTCCATGACAATGTACATGCAGATATACTCTAAAATAAAGTAAAAGTAAAATGTATACTCCTTGCCATCACTCTGCAGTATATTCATCACTATGAAGAATTCTTTTGAGCAAGAAAATAGGATGCTAGCACATAGGTATAAACAGATTGACCTATTTGTGCATAAAGGGTCCATGTCAATTATGCAGCATTGAACCTAAGATATCAAAAGTATCTAAAATTATTCAAACACGATCCAAATATTCATACAAAAGAATCAAGATCTCCCATTGAATTCTGATACTATAATGACTCAAAAGGATTTTTTTCGTTTTCCACCTTTGTAAAAGGGTCTGTTTCGATTAGGAAAATGCCTCTATATCCTCAAAATGTGAAATCTAATCTTCATAAACTTATTTAATTTGCAATCCATATTGCCGACTTCTCCTAGTTTTTGGCTGCAGTGCCACCCGCCAAATACAAAATTCGTGGTTTTCTCGGTGGTCCATAATGATTAAACTCCTCGGACCCTGCAGTGGTGGGATCTACATCAAGCAATGCAGAATCAGCCGATCCCAATCCGGATCAGCCGATTCGGATCGGGATCGGCGGGTCCCGATCCGGCCGGAACCGGCCGATCCCGGCCAATTCCAGTCGATTCCAGCCGATCCGATCTCGATTCGGATCGGGATCGGCGGGTCCCGATCCATGCCAGAATTCCATGATCCACATGGCACTTGTCTGCCTTTTTTCAATGAAAAAGCATTAAATTACAGTTATCAATGCTTTTGATCTTTTTTCTTTTTGTTAGGAGACGCGATAGAACTCACAGGAAACCGACAGAGGCTGGAGGCAGCTCTCGGGCCAGACATCCATGTATACCAGGTAGGAGGTAAAATGTTGGATGAGGCAGGGAATTGAACCGGCAACCTGTGAGAACCCCCTCAAGGTTGGGTCCTATCCAATCAAATTTTCACACTATAATGACTCAAAAGGATCTTTTGATTTTGCACCTTCGTAAAAGGGCATGTGTCAATTAGGAAAAAGCCTTTATATCCTCAAAATCGGGAATCTAATCTTCGTAAACTTATTTAATTTGTAGTCCGTATTGCCAACTTCTACTAGTTGTTGGCTCCAGTGCAACCAGCCAAATACAAAATTCATGGTTTTCTCGGTAGTGAACAACAATTAAATTCCTCAAACCCTGCAGTGGTGGGATCCTCATGGCACTTGCCTGCCCCTTTTTAATGAACAAGCATTAAACTACAGTTATAAATACTTTTGATCTTTTTTTTTTAAAAGACCAGATAGACGCACAGGAAACCCTAACAGAGGCTGGGAGCAGTTCTCGGGCCAAACATCCATGTAAGAAAATGAGGAAAAGGGAAAACAGTAGATGACAAAAGAGAAAGCTCCTATTACATACCATGCTTTGACATTGTAATTCCTGTTACGTCACCAAGCCTCAAGCGTCAGCCGAACCACAATAAGCAAATTTTGTGCCAATGTTGAACCTATTCAAGAATTAGTAGTCAAACAATCAAAACTTTGAAACATGGAACTGGGGGGAGGAGTTGTCAGATGTACGGTCAAACAGATTCTTGAAATTAACAGTAAGCCATTTTTTACACAACATAGAGACCAGCCGAATGTTTATTGAAAAAAAAAACTGAGGATAACCCTCCACGTCTTTCTTTCTCTCAAATATTTTACCAAGCAAAACATTTTGCAATTTCTGAACTGCAGACACATAAGTAAGCAAATATTATGGAGTCGAGATATCATAAGTAAATAAAAATGTACAAAATGTAATCCAAATGTTCACAAAGAACATATCAAAGCTCGAATTTAATTGTGATACTATAACAATTAAAAGGTAACTATGGAGTGGATGAACCTTGGGTAGAGTTCTTGGGCTTGCCTCTGCTCTCCAAGAACTGATACGCTTTCTGCTGAACCATATCCTTGGATTATACTGTAAAATGATACTTGGGTGTGTCAATCCTAGATTGAACCCATGAAGATATATGTAAATGTGAAACAGCAATGAGTTTTAAGACACTTGGAAGACTTGTATAACAGAAAGAAATAGCACACAAGATAAATGATCATGACAATGTGGTAAAAGTGTGCCACTGCTATACCGAAGATGAACAACACTGCAAATTAACAATGGTGCTGACAATGGATACAGTAATAATATCTGTCATACATATCTATATAGATACATGGGTCAACAAGAGGCGGAGATGCAATAGATGGATGGCTAATGTGCAATATGTTAATGAATCGTAGTTAAGACATGAGGAGTTGCAGCAGAGAGTGAGAGGCATATGAGTATCATTACCCATATAGGGCAGTGGGTGTGGAGGATGGTGATGGAAAGAGGAAAATAGCCAAGAGATAAAAGAATGTGACAATTCTGACATTTCTGCCATAGCTAAAAACAATTTCAAATGTTGAAAAAAAGCAAAAGTGTTTAGAAAAGAGAGGGACATATATGGAATCCACAAAGAGATCAAAACTGTCTCAAGGTAGGGGGAAAAGGCAGGGTACACCCCCATGGGAGAGGAAATAAGCCATAGGAAGCCGCACCCGTTTGCGTCCAGCTGCAAAATAGTACACCGCTGCAATTCTCATCGCGATTCATCATTACCTTCCTTGAGTGCCTAGGTGAAAGAACAAAGTAGAATGACATCGGTCAACCCTTTTGCCACACCTTACAACTGCAAGGGCATGTAAGCAGCCGCCGCCCACTGCCATTCCACTCTGAAAAGACCAGCAAAATCCATCTGGGAAATGGATCAAGATTGGTGAAATGTGGAAGAGGTTAGTCTCATAGGTTGCCCCTGCCATTGACCAATGAAAATGCCAGTAACACCCTCCAGTGGTTTCTTTGGTGGATCCACCACAATTCCTTCCCCATAAGGGGAAAAGGTGCAAAAGGGTGGAAAAACATACCAGAGCCTATAGGTGCACGAGCATATACCAACCCTAAAAGACAGCAGTGTTTTTCTAAGGCATTCTAATTTCATCATTTTCTCAATCAGAAAAGAAAATGGTGATTTTCATGGTTACTAGAATTCTGCAATCTAATCATTACAAATACTTATGACAATTCTCACTGACATGGGATAAAAGAGCAAAGCATACATGATCCTCCAACTACAAGTTTTGACTTCAGGCGACGCAATCTTTGCTTCGAATAAGCAGAAAAGCCAAGACCACCGAGAAGGAATAATAGCAGTCAAGAGGAAATCAAAACCTCTCTCTCCCACTCTCTCTCTCTCAAATGGCTATCCCTCCCTTCCACCCAAAACCCTCCTCCCTCCCTCCTCAGCTCCCCTTCTCTCTATGAATCGGCCATCCACATGACCTCCACCCAAAACCTCTCTCTCTCTCTCTCTCTCTCTCTCTCTCTCTCTCTCACACACACACACACACACCCGCTACCATCTCTCTCAAGGTACCCTGGGGACCACATCCCCCTTTGCTTGTTGCTGCTGCTGTCATTGACTGCTGTTGGTGTTGGGGTTCCTGCCGCCTACTATTGCTCGTTGTTGTTGCTGCAGGCTGCTGCGTTGCTTTGTGTGCTGCACGTGGGAGTCTTCCCCTTGACCTTTGCGCAAGGCCCATAAGATATGGGTCTTTGACCATTTATTTATGCATATTTTTTTTTCTCTTTTGATAAGACATGAAAGACAAATTTAAAAAAATGTCAAACAACCAGCGAAATGTTAATTGAAAAAAAATCAGAGCATAAGGGACCTCTTGGTGTCTTTCTCTCTCTCTTAGATATTTCACAAATCTTTTGCAATTTCTTGCCCATTCGCTGTGTGACATCATTGTGAAAAAATCGAAAGAAAAGAAAAGAGAAGATCCTAGTACATAAATATAAACAGGCTGGTCTATTTGTGAATATTGGGTTCACATCAATTAAGTAGCACTGAACTACAGATATCCTTACTAAATAAAAGTATTCAAACTATGATCCAAATGTTCATAGAGAACAAATCAAGGCTCTGATCTAATTCTAACACTAAAATGATTAAAAGTTAACTATGGAGTGGATGAACCTTCTCCTCTTGGGAGAACTGATAAGATTTATGCTGAACCAGATCCCTGGATATTATTGTAAAACGATCCCAGGATGTATCAAATCCTAAAATTTCGATCTTTTAGCCTGAACCTGCAAAGATATATGTAAATGGGAAACAATAATGAGTTTTGAGACACTCATAAGACTTGGCATAACAGAAGGAAAGAGTACACAAGATTAAAAGATCATGGCAATGTAGGAAAAGTGCGCTGGTGATGTACTGAAGATGAACACCACCACAAATTTACAATGGTGCTGACAGTGGATACAGTTATTAAGTGTGGATACAGTTATTATATGTATCATACATATCTGTACAGATACATGGGTCAACAAGAGGTGTAAATGCAATGAGAAGCATGGCTAATGCCAAATGCAATTTGTTCATGAATCAAAGTTAGGACATGGAAGAGGCATTGCAGCAGAGAATGAGGAGGCATATGAGTATCATCCATATAGGGCAGCGGGTGCAGGGAGTGTTTTGGGGGAGAGGAAAAACAGCCAATAGATAAAAAATAAGATGATTCCATCTTTCCGCCATAGCTAAACAAAATTTACAAATGTGGAAAACAGGGAAGCTCTTTGGAAGAGAGAGGGATAGCTCAAGGTAAGGGAAAAAGGCAAGGCACACCCCCGCAGGAGAGGGAAGAAGCATATTGGGCTGCATTTGGGTCTTATTTCGGGAGCATATTGGGCTGCGGTTTGGGCCTGCATAGGAAGTTTATTGGGCTGTGGTTTGGGCCCCATTCCGCAGTCTTCTAGGTCCATTTTCGGGTGCATATCGGTCTGTCTAGCGGGCCCATTTAGTGAGCCTGTGGGACTGTTTTTAGGACAGCATATTAGAGGCATTCCAAGGCTGTCTTGGACAGCATATTGCAGACATTTTATGGCTGTTTTGACTAAGTAATAATCCCCGCCTTTATCTTTTATTATGTATGCATACACATTGCCTAGAGTTGCATACATGTAGATATGTATTTTTCCTATTGCATGACTACATGCACATGCATGTTAAGTATTTTGTCACGCACAAAAATATTTTGGGCCAACAGGGGTTCAAAATAGTGCATGCAGTTACCAAACTGGATTCTAACATCTCCCTCTCTCTCTCTCTCTCTCTCTCGCTCTCTCTCTGTGTATATATATATATATATATATATATATATAACGCTCCACCAAAAAAACCTCCCCCCTCCCCCCTTTCTGTGCATGTGTGTTTGTGTGCGTGTGCATGTGCATACCATAAGTGCATATCCATGCATGTGTGCACACATGTTTGTGACAGGCATGGCAAATTTCAAAGTGTGGAACATTTTGTGGTAGAACTTACGCATGGTTTACAAAGATTAATCTTAAAAAAAAAGGTACCATAGAAGGGCCTGCTAAAAAATAAGAAGTGGTTGAAAAAAAAGTTCACTTAGTAAAAAATATAACCATGCCAAAACTAATGAGATTTGATGATTACAATTGGACAAAGGTCATATTAGGAGCAAAGTCACATTTTATATGATTACAAAGAAATCTATCTACTTTGTGGAATAACTAAGCACAGGCTTATGCAAAACTTCAACCCATTATTTCTCATCCAACAATCACCAGACCTTGTACAAATTGCACACTGGGAAAGTTTTCTACAGGCTAATATCCACGAAATGGTGCATCCTGCAGGAAACTATGTAAATAGAAGAACGCAAAAGGGGAATGTCATGTAGTTCATACTTAAGTAGTAGTCGTTCTTTTCTATAGTTACCGAAATTCTGTATAAAGTCAGTTAGTTTAGAGCAAAAGACTCAAAACTGCATCATATCCAATTATTAAATGTAAAGAAGTCAAAATTGTGTAAGGTCAAGCTCGAGCCAGTTAACTTTTTGGAAGGACATGAATCCCCACATAAATGTACATGCATATATGCTCTAAAAGAATTTATAAATGTAAATACTCCTTGTCATCATCTAAAAACCATGACCTGACATATTGCTTACCTGGTTGAATTCATGGTGCTCATGCTGCAAAAAAATTACGAGAACCATTTCAAGTCTTCATCTGGAACTACAACATCTATGGAAACAAGTGGGCTTTTTACAGATGTAATGCATGAGCTGACTCTTCATCATCCCTTCCAAGACATTGCAAGACATCTTATACAGATCTTAAAGAAACTAATAAACAGGATGATCCTTTCTCAGAAAAAGCTATGCAAACCAATCTAGCAGTTAATCTTTTGAAATCAATGGTATTATGAAGGCTGATGCTGCATGCTGCACAATGCTGCAGCTGTTGCTCATACGCTTGCAATGATCACCGACCAAGAAGAGGACAAGTGTGGTGATCAAACAACTTATTCTTTTGCCAAAGCATGCCTCTGCAGCAGAGATGTCCATCTCTCCCTCCCTCTCTCTCTCTCTCTCTCTCTCTCTCTCTCTCTCTATGTATATATATATATATATATATATATGTATATCTGTATATGTATATATATATATATATATATATATGTATATATGTATATATATACATATATACATATATATATGTATATATATCTGGGTTTGCCGACTCCTTGGGTTGTATCGACTTGTATTCTCCCATATATGACTTGTATAAGACAATTTCTGTTTTTGAAGGTTGGAAAACTCTGAGGATAACCCTCCACGTCTTTCTTTCTCTCAGATATTTTACCAAGCAAAACATTTTGCAATTTCTGAACTGCAGACATCATAAGTAAGCAAATATTATGGTGTCGAGATATCATAAGTAAATAAAAATGTACAAAATGTGATCCAAATGTTCACAAAGAACATATCAAAGCTCGAATTTAATTGTGATACTATAACAATTAAAAGGTAACTATGGAGTGGATGAACCTTGGGTAGAGTTCTTGGGCTTGCCTCTGCTCTCCCAGAGCTGATACGCTTTCTACTGAACCATATCCTCGGATTACACTGTAAAATGATCCTGGGGTGTGTCAATCCTAGATTGAATCCATGAAGATATATGTAAATGTGAAACAACAATGAGTTTTAAGACACTTAGAAGACTTGTATAACAGAAATAAAGAGCACACAAGATAAATGATCATGACAATGTGGTAAAAGTGTGCCACTGCTATATGGAAGATGAACAACACTGCAAATTAACAATGGTGCTGACAATCGATACAGTTATAATATTTGTCATACATATCTATATAGATACATGGGTCAACAAGAGGCAGAGATGCAATAGATGGATGGCTAATGTGCAATATGTTCATGAATCGTAGCGAAGACATGAAGAAGGAGTTGCAGCAGAGAATGATAGGTGATGTAGCCGAAGCTATCACGACCGGATTCCGAAGCTGGAATCCGAAGTAATGGATCCGGAGCTGGGTCGGATCGGTGTTTCAGAGGCCCGACGGGGATCCGGTAGGCGGAGGCAGAGGCGAAGCCGAAGGTCCGAGGCTGAGAGCCGCTCGGTCGGTGGTTGGCTTGTCTTCGGGAAGAGGTACCGAAGCTCCTTCGGTAGACGAAGGGGCGGTGCAGCCGGCGCACGGCGTCGAGACCTGGGAGAGGAGTCCGAGATCGGCGGCCGAGACCGATTCGGGAAGGTCGGCGATGATTCGAACCGAGCTCCTGCAAGAGAGAAAGAAGAAGAAACCGGTCAGCAGGAGTCCCGGGCTTCGACCCTAAGGAACCCCCTCCGACGGTTAAGTTAGCTTCTGAAGATGATTCGATTCAGAAGGCAAAGAGTAGCTTTAATGCTTTTTGGACTATAGTCCTTGAGGGTCTCGGAGGCATAGGAGTGCATCCCTTTGTCAATAAATAGCGGTGTATTTATAGCAGAGGATAGAAGATGGTTAACGGTGATAGCCGATATAGGACTATGTTCCGAGTTTACTGGTAAACCGCCATAGTGCCTAGTCCTTCACCGGAGTGGGCCGGACTCGGCTATCGGGCCGAAGGGGGTTGGGCCGCTGATGGGCCGAAGCCTACTGGGCCTGGGGCTGCCGGGCTGCTCCCGGGCCGTAGACTGGTGGGCTGCTGACGGGCTGAAGCCTGTTGGGCCGGGAGCAACGGTGCCGCTTACGGGCCGAGGGCTGTTGGGCCGCTGATGGGCCGAAGCCTCCCTGAGGGCCTTGTACTGCTGCTGCTGGGCTGAACGGGATTTGGGCTTGTTTTAATGGGCCGAATCGGATTCTGCCTCATCACATAGCCCCCCACTCTTGTCTTCCTCAGTTCTGAGATGGCGAGAGTATAGCCCGAAGCTGGTTGGAGAATAGCGTAACAGGTGCTTTACCTAAAGCTCTGTCCCTTTTTCTTGAAAAGAGGGTGCCCTCGGTCGGCCGAGGGTTAAGTAGCTGCTTCGTCTTCATTCGGGATGGCGACGAAGGCCTTTGCCTCTGAGAGCGAAGGGCCGAGCCCTCTGACTCGCGTCAGACTTCATTAAATGGACGAGACAGGCGTCGCTTCGCGAAGAAGTACGGGACACGCGTCACGCATCCGGCCGCTCCGTAAAAAACACAAAAAGATCCTGACCGCTCGTGGGTCGCGGATTGCCTCGGCCCTCTGCCCGAGGTCCTGCTCGGATCACCGCCGCTCCCTTCTCCGACACGCGGATCGGGACACGTGGCGGACATCCGAGTGACCAGCCGAAGGGTCGGAGCGCTTTCGGCCGTTAATCGTTCTGGTTCAAGTCCCGGAGTCCGTCCGTTATCATTGCCGAAGGACGGTACACGTGGCAGGCATTCGAGAGAAACGACGAGACGACGGGGACGATCTCGGCCGTCGGCCTCGGCGGGCGGGGTTTCGAAGGGAGCCTATAAATAGGAGCCCCTCGCAGAGCACTGTTCGTCTTCTTGCTCCTGTGCCTGCGTTGCTCTGCGACCCTCCGAGCTCTTCCTCCTCTCCGGCGAAAGGCTAGCTCTCTGAAGGCGTCGTCCGAACCTGCTGGCCATTGCGGGAAGATCTCCATCTCTCGGAGCGTTTGCTGGTGCAGTTGGGTGGCTTGAGAGGCTGTGCTTGATCCAGGAGAGATCTTTTCCGTTTTGAGAGTAAGCCTCGATCTCCTTTCTCCATCTTCGCGACCCTATGGTCCGCAGCTCTTCTTCGAGCGAGATTACCCCTTCGGACGAGGAGTATACTCCGTCTCACTCCCCCAAGTCTTCTCTGTCATCTCCTCTTACTCTGGACTCCCTCGCCTCTGCGATGTCTGGAGAGCCCGAGGCCTCCGGGGCCGAGGCCTCCGAGGCCGAGGTGTCCGAGGAGGTTCAAACCCCGGGCCAGGCTTCCACCTCGGGATGTCGTCGTCCCGAGACTGCCTCGGAAGCAGCCTGCGCCCTTTCGGACGAAGCGGTTAGCTACATCGCTTCTTACTTTCAGCTTCCTTCATAGATGACCCCCTATCGGCCTAGCTCCAACACCAGGGCCAATACTCCCCGCCCGGGTACCTTTTCTATTTATGAAGAGAGCTTCCAGGCGGGCTTTCGTCTTCCTCTCCCCACCTTCGTCATTAACCTCCTTTGCTTCTACGGGCTGGCCCCGTCCCAATTCTTTCCCAATTCTTGGCGCACAGTTTATGGCTTTTTGGCTGTGCTTGCCCGCATTCGGACTGTCCCTTCCATCAACATCTTCCGCTACCTTTTCAAAATCCAAAGGCAGGGGAGATCCGAGTGGTACTGCTTCGTCCCTCGTATCGGCCGAAGCATCTTTTCCGGGAAGTCCTTGTCCATTCACGGCTGGAAGAGGAAGTTTATCCTCATTTCTCTGCCGGAGAACGAGAAGAGCGTGTTGCCCTTTCCTACCGAATGGACACCGCTGGCCGCGGGCCTTTCCGATCCTCCCGTTCTGACTTCCACCCATAGCACCCTAGTGGGCCACATCGAGGCCATGGCCCCGTACAACATCTGGGGGCTCCTCAGCAAGGCGGAGCTATTTGTGGATGCCGGGGTATGGCCGGATCCTCAGTTCGATCCGGAGCGGGCCTTCCCCTACCTCCCTCCCGGAGAGGCTCCGCAGGACAACGAAGGAAGCGCTGAGGCCGCTCCTCCGGCTGACGAGGTTGCTGAAGCTTCGGCCGAGGGTAAGTCGGTTTTGAATTTGCAGCTGTTGTGTTATTCGTTTCTAACACTTCTCCTGCTTGCAGCGATGTCTGGGATCGAGGGCCTCCTGAGCCGGATTGCCCAGCAACGCGGCCGAGGTCAGCCCTCACACCCGCAGACGGCAGGCGGGTCTGGTCGAGGCATGGTGGCTCCGAGGGCCCGAGTCGGGGCTCCGATGACTACGGCCTCCTCCGAGGGCCGTGCTGCCGCCGCCGCTCTCGAGAAGGAGCGAAAGACCAAGCCTGCCGCCCAAAGGGGCGGCCGATTGTCGAAGCGGCCCCGGGCGGAGGAGCCTGAAGAGGCAGAGCCCGCCCCATTGATTAGGAGACCCGCCGGGGCTCGAAGGGCCGCAAGGCTGGCGTCCCCCGAGGCGCCGAGGGGCGACTCTCCTCCGGCCGCGATGGCAGGGGCAGAGCATGAGGGCGCCGGGTCGTAGGCGCCTCGTGCGCAGGAGCGCGAACTATAGGTCCCCGAGCCGGGGATCTATAAAGACGAGAGTATGGAGGACTCACAGACCTGCCTCCGTCTGCTTCGCAGCCTCACTCTCCCTTCGACCTTTGTGGAGCTGAATGACCACTCGGTCACCGATCTGGCGGCGGTCCAGGTAAGAAGCTTCTGAGTGTGCTTCAATCTAGCTTTCCTTAGCTTACTTCAAGTTTTGCTAATCCTCGTCTGCTTTCGGTTCGCAGGCCGCGGTTACGGGCAGCGTCCTAATTCACCATCAGGAGCTGCTCCGGAACAAGCTTCTGGAGGCCGAGAGGGCGTCAGCCTCGGTAGGTTCGGGCGAGGGCCCTTCGGCGGGGCCTAATATCGAGCCCATCGTTGACGGGCTTGTAGCCACGAACGCCCGGATGCGGGCACAGCTGGGGGAGAGGGCCGCAGAGGCCCGTGCTTCCGCCGAGGCTAAGACGAAGGCCGAGCGGGAGAAGGAGAAGGCCGAGCGGGAGCTTGTTGCGGCCCAGGCTGAGATCCGAGTACTTAAGGCCCAGATCCAGGACAAGGACGCCCGGCGGGCTTCGGAGAATCGCCGTCATGTCGAGGAGATGTCGGCCCTGAAGCAGGAGCTAGAGGAGGCGGTGGACTCGGCCGTGGCCGATTATAAGGCCGGCCCGGACTATGCCGAGGAGATAATCCAGGCCCAGCTCCTAGCGGCCTCCTCGGTTTTCGACATCGGGCTAGCTGCCGCCCAGAAGGTCTGTCCGAACGTGGACTTGACCAGGATTGCCCTGCCGACGGACGAGGAAGGCGCAGAGCTCCTGTCCTGGTGGAAGGGGCTTACAGCCGAGAGGGCCCGGGCCTCGGTGGAAGGCGACGAGGTCGCTCCGGTCGAGGAGGCTCCTGTCGAAGCTGCCCCGCCTGAGGCCGTGCAGGTTGTCGATTCTCCCTCTCCATCTCCTGGCCGAACCCCAGCTGAAGTGGAGGAGGCAGCCGAGAACTGACGCGGGGACCTGCCCCGGTTCTTATTTTTCTTCTTTTGTAAGCCTGCGGCCAGGTGGATGGCCGGTTTTGTACTTCCTTCTTTTGTGAATACAGGAAGTGTTTTTTATTTTACCTTGATGCTTTGTTCATAATTGACCGAATCTGGTCTCTCAGAAATCCGAGATCCTATCGTTTTTGCTGTAGCTCGTAAGGCCGAGACCCGATGTAGGTTCGGATAGGAAGTTGATAGAATATTGCCATAGTATATACGGCCAGGGCCTTCACTAAAGTGGTTCATATGATCCGAAGGGACATCCTGCCGCTCCTGACACGATTTGCGTGGCCGAAGCCACTCCCGCTTTGTCTTATGCGGACTGATATACCTTGCCGCTTCCCGATACGGTTTGCATGGCCGAAGCCACTCCCGGTACGGTTTACGGACTTAGAGAGAAAACCATGCCGCGTCCCGATCCGGAATACATGGCCGAAGTCATTCGTCGGATCGAAGGACCTGCGGACTTATGAAAACCATGCCGCGTCCTGATCCAGAATACATGGCCGAAGCCATTCGTCGGATCGAAGGACCTGCGGACTTATGAAAACCATGCCGCGTCCTGATCCGGAATACATGGCTGAAACCATTCGTCGGATCGAAGGAGCTGCGGACTTTGGAAAACCATGCCGCGTCTTGATCTGGAATACATGACCGAAGCCATTCGTCGGATCGAAGGAGCTGCAGACTTTTGAAAACCATGCCGCGTCCTGATCCGGAATACATGGCCGAAACCATTCGTCGGATCGAAGGACCTGCAGACTTAGGAAAACCATACCGCGTCTTGATCCGGAATACATGGCCGAAACTATTCGTCGGATCGAAGGAGCTGCGGACTTTGGAAAACCATGCCGCGTCCTGATCCGGAATATATGGCCGAAACCATTCGTCGGATCGAAGGAGCTGCGGACTTTGGAAAACCATGCCGCGTCCTGATCCGGAATATATGGCCGAAACCATTCGTCGGATCGAAGGACCTGCGGACTTAGGAAAACCATGCCGCGTCCTGATCTGGAATACATGGCCGAAGCCATTCGTCGGATCGAAGGAGCTGCGGACTTTGGAAAATCATGCCGCGTCCTGATCCGGAATACATGGCCGAAACCATTCGTCGGATCGAAGGAGCTGCGGACTTTGGAAAACCATGTCGCGTCCTGATCCGGAATACATGGCCGAAACCATTCGTCGGATCGAAGGACCTGCGGACTTAGGAAAACCATGCCGCGTCCTGATCTGGAATACATGGCCGAAGCCATTCGTCGGATCGAAGGAGCTGCGGACTTTGGAAAACCATGCCGCGTCCTGATCCGGAATACATGGCCGAAATCATTCGTCGGATCGAAGGAACTGCGGACTTTGGAAAACCATGCCGCGTCCTGATCCGGAATACATGGCCGAAGCCATTCGTCGGATCGAAGGAGCTGCGGACTTTGGAAAACCATGCCGCGTCCTGATCCGGAATACATGGCCGAAACCATTCGTCGGATCGAAGGACCTACAGACTTATGAAAACCATGCCGCGTCCTGATCCGGAATACATGGCCGAAACCATTCGTCGGATCGAAGGAGCTGCGGACTTTGGAAAACCATGCCGCGTCCTGATCCGGAATACATGGCCGAAACCATTCGTCGGATCGAAGGAGCTGCGGACTTTGGAAAATCGAAGGACCTACGGACTTAGGAAAACCATGCCGCGTCCTGATCCGGAATACATGGCCGAAGCCATTCGTCGGATCGAAGGAGCTGCGGACTTTGGAAAACCATGCCGCGTCCTGATCTGGAATACATGGCCGAAGCCATTCGTCGGATCGAAGGACCTGCGGACTTTGAAAAACCATGCCGCGTCCTGATCCGGAATACATGGCCGAAACCATTCGTCGGATCGAAGGAGCTGCGGACTTTGGAAAACCATGCCGCGTTCTGATCCGGAATACATGGCTGAAACCATTCGTCGGATCGAAGGAACTGCGGACTTATGAAAACCATGCCACGTCCTGATCCGGAATACATGGCCGAAACCATTCGTCGGATCGAAGGAGCTGCGGACTTTGGAAAACCATGCCGCGTCCTGATCCGGAATACATGGCCGAAGCCATTCGTCGGATCGAAGGAGCTACGGACTTTGGAAAACCATGTCGCGTCCTGATCCGGAATACATAGCCGAAACCATTCGTCGGATCGAAGGACCTGCGGACTTAGGAAAACCATGTTTCCTGAAAAAGAGACATTTATTCATACCTTCCGGCTGGAAGTCCGGGAAAAGTGATTTACATAAAATAACGCCGAAGGTGCTCTATATTCCAGGTGCGAGGGAGGTTGGCCAAAAAGGGTTCTCAACCGATAGGTCCCTCGTCTGATCACTCTCCTTATCACCCCCTTGCTCTTCTCAGAAGCATGGCTTCGACTAAGACGAAATTTCCTCATCCGAGGGTGGACGCTGCCTTGCTATTACAAGAGCTTCCGGTTATACCTCTGTTGAGGCCGTTCTCATTGATATGGTGGCAGTCGGCCCTCTCTGATGAGGCGATCTATCTCCTCCCGAAGGTGCCGGCATTCATCAGTCGTGTGGCCGGTTCCCTGATGGTACTCACAATATCTGCTAGGGTCCCTTCGGCGATGATCAGTCTTAAGGCGCTGTGGCCGCCGGAGCATATGCTTCACCTCCGTAAGCATTTGGGAAGGGGGGGCACTTAGCGGTAGGTGTCGTGGCTGCAGACCTTGTCGCTTGCCTCGGTCCCGTTCCTTTCGATATCGCCTATGTGAAGGTTCTTGATTTGCAGGTTGAGGACGAGCCGCTAGAGGGGCAGGCGGTGCCGAGGGCTCGTCGTTCACCGAAACGGCCTCGTCGGAAAAGACTCGTGAAGGTGCTGGCCGAGGCTCCTCGTTCTGTATAGGGCGAAAGGGAGGCGCTTGATGGGGAAGTTGGCTCAGTACCCCTAGGTACTGGGCCATGGCAGATACCATGTCTGCTAAAGATGTGACAGTGGCAGTCAGTGTAGTCATTTGCTGTTGAAGTTCCTTTATCCGGTTGTCTTCAGCTGTGGACCCTGGCATAACTAGCCAAGCCGCGCTCGAGGGGATGGATGGAGTGCCTTCGGAGGGTAGTAACTGCGCTGAGGCTTCCCGTGCCTCTGCTTCGCTCTGTCCGGGTCGTCGGGTTACTGGACGATGAGACATGACTTCTTGCTAGTTTCCCACCGACGGTGCCACGTGATGTAGCCGAAGCTATCACGACCGGATTCCAAAGCTGGAATCCGAAGTAATGGATCTGGAGCTGGGTCGGATCGGTGTTTCAGAGGCCCAACGGGGATCCGGTAGGCGGAGGCAGAGGCGAAGCCGAAGGTCCGAGGCCGAGAGCCGCTCGGTCGGTGGTTGGCTTGTCTTCGGGAAGAGGTACCAAAGCTCCTTCGGTAGACGAAGGGGCGGTGCGGAACCGAGCCTCCTCTGGTCGCGGAGCAGCCGGCGCACGGCGTCGAGACCTGGGAGAAGAGTCCGAGATCGGCGGCCGAGACCGATTCGGGAAGGTCGGCGATGATTCAAACCGAACTCCTGCAAGAGAGAAAGAAGAAGAAACCGGTCAGCAGGAGTCCCGGGCTTCGACCCTAAGGAACCCCCTCCGACGGTTAAGTTAGCTTCTGAAGATGATTCGATTCAGAAAGCAAAAAGTAGCTTTAATGCTTTTTGGACTATAGTCCTTGAGGGTCTCGGAGGCATAGGAGTGCATCCCTTTGTCAATAAATAGCGGTGTATTTATAGCAGAGGATAGAAGATGGTTAACGGTGATAGCCGATATAGGACTATGTTCCGAGTTTACTGGTAAACCGCCATAGTGCCTAGTCCTTCACCGGAGTGGGCCGGACTCGGCTATCGGGCCGAAGGGGGTTGGGCCGCTGATGGGCCGAAGCCTACTGGGCCTGGGGCTGCCGGGCTGCTCCCGGGCCGTAGACTGGTGGGCTGCTGACGGGCTGAAGCCTGTTGGGCCGGGAGCAACGGTGCCGCTTACGGGTCGAGGGTTGTTGGGCCGCTGATGGGCCGAAACCTCCCTGAGGGCCTTGTACTGCTGCTGCTGGGCTGAACGGGGTTTGGGCTTGTTTTAATGGGCCGAATCGGATTCTGCCTCATCAATAGGCATATGAGTATCATTACCCATATAGGGCAGTGGGTGTGGAGGATGGTTATGGGAAGAGGAAAATAGCCAAGAGATAAAAGAATGTGACAATTCTGACATTTCTGCCATAGCTAAAAACAATTTCAAATGTTGAAAAAAAGCAAAAGTGTTTAGAAAAGAGAGGGATATACAAGGAATCCGCAAAGAGATCAAAACTGTCTCAAGGTGGGGGGAAAAGGCAGGGTACACCCCCATGGGAGAGGAAATAATCCATAGGAAGCCACACCCGTTAGCGTCCAGCTGCAAAATAGTACACTGCCTAGGTGAAAGAACAAAGTAGAATGACATCAGTCAACCGTTTTGCTACACCTTACACCTGCAAGGGCATGCATGCAGCCACCGCCCACTGCCATTCCACTCGAAAGGGACCAGCAAAATCCATCTGGGAAATGGAACAAGATTGGTGAAATGTGGAAGAGGTTAGTCTCATAGGTTGCCCTTGCCCTTGACCAACGAAAATGCCGGTAACACCAGTGGTCTCTTTGGTGGATCCACCACAATTCCTTCCCCATAAAGGGAAAAGGTGCAAAAGGGTGGGAGAGCATACCAAAGCCTACAGGTGCAGGAGCACATACCAACCCTAAAAGACAGCAGTGTTTTCTAAGGCGTGCTAATTTCACCCTTTCTCAATCAGAAAAGAAAATGGTGATTTTCATGGTTACCAGAATTCTGCAATCTAACCATTACAAATACTTATGACAATTCTCACTGACATGGGATAAAAAAGCAAAGCATACATGATCCTCCAACTGCAGATTTTGACTTCAGGCGACGCAATCTGTGCGTCGAATAAGCAGAAAAGCCAAGACCACCAAGAAGGAATAAGTAAAAAAGTGAAGACCACCGAGAAGGAATAATAGCAGTCGAGGAAATCAAAACCTCTCTCTCTCTCTCTCTCTCAAATGGCTATCCCTGCCTTCCACCTAAAACCCTCCTCCCTCCCTCCCCGGCGGCCCATCTCTCTATGAATCAGCCATCCACAAGACCTCTACCCAAAACCTCTCTATCTATCTATCTCTCTCTCTCCCTCTCATTCTCTCTCTCTCTCTCTCTCTCTCTCTCTCTCACACACACACACACATGCTGCTATCTCTTCATGGTACCCTGGGGACCACCTCCCCGTTTGCTTGTTGCTGCTGCTGTCATTGACCGCTGTTGGTGTTGGGGTTGCTGCTGTCTGCCATTGCTCGTTGTTGGTGCTGCAGGCTGTGGCCATTGCTTTGTGTGCTGCACGTAGGAGTCTTCCCCTTGGCCTTTGTACAAGGCCCATAAGATATGGGCCTTTGACCATTTATTTACGCATATTTTTTATTCTCTTCTAATAAGAGATGAAAGGCAAATTTAAAAAAATGTCAAACAACCAGCAAAATATTAATGGAAAAAACATCAGAGCATAAGGGACCTCTTGGTGTCTTTCTCTCTCTCTTGGATATTTCACAAATATTTTGCAATTTCTTGCCCATTTGCTGTGTGATATCATTGTGAAAAAATCCAAAGAAAAGAAAAGAGAAGATGCTAGTACATAAATACAAACAGGATGGTCTAGTTGTGCATATTGGGTTCATATCAATTATGTAGCACTGAGCTACAGATATCCTAACTAAATAAAAGTATTCAAACTGTGACCCAAATGTTCATAGAGAACAAATCAAGGCTCTGATCTAATTCTAACACTAAAATGATTAAAAGTTAACTATGGAGTGGATGAACCTTCTCCTCTTGGGAGAACTGATAAGATTATTGCAGAACCAGATCCCTGGATATTACTGTAAAATGATCCCTGGATATTGCAGGACCAGATCCCTGGATATTACTGTAAAACGATCCCTGGGTGTGTCAAATCCTAAAATTTCCATGTTTTAGCTTGAACCAGCAAAGATATATGTAAATGGGAAACAGTAATGAGTTTCGAGACATTCATAAGACTTGGTAAAACATAAGGAAAGGGTATAAAATTAAAAGATCATGGCAATGTAGGAAAAGTGCATTGGTGATGTACTGAAGATGAACACCACCACAAATTTACAATGGTGCTGACAGTGGATACAGTTATTATGTGTGGATACAGTTATTATATGTATCATACATATCTATACAGATACATGTGTCAACAAGGGCTGTAAATGCAATGAGAAGCATGGGTAATGCCAAATGCAATTTGTTCATGAATCATAGTTAGGACATGGAAGAGGCGTTGCAGCAGAGAATGAGGAGGCATATGAGTATCATCCATATAGGGCAGCGGGTGCAGGGAGTGTTTTGGGGGAGAGGAAAAACAGCCAATAGATAAAAAATAAGATGATTCCATCTTTCCGCCATAGCTAAACACAGTTTACAAATGTGGAAAACAGGGAAGGTCTTTTGGAAGAGAGAGGGATAGCTCAAGGTAAGGGAAAAAGGCAAGGCACACCCCCACAGGAGAGGGAAGGGGCATATTGGGCTGCATATGGGTCTTATTTCGGGCGCATATTGGGCTGCGGTTTGGGCCTGCATAGGAAGTTTATTGGGCTGTGGTTTGGGCCCTATTTCACAGTCTTCTAGGTCCATTTTCGGGTGCATATCGGGCTGTCTAGCGGGCCCGTTTAGTGAGCTTGTGGGACTGTTTTTGGGACAGCATATTGGAGGCATTCCAAGGCTGTCTTGGACAGCATATTTCAGACATTTTATGGCTGTTTTGACTAAGTAATAATCCCCGCCTTTATCTTTTACTATGTATGCATACACATGGCCTAGAGTTGCATACATGTAGATATGTACTTTTCCGATTGCATGACTACATGCACATGCATGTTAAGTATTTTGTCATGCACGAAATTTTTTTGCGCCAAGAGGGGTTCAAAATAGTGCATGCAGTTAGCGAACTGGATTCTAGCATCTCTCTCTCTCTCTCTCTCTCTCTCTCTATATATATATATATATATATATATATATATATTGCGCCCCACCAAAAAAACCTCCTCCCAACCCCCCCCCCCCCTGTGCATGTGCATATCCATGCATGTGTGCACACATGTTTGTGACAGGCATGGCAAATTTAAAAGCGTGGAACATTTTATGGTAGAACTTACACATGGTTTACAAAGATTAATCTCAAAAAAAAAGGTACCATACAAGGGCCTTCTAAAAAGTAAGAAGTGGTTGAAGAAAAAGTTCACTTAGTAAAAAATATAATCATGCCAAAACTCATGAGAGTTGATGTTTACAATTGGACAAAGATCAGATTAGGAGCAAAGTCACATTTTATATGATTACAAAGATATCTACCAACTTTGTGGAATAACTAAGCTCAGGCTTATGCAAAACTTCAACCCATTATTTCTCATCCAACAATCACCAGACCTTGTACAAATTGCACACTGAGAAAGTTTTTTACAGGCTAATATCCACGAAGTGGTGCATCCTGCAGGAAACTATGTAAATAGAGGCAGGCAAAAGGGGAATGTCATGTAATTGATACTTAAGTAGTAGTCGCTCTTTCCTATAGTTACTGAAATTCTGCATAAAGTCAGTTAGTTTAGAGCAAAAGACTCAAAACTGCATCATATCCAATTATTAAATGTAAAGAAGTCAAAATTGTGTAAGGTCAAGCTCTAGACAGTTAACTTTTTGGAAGGACAAATGAATCCCCACATAAATGTACATGCTCTAAAAGAATTTATAAATGTAAATACTCCTTGTCATCATCTAAAAACCATGACTTGACATATTGCTTACCTAGTTGAATTCATGGTGCTCATGCTGCAAAAAAAATTACGAGTACCATTTCAAGTCTTCATCTGGAACTACAACATCGATGGAAACAAGTGGGCTTTTTACAGGTGTAATGCATGAGCTGCCTCTTCATCATCCCTTCCATGACATTGCAGGACATCTGTTGAACCCAAAAAATAATCTTATGTGCAGATTCGCAGATTTGCACCATATGAATGGGCATGCATGTGCATACGACTCATACTCACATCGATGTGAGATTTCCATAAGAAAATACATATGCATACGCATAGTGGCATGTTCATAAAGAACCATGTTATGCCAACAAATAAAATGTATGCCTATGATATGGATGAATATCAAAAATGCGTAGAGCCATGGGCTCGCATTACGAGGGCAATAGAGTAGGGAACATACCTAGGCCAAAAAGGCCTTGATCAGATCTTTAAGGGAGCCTAAGACAGCCCCAAGTCGCTTGCTTCGGCTTCCGAGATCAATTCCCGAACCACCTTTACCACCCTCGATAGCGAGACCCGAAAGGAGACCCTAAGTGCAGCAATAAACGGGGCACCGAATGCTGCGAAATAGAGGTCAAAATCAGTCCCTAAGTGGGTTAAATTCAGTCCCAAAGTGGAAGTGGACTGAAATCTGTCCCGAAATAGGGTGAAACCAGTCTTAGAACTCACCCAAATCAGCCCCGAAATGGAGGCCCAATAGTGGGAGAGATAGGCCCAATAAGTAGCCCTATGGGGGAGCCCAATATGAGGCCCAATAAGCACCTCTAACAGGCCCAAAATCAGCCCCCACAAGGGTACTAAATCTGCAAAACAGGGAGAAGAAATCTTCAAACTTCCCCAAAATAGCAAGAGGGCATGTGGACCCCCTCTCTCTTCCCCCCTTTATTTAAATAGGAATGAGGGGGGTGGAGGAGAGAGAGGGGGAACCGGTGGGGGGGGAGGAGGTCTCCCTCCACTTCTCTTCATATTTTAAATTTAAAATGGGGGGGGGTGGATTAATTAGGATGAAAGGAGTTAATGGGGGGTCTTAACCCCATTCACACATGGGTTAAGAATCCCATGTGAAACCCTCTTTAAAACCCATCCTAATCCCCTTTCACATGGGGCCAAGACATGGAGTTAATAGGCCTAAACCCCTTTCACATTGGCCTAAAACCCCAAATCTGAAAATCCACTCATTTATGAGCCTCAAAAAGAGCAAAAGGAGGAGGAAATGGGGAGGGGAAAACCCCCCCACCGGTTTCCCAAAACCGGTGGGGAGACCCCCCACCGGTTCCCAACCGGTGGGGGGCCCAACCGGTGGCACCCCCTCCACCGGTTGGAACCGGTGGGGGTGCCCACCGAACCCCCCCTCTCTCCTTTGTTTGCTCTCTCTCTCTCTCCCCTCTTGCCATCCGTTGGCCAATGTGAAATAAAAAAATAAAAGGAGGGGAGGAGAGAGGCTCTAACCGGTGGCACCCCCCCACCTTGCTCCATCCGGTGGCACCCCCCACCGGGTTAAGAATTCGGGCCTATAAATAGGACCCCTTGGCCCCCTAAATCAAAAACATATATATGCATACATAGAGGCAAACCCATATACACAAGGGGATTCACACTTGGCTTCAAGATCCAAGGGTGAAATTGTGAGAGAGGGTGCTGCCCATTTGAAGACTAAATTTGGGTTTTCAAACCCGAATTTGCTGCGATTTTGGGAGATCTTTCTTTCGTCCCGGGGAGCCCTCTCTCCTAAGGTTCAATCCTAAGGAGAAGCTCTGCCGGATTTTTTTTGTAAAAATGCCTTGTTATAAGGCGAATTGCTGTCGAAATGAAATCTGAATTTGTGTGCTTATGTGTGTCATTAAAAGTATATAATTATCATCATATTTTAAAGGTAATATACTTATATATTTAATTTCATAAAACTAAAAAAATCTGTGTACACCTTCAACTTAACCTTAACCTCACCCCATAAATAAATTAAATATAAACTCAGAAATCTTAATAAATTCACACTTAAGTCTAAAATAGTCTATAATTAATTAATTAATAAAAAAAGTCATAAAATTGATTAAAAATCAGGAAAAACCAGGAAAAATCAGTAAAATCAGTAAGAAAACAGTAAAAATCTGAAATATGATATAAAAATTATAATAAGTCCAAATAACCTTACATGCTTAATTAATTAATTAATTAATTGAATAAATTAAATTAATCATAAAAATGCATAAAATAAAATTAATTAATAAAAAAATCAGAGAATTAAAAATCTGAAAGAATATAAATCATTAATGATATACATAAGACTTAATACAAAATTACGAAAATACCCCTATGTATAATATTTACATATATAACCCCGAAAATACTAAAACTCATATCATGAGCGGAATTCCCTTCCATATAATTAGAATATCACTAAATATAAACCCTAGACATAATAACCCGGTTTAGGGTAAAATTACTAAAAAACCCTCGTACATTTAGAAATTAATTTCATAACTCCCATAAAGTTTGAAACCCTTTAAAACTCACTCCTATATGCCTATAAGCTACCATACTTTCATAAAACCTCTATAATTCATAAAAATCCCTAAAAGGCGTATAATTGCAAAAAAATCCCTGTGGGATCAAAAAATTTGGAATTAATCCATATAACTTGGAATCAATCCATAACTTGGAATCAATCCACATAACTTGGAATCAATCCTAAATCATATAAAAGTTGTCCCCAGATCGGGGTGAGGCTAAGGGTTCAACCTAAAATATGCCTTCATACTCATACGCATGCGCTGCATGTAGTAGTAGTTTTGCATGATTAAGGGCATCATACGGACGGTTAATCAAGGGTTGCCGAGCAGTTGCTCAGCGTAATTAACACTGACCGAGGTCAGTAGAGAGAGGTCATATACTCGAATCTTCGCTTGATTCGAAGTCCCGGATTTCCTGAGGGCTAATCCCAAGCTCTCATAGTCCGATAAAACATAAAACCGACCTATATTCCTCTAGATAAACAAAGAAAAATGGATTTCCGAATAATCCGACATAGAAGGAGAGATATGCCTAGGTCAGGTCCCCCCCCCCCCCCCGAAAACGGAGGGGTTTAGGAAAAAATCCTCGCGAACAACATCTTATACAGATCTTAAAGAAACTAATAAACAGGATGATCCTTTCTCAGAAAAAGCTATGCAAACCAATCTAGCAGTACTTAATCTTTTGAAATCAATGGTATTATGAAGGCTGATGCTGCATGCTGCACAATGCAGCAGCTGTTGCTCATACGCTTGCAATGATCACCGACCAAGAAGAGGCCAAGTGTGGTGATCAAACAACTTATTCTATTGCCAAAGCATGCCTCTGCAACAGAGAAGTCCGTCTCTCTCTCTCTCTCTCTCTCTCTATCTCTCTCTCTCTCTCTCTCTCTCTCTCTCTCTCTCTCTATATATATATATATATATATATATATATGGGTTTGCCAACTCCTTTGGTTGTATCGACTTGTATTCTCCCAGCTATGACTGGTATCAAACCAATTCGCATGAGTTGCACCCATTCAGGACAATTTCTGTTTTTTTCCCTCTAGATTCTTTAATTGTATGAATAATGAGACATATTAAGCCTAGTGGTTTATTAATGACAATGCCTTTAAACCAAATGCGGCCAATTCTATCCTATTAATCAATATAAAACTGTAAATTAAATAAAAAATTGGAGAAAATAGTCCAATCACTTACCAATAGGAAACAAAAAATTCAATTGCTTATAAAATTGGAAAAAAAAAAGGTCTACTTAATCAGAAACAAGATGAAAACTCATAAAAAACAACTAAATGATGCATGTAAATGAACCCATGGTATGAGCTTTGTGTTCCATTTACAAAGGAGGAAATTAAGTCAGCAGTTTTTAGCATGGAAACTAATAAATCACCGGGATCAGATGGTTTTTCTATGGGTTTTTATCAATATTTCTGGGATACCATTAAAGAAGACTTGATAAAGGTGATAAGGGAGTTCCATAAGAGGCCGCTGAGTATCAGAAGATTTAATTCAACCTTTATTGTGCTAATTCCAAAGTGGGAAGGGGCTGATATGGTGTCTGATTTTAGGCCTATCAGTCCCTTGAATGGCTGCTATAAGATTATTACCAACGTGTTAGCTAATCGGCTGAAGAATGTGCTGAAGGAGGTGATTAGTTCAAATCAGGCATGGGAAATCAGGTATGTTTTATGCATGGTTTCTAGAGAATATTCTGACTAGGTATTGACCAAATGCACGTAATCAGAAAAATTGCGAAGAAGGATTAACCACAAAAAAATGTAGCATATTGGAGCCTTCTAATAAATCAAACAGAACATGAAACCTAAAAAGCTTAACTAAAATAAGCCTCAAACAAGAAATGATGAAAAAAAAGTTCATTTAAGAAAGTTATGAGCATGCCAAACTCATGAGATTTGATGTCTAAAGTCAGCAAAAAAGTCGGATAAGAAAATTTTTGAAGGTGAAGTCGGATAAGAACTTAAGTCACATTTTATGTAATTATAAAGAAAGTCACGTGTTACATGAATATAAAGAAACATATCTACTTTCTAGAATAACATAACTCAAGCTTAAGCAAAAATGTAACCCATTGTTTTCATCCAAGGATCACCAGGCCATGCTATAAATTGCACACCGAGAAAGTTCTCTACAGGTTAATATCCACAAAGTGGCGTGAACTGCAAGAAAGCATGTAAAATAAAAGTGCATCAGGCAAAAGGGCAACGTCATGTCATTGATACTCCGGTAGGGGTCTCTCTTTTCCATAGTAACTGAAATCAACAAAGTAAGTTAATTTAGACCAGAAGACTCAAGACACTTCATCATGTCCAATTGTGAAATAGAAAAATCAAGAACGCGTCAGATCAAGCTCAAGCCAGTTAACTTTTTGCAAACATCATACGAATCTCCATGACAATGAACATGCAGATATACTCTAAAATAATGTAAAACTATAATGCATACTCCTTGCCATCACTCTGCAGTATATTCATCACTATGAAGAATTCTTTTGAGAAAGAAAATAGGATGCTAGCACATAGGTATAAACAGATTGATCTATTTGCACATAAAGGGTCCATGTCAATTTTGCAGCATTGAACCTAAGATATCAAAAGTAACTAAAATTATTCAAACACGATCCAAATATTCATACAAAAGAATCAAGATCTCCCATTGAATTCTGATACTATAATGACTCAAAAGGATTTTTTTCGTTTTCCACCTTTGTAAAAGGGTCTGTTTCGATTAGGAAAATGCCTCTATATCCTCAAAATGTGAAATCTAATCTTCATAAACTTATTTAATTTGCAATCCATATTGCCAACTTCTACTAGTTTTTGGCTCCAGTGCCACCCGCCAAATACAAAATTCGTGGTTTTCTCGGTGGTGCATAATGATTAAACTCCTCTCACAGGTTGCCGATTCGGACGGGATTGGCAGGTCCCGATCCTGCCAGAACCAGCCGATCTCGGCCAATTCCAGTCGATTTTAGCCGATTCAGGCCGATCCGATCTCGATTCGGATCGGGATCGGCGGGTCCGGATCCGTTCCGGAATTCCATGATCCACATGGCACTTGTCTGCCCTTTTTCAATGAAAAAGCATTAAATTACAGTCATCAATGCTTTTCATCTTTTTCTTTTTTTGGGAGACGAGATAGAACTCACAGGAAACCGACAGAGGCTGGGAGCAGTTCCTGGGCCAGACATCCAAGTATACCAGGTAGGAGGTAAAAATGTTGGATGAGGCAGGGAATTGAATCGGCAACCTGTGAGAACCCCCTCAAGGTTGGGGCCAATCCAATCAAATTTTCACACTATAATGACTCAAAAGGATCTTTTGATTTTGCACGTTCGTAAAAGGGCCTATGTCAATTAGGAAAAAGCCTTTATATCCTCAAAATCGGGAATCTAATCTTCGTAAACTTATTTAATTTGTAGTCCGTATTGCCAACTTCTACTAGTTGTTGGCTCCAGTGCAACCAGCCAAATACAAAATTCATGGTTTTCTCGGTAGTGAACAACAATTAAATTCCTCAAACCCTGCAGTGGTGGGATCCTCATGGCACTTGCCTACCCCTTTTTAATGAACAAGCATTAAACTACAGTTATAAATACTTTTGATCTTTTTTTTTAAAAGACCAGATAGACGCACAGGAAACCCTAAATGAGGCTGGGAGCAGTTCTCGGGCCAGACATCCATGTAAGAAAATGAGGAAAAGGGAAAACAGTAGATGACAAAAGAGAAAGCTCCAATTACATACCATGCTTTGACATTGTAATTCCTATTATATGTAAGACGTCTGCAACCCTCAAGCGTCAGCCGAACCACAATAAGCAAATTTTGTGCCAATGTTGAACCTATTCAAGAATTAGTAGTTAAACAATCAAAACATTGAAACATGGAACTGGGGGGAGGAGTTGTCAAATATACGGTCAAACAGTTTCTTGAAATTAACAGTAAGCCATTTTTTACACAATATAGAGACCAGCCAAATGTTTATTGAAAAAAACATGAGGATAACCCTCCACATCTTTCTTTCTCTCAGATATTTTACCAAGCAAAACATTTTGCAATTTCTGAACTGCAGACATCATAAGTAAGCAAATATTATGGAGTCGAGATAGCATAAGTAAATAAAAATGTACAAAATGTGATCCAAATGTTCACAAAGAACAGATCAAAGCTCGAATTTAATTGTGATACTATAACAATTAAAAGGTAACTATGGAGTGGATGAACCTTGGGTAGAGTTCTTGGCCTTGCCTCTGCTCTCCCAGAACTGAAACGCTTTCTGCTGAACCATATCCTCGGATTATACTGTAAAACGATCCTTGGGTGTGTCAATCTTAGATTGAACCCATGAAGATACATGTAAATGTGAAATAGCAATGAGTTTTAAGACACTTAGAAGACTTGTATAACAGAAAGAAAGAGCACACAATATAAATGCTCACGACAATGTGGGAAAAGTGCGCCACCGCTAACCCGTAGAAGAACAACAATGCAAATTAACAATGGTGCTGACAATGGATACAGTTATTTGTCATACATATCTATATAGATACATGGGTCGACAAGAGGCGAAGATGCAATTGATGGATGGCCAGTGTGCAATATGTTCATGAATCGTAGTTAAGACATGAAGATGGAATTGCAGCAGAGAGTGACAGGCATGTGAGTATCATTACCCTATAGGGCAGTGGGTGTGAAGGATGGTGATGGGAAGAGGAAAATAGCCAACAGACGAAAGAATGAGACAATTCTGACATATCTGCTATAGCTAAAAACAATTTCAAATGTTGAAAAAAAAGTAAAAGGGTTTAGAAAAGAGAGGGATATACATGGAATCCACAAAGAGATATAAACTGTCTCAAGGTAGGGGGAAAAGGCAGGGTACACCCCCATCAGAGAGGAAATAATCCATAGGAAGCCACACCCGTTAGCGTCCAGCAGCAAAATAGTACACTGTTGCAATTCTCATCACGATTCATCATTACCTTCCCTGAGTGCCTAGGTGAAAGAACAAAGTAGAATGACATCAGTCAACCCTTTTGCCATACCTTACAACTGCAAGGGCACGTAACCAGCCGCCGCCCACTGCCATTCCACTCTGAAGAGACAAGCAAAATCCATCTGGGAAATGGAACAAGATTGGTGAAATGTGGAAGAGGTTAGCCCCATTGGTTGCCCTTGCCCTTGACCAACGAAAATGCCGGTAACACCCTCCAATGGTTTCTTTGGTGGATCCACCACAATTCCTTCCCCATAAGGGGAAAAGGTGCAAAAGGGTGAGAGAGCATACCAAAGCCTACAGGTGCAGGAGCATATACCAACCCCAAAAGACAGCAGTGTTTTCTAAGGCGTTCTAATTTCACCCTTTCTCAATCAGAAAAGAAAATGGTGATTTTAATGGCTACTAGAATTCTGCAATCTAACCATTACAAATACTTATGACAATTCTCACTGACATGGGAAAAATAAACAAAGCATACATGATCCTCCAACTGCAAGTTTTGACTTCAGGCGACGTAATCATTGCTTCGAATAGGTAGAAAAGCCAAGACCACCAAGAAGGAATAAGCAAACAAGCCAAGACCACCGAGAACGAATAATAGCAGTCAAGAGGAAATCAAACCCCCCCCCCCTCTCTCTCTCTCTCTCTCTCTCTCTCAAATGGCTATCCCTAACTTCCACCCAAAACCCACCACCCTCCCTCCCCGGCTCCCCTTCTCTCTATGAATCGGCCATCCACATGACCACCACCCAAAACCTCTCTCTCTCTCTCTCTCTCTCTCTCTCGCACACACACACCCGCTGCCATCTCTCTCTAGGTACCCTAGGGACCACCACCCCCTTTGCTTGTTGCAGATGCTGTCATTGACTGCTGTTGGTGTTGGGGTTGCTGCTGCCTGCCATTGCTTGTTGTTGTTGCTGCAGGCTGCTACCGTTGCTTTGTGTGCCGCACGTGGGAGTCTTCCCCTTGGCCTTTGTGCAAGGCCCATAAGATATGGGTCTTTGACCATTTATTTGTGCATATTTTTTATTCAATTTTGATAAGACATGAAAGACAAATTTTTAAAAAAAATGTCAAACAACTAGCGAAATGTTAATTGAAAAAAAAATCAGAGCATAGGGGACCACTTGGTGTCTTTCTCTCTCTCTTAGATATTTCGGAAATATTTTGCAATTTCTTGCCCATTTGCTGTGTGATATCATTGTGAAAAAATCCTAAGAAAAGAAAAGAGAAGATGCTAGTACGTAAATATAAACAGGTTGGTCTATTTGTGCATATTGGGTTCGCATCAATTATGTAGCACTGAACTACAGATATCCTAACTAAATAAAAATATTCAAACTATGATCCAAATGTTCATAGAGAACAAATCAAGGCTCTGATCTAATTCTAACACTAAAATGATTAAAAGTTAACTATGGAGTGGATGAACCTTCTCTTCTTGGGAGAACTGATAAGATTTATGCTGAACCAGATCCCTGGATATTACTGTAAAACGATCCCAGGATGTGTCAAATCCTAAAATTTCGATGTTTTAGCTTGAACTTGCAAAGATATATATGTAAATGTGAAACAATAATGAGTTTTGAGACACTCATAAGACTTGGTATAACAGAAGGAAAGACTACACAAGATTAAAAGATCATGGCAATGTAGGAAAAGTGCACTGGTGATGTACTGAAGATGAAAACCACCACAAATTTACAATGGTGCTGACAGTGGATACAGTTATTATGTGTGGATACAGTTATTATATGTATCATACATATCTATACAGATACATTGGTCAACAAGAGGTGTAAATGCAATGAGAAGCATGGCTAATGCCAAATGCAATTTGTTCATGAATCATAGTTAGGACATGGAAGAGGCGTTACAGCCATGGATGGCAGTACCGGCCGATACCAGTACGTACCGGCCGGTACGTACCGGTATCGGCCGGCACCGGTACCGTGGGTACCGACCGGTACCGGGCCGGTACCGGCCGGTACCGGACTGGTTTTGGGCCGGTACCGACCGGTACCGGGCCGATACCGGCCGGTACCGGACCGGTACGTACCGGTACCGGTACCCACCGATACCGGAAGGCGTGGCCGAAACTCCTTCGGACGGGGCGGACTAGCCTGCGGAAGGCGTCGAGACCGGAGAGAGAAGATCCGAGGTCGGCGACCGAGACCGACTCGGAGAAGTCGGCGAAGATTCAAACCGAAGCTCCTGCAGAAAGAGAAAAAGAAGAAGAACCGGTCAATAGGAGTCCCGGGCTTCGGCCCTATGGAACCCCCTCCGACGGCTAAGTTAGC
Source organism: Zantedeschia hybrid cultivar (assembly GCA_030544215.1). NCBI lineage: Eukaryota > Viridiplantae > Streptophyta > Magnoliopsida > Alismatales > Araceae > Zantedeschia > Zantedeschia hybrid cultivar. The sequence goes on along the minus strand of JARZZO010000009.1, from coordinate 32,231,776 downwards.
TTCTGAAGATGATTCGATTCAGAAGACAAAGAAGTGGAAGAAGTAGCTTTAATGCTTTTTGGACTGTAGTCATTGGGGTCACGAAGACATACCTTTGGCAATAAATAACCGTGTATTTATAGCGGAGGATAGAAGTTGCTTAATGGTGGCAGCCGATATAGGACTATGTTCTGGGTTTATTGGTAAACCGCCATAGTGCCTAACCCTCCCACCGGAGTGGGCCGGATACGGCTACTAGGCCGAAGAGAAGAAAGAAGAAGCAGCTTTAATGCTTTTTGGACTGTAGTCCTTGGGTCGAGAAGACATACCTTTGGTAATAAATAACCGTGTATTTATAGCGGAGGATAGAGGTTGCTTAGTGGTGGCAACCGATATAGGACTATATTTTGGTTTACTGATAAACCGCCATAGCGCCTAACCCTCCCACCGGAGTGGGCTAGATACGGCTATTGGGCCGAAGGGGGTTGGGCTGCTGATGGGCCTGATGCCGCTTGGTAGGCTGAAGCCTACTGGGCCGCTAACGGGCCGAAGGCTGTTGGGCCGCTGATGGGCCGAAGATTGTTGGGCCGCTGACAGGCCGAAGACCACTGGGCTGTTTACTGGGCCGAGGGCTGCTGGGCCGCTAATGGGCCGAAGGCGGCAGTGGGCCTTTTACTGCTGCTGTTGGACTGATCTCAGTGTTGGGCTTGTTTTAATGGGCCGAATAGGATTCTGCCTCATCACATAGCCCCCCACTCTTGTCGTCCTTAATTTCATGAGATGGCGAAAGTAAAGTCCGAAGCCTTTTTTGGAAAAATAACACGGCAGCGTGCTTCGTCTGAAACTTTTGCTCTGCTTCGTTGTAGAAAGGAACTCTTTGGTCGGCCGAGGGCTGGTGACAATCAGCCTCCTCTTAGGCCGGGACCTCGTTACTGGTACCTTCGTCTCAGGCCGAGACTTAACGAAGGATGCCTTCGTCCTCGGTTACGAAGGGACGAGTCTTCTGAATGTGTCAGAACTGAAAAAAAGACGAAAAAGACGTCGAGCTTCCCGTCTGAACGATCGTGTCGTGAGAAACACAGGACACGCGTTGCGCATCTGGCCGTCTTGCCGAAAGCACAAAAAGATCATGGCCGTTAACAGTGATCACGCGGATCGCGGGTCACTTCGGCTCTCTGCCCAAGATTTCACTTGGATCGCCGCCTCTCTTGTTTTTGGCACAAAGATCGGGACACGTGGCGAGCATCCGGATGGCTAGCCGAAGGGTCGGGCCGCTCCCGGCCGTTGATTGCCTTCTCTCGATCCAGCAACCCGCTCGTCATCATGCCGAAGGACGGGACACGTGTCGCGCATCTGAGTGGAGTGGTGCCGAAGAGGAGGAAGATCTCGGCCGTTGATTCGGCGCGAAATGCCTTCAAGCTTCCCTATAAATAGGAGCCCCTCTCCCCCTGGGCACTGTTCCGCTTTCTTCTTCTCCTGGCGTTTGTGCTTCCCTGCGATCCGCTCCCAAGTTCCTTGCTTTCGCCGGCGGAGAACGAGCCATCGAAGTCGTGCGAGGGTGTCCTGTCTGTCGCCGAGGAGCTTTTTGTCGCCGGAAGCCGTCGCCGGGGAAGTTTCTGTAGTCGGAGAGATTATTAGTAGTCGGAGAGATTTTCTTTGAGGGTAAGCCTCAATTCTCTTTCTCCACTCTGTTGATACATGTCCAGTAGCTCTACCTCCGTTGAAAGTAGCTTTTCGGCCGAGGGAGGTTCTTCCTGCTCCTTGTCCAGACCTCCCGAGTCTTCCTTATCATCTCCCTTTTCTTCCACTTCCTTTGCTTCTGCTACGGTGGAAGAGGCTGAGATGTCTCAGGCTGAGGAAGCCGAGGCAGTTCCGACTGTTGCTGAACCTTCTACCTCCGGTCGTCGCCCGGCCAAGAGGGTTTCGGATGTAGTTAGTGCCCTTGATGTTAACACCCGCAAAGTCATCTATCATTACTACCAGTTTCCGTCCTGGATGACTCCCGTTCAGCCTGGGAAACATACCAGGGCCAACTCTGCCCGTCCGAGTAGTTTCTCTATTTATGAAGAGAGCTTCCGGGCGGGATTTCGTCTTCCCCTTTGCTCCTTTGTCATCAAACTTCTTTGCTTCTATGGACTGGCTCCGTCCCAATTTTTTCCGAACTCTTGCCGTCTACGCTTTCTTGGCCGCGCACTTTTATCTTGATGTCGCTCCCTCGGTAAATGTCTTCCGCTACCTCTTCAAGATTCAGCCGCAGGGGAAATCTTGTTGGTATAACTTCGTCCCCCGCTTCGGCCGGGGTATTTTCTCTGGGAAGCCCTCGTCCATCCATAACTGGAAGAAGGACTTCTTCTTTGTTACTCTTCCGGAAAAAGAGAATAGTGTTTGGCCATTTCCTATTGAGTGGGCGCCTTTGGCCGAAGGTCTCTCAGATCCACCTTCCCTCAACCCGGAGCAGCTTGACGTCGTGCACCTCCTGGAAGGCGATGCTTCGTATGATATCTCGGAGCTATTCGAGGACGAGGAGAGGCTCGTGCGAATGGGAGTTTGGCTGGATCCAACGATCTCTCCTCCTCAAGCCTTCCCTTACCTTCCTCTCGAAGGTATTCCAGGAGTGGCCGAGGGAGCTGCTGCGGTCGAGTCTCCGGTCGAATCCCTTCCGACCGAAGAGGGCTCCGAGGCTTCGGCCGAGGGAGCTGCTGCGGTCGAATCTCCGGTCGAAGCCCTTCCGACTGAAGAGGGCTCCGAAGCCTCGGCCGAAGGTGAGTCGGGCTTGAGTCGAAGAAAGTTGTATGCTTCAATTTGTTGCTAACCTTCTTTCTTTTTGCCCGCAGAGATGACTGGACTTCAGGAACTACTCAGCCGACTCTCCAAGCAATCCGATCAGTCTCGGCCGTCCCAGCCGCGGGCGGCGGAAGAAGGGGCGACCGAAGGAGCTGCGGCCCCGAGTGCCCGTGTCACAAGACAGACGGCGGCCTCGGTTGAAGGCCGTGCTGCCGCTGCTGCGCTCGAAAGAGAGCGGCAGAAGGGGAAATCGATCGCCCGAGGGAGCGGTCGACCCGCGAAGAGGGGTCGGGCGGATGATCCCGGCGAGAAGGAGTCTGCCCCTGCGGCTAAGAGGCCGGTCGCAGCGCACGGTGCTCCACTCTCAACGCCCCCGGAACCGCAGAGGGGCGACTCTCCTTTGGCCACAGGGGCCGAGACGGAGGGTATTTCATTTCCCTTCGGGGCAGCCGGGACTCACATGCCCCGAGACTATGGGCACGAGCCCTGGCACCCGGACGTGGGGATCTTCTCGGACGGGAGTCTGGAGGATAGCCAGACGTGCCTGCGCCTTGTCCGCGACTGGACCCTGCCGATGGCCCGGGACGAGATCAGGGAGCTTCCTTCGGAAGGTTTAGCTTCTCAGTGCGTTCGGTACGCTGTCCAGGTAGAAAGTCTTTGTCCTTATCTTTGTTCATTGCTTTCCTTCTTTTGTCTCGGGCTTATCTCTCCTTTCTTGTCGCAGGCCGCGGTCATGTGCAGGGCCCTCGCTCACCGCCAGGCCGCCATTCAGCAGAAGCTCCTGGATATTGACCGAGCTTTGGATCAGCTGGCCTCGGGCAAAGTAGCCGCGGTGCAGTGCGATCTGGGGGCGAACGTTGATGTTCTCCTCGGAGCTAATGCTCGGATGCGGGCCGAGCTGGGAGAGCAAAAGGAGTTAATCTGCACCACCTCTGAAGCCAAGATAAAGGCCGAGCAGGAGAGGGAGAGGGCAGAGAAGGAGCTGGAGAAGGCCCGAGCCGAGATCGCACTTCTTAAGGCCGAGATCCAGGACAAGGCCGAGGAGCGGGCCAGGTTGCGTCTCCGCCACGCCGAGGAGGTCTCGGCTCTGAAGGCGGATCTGGAGGCCAAGGCTAAGAAAGCCGAAGACGCTGCTTGCACAGCTGTGGCAAGCTATAAGGCCGGCCCGGATTTTGTCGAGGAGATAATGGAGGCCCGGGTCCAGGCCGCCTCGTCCGTGTTTGCTTTGGGGCTGGCTATTGCTCAGAAGGCGTGTCCGGCTACGGACTTGACCAGTATCGGGTACCCAACGGACGAGGAGGGCGACGAGCTTCTGGCCTTGTGGGGAAAACTTAAGGCCGAAAGAGCTCCGGCTCCTGCGGAGGGCGATACGGCCGTTCCAGTTCCAATTGAGGCTTCTCCTCCAGCATCTCCCGGCCAGACTCCTGTCGATGTAGACGGCGATGATGCCGAAAGCTAGCACGGGGGCTTGTCCCAGTTTTTTGTGTTTTGCTTTTTTGAGATGCTGTGGCCAGGCGTATGGCCCATTTTGTACTTGTTCATATATATGAAAAGTATTTTGCTTTTACTTACATTTGTTTCTGTGTTCTGAATGAATGACCGAGTCTAGCTCTCCTTGTGGCCGAGGCCATGCTGCTTCCTATACGGTTCGTATGGCCGAAGCCAATCCCGGTACGGATTGTATGGACTTAGAGAATAATGCCGCTCTCGATACGGTTTGCATGGCCGAAGCCACTCCCGGTACGGTTTGCACGCACTTAGAAAACCATGCCGCTCCCGATACGGTTTGTATGGCCGAAGCCACTCCCGGTACGGTTTACACGGACTTAGAGAATAATACCGCTCCCGATACAGTTTGCATGGCCGAAGCCACTCTCGGTACGGTTTACACGGACTTAGAGAATAATGCCGCTCCCGATACGGTTTGCATGGCCGAAGCCACTCCCGGTACGGTTTACACGGACTTAGAGAATAATGCCGCTCCCGATACGGTTTGCATGGCCGAAGCCACTCCCGGTACGGTTTACACGGACTTAGAGAATAATGCCGCTCCCGATACGGTTTGCATGGCCGAAGCCACTCCCGATACGGTTTGTACGGACTTAGAAAATAATGCCGGACATGATACTTCGAAAAAGAATTTTATTCATGACTTCCGGCTAAAGCCCGGGAGAAATTAACTTACATGAAGTAGCGCCGAAGGCGTTCCACATTCCAAGTACGAGGGAGAGGTTGGCCCGAAAGGGTTTTCAACCAATAAGCACCTCGTCGGATTACTTCCCTTACGCGATAAGGTCCTTCCCAGTTGGGAGAAAGCTTCCCCGCGACTTCGGCTGGCTTAGATGCGCATTCCTTAACACGAGGCTCCCGACTTCAAAGCTTCGGAGCTTCACTCGAGTGTTGTGGTATCTTACCATGTGCTGTTGATAAGTCGTCAGCCGAATGCGAGCTTGATCCCTTGTTTCTTCTATAAAATCAAGATGATCTTTTAGGGCTTCCTCATTGGTTTCCGGATTATGAGTGAGAACTCTCGACGAGGGAAGGCTGACTTCGATAGGAATGACGGCTTCTACCCCATAAGCCATACGGAACGGGGTTTCGCCGGTTGGGGTTCGGCTTGTAGTCCGATAGGCCCACAGAACGCTTGGCAGCTCTTCCACCCATCGGCCCTCGGCCTTGCCAAGGCGAGTCTTCAATCCTTGTGAGAGACTTCGGTTAGTGACCTCAACTTGGCCATTCGTCTGTAGGTGTGCTACCGACGTAAACTTGTGGAGGATGCCGAAACTGGCACAGTTGTCCTTAAACCGATGGCTATCGAATTGTTTGCCGTTGTCTGAGATAATTGCCCAAGGGATACCGTATCGGCAAATAATGGACTTCCACACGAAGTTCCATGTGTTGCTGTCGGTTATGGATGCGAGAGGTTCGACTTCTACCCATTTAGTAAAATAGTCCACCGCCACAATAAGGAACTTCCTCTGGCCGGTGGCGACGGGAAATGACCCCAGGAAGTCAATTCCCCACTGGGTGAAAGGCCAGAGGTCTGATAAAGGAGTTAAAAGGGTTGCTGACTGGTGGATGAGGGAGCTGAACCTCTGGCATTGATCGCAGCGGCGGACGAGGGCAGTTGCGTCCTCTCGGAGCGTCGGCCACCAGTATCCCTGCCTTAAGAGTTTATCAACTAAGGCCCTTCCTCCTGCGTGTGCTCCGCAGACCCCTTCATGTACCTCCCGAAGTACATAATCCGCTTCGGCCGGGCTGAGGCATCGCAAGAGTAGTCGGCCGAAGGATTTTTTATATAGTAGCCCGTCCAGGAGGAGGAAGTGGGAAGAGCGCTGCCGAATGCGTCTTACTTCCTTTGAATCGGACGGGACTTCTTTATGAAGAAGGAAAGCGACTAGGGGAGTCATCCAGGTCTCTGCTTCGGATTCATTCATTTGCATGACCTCGGATTCTTCGAGACTTGGCTCGGCCAGTTCTTCTACGATGATCATTCGGCCACCTCCCCCGTCCTGAGTTGACGCTAGCCGGAAAAGAGCATCGGCTCTAGCGTTTTCGGCCCGAGGGATCCGCACAATTTCATATGACTTGAATTGAGCAAGGATCTTGCGGGTTACCTGGAGATAGGACGTCATTATTACATCCCGTGCCTCGTACTCCCCGGTAACTTGACTGGCGATTAGCTGTCGCTGAATGCCTTTATGTTCTGCATGCCGAGCTTTCTAGCGGCCCGAAGGCCGAAGATGAGGGCTTCGTATTCAGCGGCATTGTTAGTAGCGGGGAAGGAGAAGCGCAGTGCATACTCTGTGATGACCCCTTCCGGAGACGCCAGGATCTATCCGGCGCCGCTACCTCTAGAGCATGCGGACCCATCAACATAGAGTCACCACTCTTCCACCAAAGGTGGAGGAACCGAAGTGCTTTCGGCCTCGGGTGTAGTCATAACTTCCGGCCGAGTGGCCGAGGAAGCTTCAGGTGTGAGCTCGGCGATGAAATCAGCCAAAGCTTGAGCCTTTATTGCCGTCCGTGGCCCGTAAGAGACATCGAACTCTCCCAGTTCGATTGCCCATTTTGCTAGCCTATCGGATACCTCTGGCCGAGAGAGGACTTGCCTCAAAGGCTGATCAGTGAAGACCTTTATTGAATAAGCGATGAAGTAAGGCCGGAGCCTTCTTGCTGACGAGACGAGTGTTAAAGCCAATTTCTCAAGAGTAAGGTACCGAAGCTCTGCTCCTTAGAGGCTTATGTAGTAGGCAGGCTTATGAATACCGTCTTGTTCCCGGACGAGGACGGCACTGACAGTTGTTTTAGACACTGCGAGGTAGAGAAACAGCGGCTCTCCATGGACTGGCTTGGATAGGACGGCAACGTTGGAGAGATAGACCTTCAGTTGCTCGAAAGCCGATTGACACTCGTCAGTCCAGGAAAAGCTATTGGTCTTCTTCAATAGTTTGAAGAAAGGAAAGCAGTAATCAGCTACCCTTGACATGAAGCGGCTTAAGGCGGCAATTCTTCCGTTCAGCTTTTAGACCTCTCGGACGTTGGCCGGAGGGCGCATTTGAATGATAGCCGAGACCTTCGCGGGATTAGCTTCCACCCCTCGGTGAGTGACCATATACCCGAGAAACTTTCCGGAGGCCACGCCGAAGGCGCACTTAGCTGGATTTAGCTTCATTTTATATTTGCGCAGAGCAGAGAATGTCTCGGCCAAGTCAGTCAGATGGTCTGCAGCGACGTGGCTTTTCACCAGCATGTCGTCGATGTAGACTTCTATATTGCGGCCGAGCTGTGGAGCAAATATTCTGTTGATGAGTCGTTGATATGTTGTTCCGGCATTCTTCAAGCCGAAGGGCATCCGGATATAGCAGTATAGACCGAGATCAATTGTGAAGCTGGTCTTGCTTTCATCCTCTGGATGCATTCGGATCTGATGGTAGCCTGAGTAGGCGTCGAGGAAGCTAAGTAGCTCGTGGCCGGAGGTTGCATCCACCACATAATCTATCCGAGGCAGCGGGAAGCTATCCATCAGACAGGCTTTGTTGAGGTTAGTGAAGTCCACACACATCCGCCACTTGCCATCTTTCTTGGGCACCATTACCACAATGGCAATCCAGTCAGGATGGTGTACCTCTCGGAGATGCCCAGCGTCCAGCCCCTTTGTACTTCGGTTTGGATGGCCGTCCTTCTTTCCTGATTGAAGGTGCGCCGCTTCTGTTTGACTGGGAGCTGGTTGGGATCGACATGCAACCGATGCTCCGCTACCTCCGGGTCGACTCCGAGCATGTCTGTAAGAGACCAGGCGAAGACGTCGAGGTTCTCTTTTAGGAACTCGGCAAGTCTTTCGGCCTCAACCTTCTCTAAGCCGGAGCCTATCATAAGAGTCCGGCCTTCTCCACCCGAACCGGGATGGCGCTAAGTTCCTCTCCTGGGGATACTTCGGCCGAAGATTCGATTGACAGGGATTCGGCCGCAGCCTTCCCTTTAACCGAAATCATATAACACTGCCGAGCTGCTTCTTGATTCCCCTTAGCTTCACCGATTCCATGACTGGTATGGAATTTCAGCTTTTGGTGGAAGGACGAGGGTACAGCTCCGATTCCGCCGATTAGCCTTCGGCCAAAGATGGCGTTGTAGGCTGAGTCGACCTTGACAACGGCAAAATCCGTTTCGACGGTTAACTGTCGAGGAGCTGAACCTATAGTTACAGGGAGCCGGACGATACCTTCTACTCGGCAGGGTGAACCGTTAAAACCGAATAGAGGCCCCCGGTGAGGCTTCATATCAGCCTCATTCAAACCCATTTTTACAAAACAATCGTAAAACAATACATTTGGGGCACTTCCATTATCGACGAAGATACGATGAACATCGTAGCTATTTATTACAGCATTTACAATGAGGGCGTCGTCGTGAGGAACCTGAACGTCGGTCAGATCCTCTTGGCCGAAGGTAATGTCTTCCTGACGAGACCGCTTCGGCTCGACATCGACCGCTGCTACTATTGAAGTGCTGAGCCGACAACGCCTTGGTCCCTCCCCCGGACATCCGGATATCATCATAATTGACCCAGCACTGGGTCGCTGGTGCGATGTTTCTACCAGGACCGAGGTGACCTTCGGCTGAGGAGGGGCTTCTTTATCCGGGATTTGACGTGGCCTGGCTGCTTCAGGGACGTCCCGGTTCTGTTGTTCTCGAAGCTGATCTTGCCGGTACTATGGCAGTCGGCCCTCTCTGATGAGGCGATCAATTTCCTCCCGAAGGTACCCGCATTCGTCAGTCGAATGGCCGATTTTCCGATGGTATTCACAATATTTGCGGGGGTCCCTTCGGCGAGGATCAGTCTTGATGCGCTCCGGCTGTCGGAGCATGCCTTTCACCTCCATAAGCATTCCGGGAAGGGGGAGCAGGTAGCGGCAGGTACCGCGGTTGCGGATCCCGTCGTTTGTCTCGGTCCCATTCATCCCTCCGATATCGCTTGCGAGAGGGTTCCTATCTTCAGGTCGAAGACGAACCGCTGGAGGGGTAGGCGCCGACACTGCCTCAGCAGTACTCTTGCCCTTAGACATCATTAGGGCTTCCCGGTTGATGTATTTATGGGTCCGAGCTACGAGGTCCTGGAAGGTGGAGGGATGGCGCTTCCTGATAGAGCTGAGAAGCCCTTCGTCGATGCACCCGTTGATTACGGCCGAGACCGCAATCGAACTGTCCAGATTTAGGATTTGGGCAGCTTCAGCCCGGAACTTGGTAAAATACTCTTGGAGGGTCTCAGTCGGTCCTTGCCGAATGGCTAACAGACTGGCCGAGATTTTGCACTGCCAGGTGGCATCATAGAATTAGTCGATGAAGAGTTGGCCCAACTTGACTAAAGAGTGGATAAAATTGGGGGTCAATGTCTCGAACCAGGTTAAGGCCGTTTTTTCAAGAGTGAATGGGAAGAGTCGGCAGCGGACTGCCTCAGAGACCCCTCGGACAGAGAGATAGGTATTGAACCTCTGGAAGTGGCAGACCGGATCTGTCATTCCATTATAGAGAGGGCATTTCGGCAGTTTAAAGTTGGGAGGTACCTCGGTGACCAGAAGCCCTGGCGAGAACGGAGTTTGCTCCATAATGGTGTTGGCGAAAGACGCTCCGTATGGCCGAGATACCATCTGTTGCATCTCTTTTCTCATTGTCGTCAGCCGTCGGTCCAGATCCGGGGCGGTTGAAGTAGTGACCGAACGTCCTTCGGTCTTGATTGGATGAAACTCGGACGAAGCATAGTCTTGCTCCGTTATGATGTGGTCGGCACGAGGGACTCGGGCAGGCGGCGCAAAGGGCTCGCTGCGTGCCGTCGCGGCCTCGTTGGGGAAGACCTGCGAGGGCGTTGGCCGAAGCCTTGCATCTTGGGCAGGGCAGAATGGAGGAGGCGGTACTTGTTGGGGGAGCTGGCCCAGCAACCCTATGCGCTGAGCGATGGCGGATACCATGTCTCGTAGGGGGGCCAAAGAAGTAACGGTGGCGGTTTTCTGTTGTTGAAGTTCCTTCATCCGACTGTCTCCGGGAGTGAGGGACTCCGGTATGACGGGAATGGCTGAACCTTGTGGGGGAACAGACGGGGCACCTTCGGAGTGAAGCGGCTGTGCTGATGTTACCCGCGTCTCTGCCTCGTCTTGTCCGGATCGTCTGGTCACTGGACGATCAGACATGACTTCTTGTTAGTTTCCCACAGACAGCGCCACGTGATATAGCCGAAACTATCACGACCGGATTCCGAGGCTGGAATCCGAAGATGGAACCCGAAGCTGGATCGGATCGGTAAAGAGGACCAACGGGGATCCGGAACGAGGAGAGGGCGGAAACGGGGCCGAGGATCCGAAGCCGAGAGGTGCCCGGACAAAAGCTCGCTGGGAGTGTAGCCGAGACTCCTTCGGACGAGTCGGACCAGCCTGCGGAAGGCGTGGCCGAAACTCCTTCGGACGGGGCGGACTAGCCTGCGGAAGACGTCGAGACCGGAGAGAGAAGATCCGAGGTCGGCGACCGAGACCGACTCGGAGAAGTCGGCGAAGATTCAAACCGAAGCTCCTGCAGAAAGAGAAAAAGAAGAAGAACCGGTCAGTAGGAGTCCCGGGCTTCGGCCCTATGGAACCCCCTCCGACGGCTAAGTTAGCTTCTGAAGATGATTCGATTCAGAAGAGAAGAAATAAAAAGCAGCTTTAATGCTTTTTAGACTGTAGTCCTTAGGTCGAGAAGACATACCTTTGGTAATAAATAGTCGTGTATTTATAACGGAGGATAGAGGTTGCTTAGTGGTGGCAACCGATATAGGACTATGTTTTGGTTTACTGATAAACCGCCATAGCGCCTAACCCTCCCACCGGAGTGGGTTGGATACGGCTATTGGGCCGAAGGGGGTTGGGCCGCTGATGGGCCTGATGCCGCTCGGTGGGCTGAAGCCTACTGGGCCGCTAACGGGCCGAAGGCTGTTGGGCCGCTGATAGGCCAAAGGTTGTTGAGCCGCTGATGGGCCGAGGACTACTGGGCTGCTTACTGGGCCGAGGGCTGCTGGGCCGCTAATAGGCCGAAGGCTGCCAGTGGGCCTTTCACTACTGTTGTTGGACTGATCTCAGTGTTGGGCTTGTTTTAATGGGCCGAATCGGATTCTGCCTCATTACCAACTTCTACTAGTTGTTGGCTCCAGTGCAACCAGCCAAATACAAAATTCATGGTTTTCTCAACAGTGAACAACAATTAAATTCCTCAGAGCCTGCAGCGGTGGGATCCTCATGGCACTGGTCTGCCCCTTTTTAACGAACAAGCATTAAACTACAGTCATCAATACTTTTGATCCCTCTTTTCTTTTAAGACCAGATAGACTCACAGGAAACCCTAACAGAGGTTGGGAGCAGTTCTCGGGCCAGACATCCATGTAAGAAAATGAGGAAAAGGGAAAACAGTAGATGACAAAAGAGAAAGCTCCTATTACATACCATGCTTTGACATTGTAATTCCTGTTATATGTAAAACGTATGCAACCCTTAAGCGTCAGCCGAACCACAATAAGCAAATTTTGTGCCAATGTTGAACCTATTCAAGAATTAGTAGTCAAACAATCAAAACATTGAAACATGGAACTGGGGGGAGTTGTCAAATATACAGTCAAACAGTTTCTTGAAATTAACAGTAAGCCATTTTTTACACAATATAGAGACCAGCCGAATGTTTATTGAAAAAAACATGAGGATAACCCTCCACGTCTTTCTTTCTCTCGGATATTTTACCAAGCAAAACATTTTGCAATTTCTGAACTGCAGACATCATAAGTAAGCAAATATTATGGAGTCGAGATATCATAAGTAAATAAAAATGTACAAAATGAGATCCAAATGTTCACAAACAACATACCAAAGCTCGAATTTAATTGTGACACTATAACAATTAAAAGGTAACTATGAAGTAGATGAACCTTGGGTAGAGTTCTTGCGCTTGCCTCTGCTCTCCCAGAACTTATAGGCTTTCTGTTGAACCATATCCTCGGATTATACTGTAAAATGATCCTTGGGCGTGTCAATCCTAGATTGAACCTATGACGACATATGTGAATGTGAAACAGCAATGAGTTTTAAGACAATTAGAAGACTTGTATAACAAAAAGAAAGAGAACACAAGATAAATGATCATGACAATGTGGGAAAACTGTGCCACTGCTATACCTAAGATGAACAACACTGCAAATTAACAATGGCGCTGACAATGGATACAGTTATAATATTTGTCATACATATCTATATAGATACATGGGTCAAAAAGAGGCGGCGATGCAATAGATGGATGGCTAATGTGCAATATGTTCATGAATCGTAGTTAAGACAAGAAGGAGTTCCAGCAGAGAGTGAGAGGAATATGAGTATCATTACCCATATAGGGCAGTGGGTGTGGAGGATGGTGATGGAAAGAGGAAAATAGCCAAAAGATAAAAGAATGTGACAATTCTGACATTTCTGCCAAAAGTGTTTAGAAAAGAGAGGGATATCCATGGAATCCACAAAGAGATCAAAATTGTCTCAAGGTAGGGGGGAAAATGTAGGGTACACCCCCATGGCAAAGGAAATAATCCATAGGAAGCCGCACCCGTTAGCGTCCAACTGCTAAATAGTACACTGTTGCAATTCTCATCACGATTCATCATTACCTTCCCTGAGTGCCTAGGTGAAAGAACGAAGTAGAATGACATCAGTAAACCATTTTGCCACACACCATACAACTGCAAGGGCACGTAAGCAGCCGCCGCCCACTGCCATTCCACTCTGAAGAGACCAGCAAAATCCATCTGGGAAATGGAACAAGATTGGTGAAATGTGGAAGAGGTTAGTCTCATAGGTTGCCCTTGCCCTTGACCAACGAAAATGCCGGTAATACCCTCCAGTGGTTTCTTTGGTGGATCTACCACAATTCCTTCCCCATAAGGGGAAAAGGTGCAAAAGGGTGGGAGAGCACACCAATGCCTACAGGTGCAGGGGCACATGCCAACCCAAAAAGACAGCAGTGTTTTCTAAGGCGTTCTAATTACACCCTTTCTCAATCAGAAAAGAAAATGGTGATTTTCATGGTTACCAGAGTTCTGCAATCTAACAATTAGAAATACTTATGCCAATTTTCACTGACATGGGATAAAAAAGCAAAGCATACATGATCCTCCAACTGCAGTTTTGACTTCATGCGACGCAATCTTTGCTACGAATAAGCAGAAAAGCCAAGACCACCGAGAAGGAATAATAGCAGTCAAGAGGAAATAGAAACCTCTCTCTCTCTCTCTCTCTCTCAAATGGCTATCCCTACCTTCCACCCAAAACCCTCCTCCCTCCCTCCCCGGCTCCCCTTCTCTCAATGAATCAGCCATCCACATGACCTCCACCAAAAACCTCTTTCTCTCTCTCTCTCTCTCTCACACACACACACACACACCCGCTGCCATCTCTCTCAAGGTACTCTGGGGACCACTGCCCCCTTTGCTTGCTACTACTGTACTGCTGTCATTGACTGTTGTTGGTGTTGGGGTTGTTGATGCCTGTTGTTGCTCGTTGTTGTTGCTACAGGCTGCTGCCATTGCTTTGTGTGCTGCACGTGGGAGTCTTCCCCTTGGCCATTGTGCAAGTCCCATAAGATATGGGTCTTTGACCATTTATTTATGCATATTTTTTATTCTCTTTTGATAAAACATGAAAGACAAATTTTAAAAAAATGTCAAACAAACAGCGAAATGTTAATTGAAAAAAAAAATAGAGCATAAGGGACCACTTGGTGTCTTTCTCTCTCTCTTAGATATTTCGCAAATATTTTGCAATTTCTTGCCCATTTGCTGTGTGATATCATTGTGAAAGAATCCTAAGAAAAGGAAAGAGAAGATGCTAGTACATAAATATAAACAGGTTGGTCTATTTGTGCATATTGGGTTCGTATCAATTATGTAGCACTGAACTACACATATCCCGAGTAAATAAAAGTATTCAAATTGTGATCCAAATGTTCATAGAGAACAAATCAAGGCTCTGATCTAATTCTGCACTAATATCCATGAAGTGGTGCATCCTGCAGGAAACTGTGTAAATAGAAGCAGGCAAAGGGCAATGTCATGTAATTGATGCTTAAGTAGTAGTCACTCTTTCCTATAGTTACTGAAATTCTGCATAAAGTCAGTTAGTTTAAAGCAAAAGACTCAAAACTACATCATATCCAATTATTAAATGGAAAGAAGTCGAAATTGTGTAAGGTCAAGCTCAAGCCAGTTAACTTTTTGGAAAGACATTTATGAATCACCACATAAATGTAATTGTACATGCATATATGCTCTAAAAGAATTTATTAATGTAAATACTCCTTGTCATCATCTAAAAACCATGACTTGACAGATTGCTTACCTAGTTGCATTCATGGTGCTCATGCTGCATAAATTACGATAACCACTTCAAGTCTTCATCTGGAACTACAACATCTATGGAAACAAGTGGGCTTTTACAGATGTAATGCATGCGCTGCCTCTTCATCATCCCTTCCATGACATTGCAAAGACATCTTATACAGATCTTTAAGAAACTAATAAACAGGATGATCTTTTCTCAGAAAAAGCTATGCAAACCAATCTAGCAGTTTATCTTTTGAAATCAATGGTATTATGAAGGCTGATGTTACATACTGCACAATGCAGCAGCTGTTGCTCACATCCTTGAAATGATCACCAACCAAGAAAAGCACAAGTGTGGTGATCAAACAACCTATTCTATTGCCAAAGCATGCCTCTGCAACAGAGAAGTCCATCTCACCCACTCTCTCTCTCTCTCTCTCTCTCTCTCTCTATATATATATATATATATATATATATATCTCAGGTTTTGCCGACTTCTTGGGTAGTATCGACTTGTATTCTCCCAGATATCACTTGTATCAGACCGATTCACATGAGTTGCACCCATTCAAGACAATTTTTGTTTTTTTTCCTCTAGATTCTTTAATTGTATGAATAGTGAGACATAAATAGACTTTTAGGCCTAGAGGTTTATTATTGACAATGCCTTTAAACCAAATTAGGATAATTCTACCCTATTAATCAATATAAAACTGTAAAGTAAATAAGAAATTGGAGAAAATAGTCCAATTACTTACAATAGGAAACAAAAAATTCAATTGCTTAAAAATTGGAAAAAAAAAGTTCTACTAAATAAGAAACAAGATGAAAACTCATAAAAAACAACTCAATGATGCATGTAAATGAACCCATGGTATAATATGTACAATAAACTCTTTTAAGGCTCAAGTGGATAGCACCTTTAACTTTAATCCATATGGAACCAACTGCAATGCCATTTAATCTCCCTCTCCTCAAAGAAAAAAGGTATTCAAACCAGGATCCAACCTTTTCACACGAGAAATCAAAGAAAGAGGGGGTTTGGGTGAAGGGAAAAGAAGAGGGGGGGGGGGGGGGGGGGGGGGGGGTGTAAGGATGTTTTTTCGGTCCGGAGTATGGCATTCTGTATGAACAGAAATGCCTGCCAACCCTTTTGCTGCTGATCATATTGGATCAGGGCATATCGAGTTGGATTGCTGTGAGCCACGCAGTGTCACAGTGAACTGCACTTGACTCCCGCAATACGATACGAATCGCATGGAGTCGGCTCAAGTCAGATGCGTCTCGGTGAGTCAGACTGCGTATGTGGCTAGGATTCGCATGATCTATCTATCTGCCATGTACATGTTTGCAAGTGTATATGTCAATATCATGTGTGCATATTCGTACACATGCGCACACATGTTAACGTGAAAGGCGAAGGCTAATTTTGAAGCATGGGAAATCAGGTATGTTTTATGCATGGTTTCTAGAGAATATTCTGACTAGGTATTGACTAAATGCACCTAATGAGAAAATTTGCGAAGAAGGATTAACCTCAAAAAAATTTAGGATACAGGAGTCCTCTAATAAATCAAACAGAACATGAAACCTAAAAAGCTTAACTAAAATAAGCCACAAACAAGAAATGGTGAAAAAAAAGTTCATTTAGGAAAGTTATGAGCATGCCAAACTCATGAGATTTGAAGTCTACAGTCAGCAAAAAAGTCGGATAAGGACATTTTTGAAGGTGAAGTTAAGGACTTAAGTCACATTTTATGTAATTATAAAGAAAGTCATGTTTTACATAATTATAAAGAAACATATCTACTTTCTAGAATAACATAACTCAGGCTTAAGCAAAAATGTAACCCATTGTTTTCATCCAAGGACCAACAGGCCATGGTATAAATTGCACACCGAGAAAGTTCTCTACAGGTTAATATTCACAAAGTGGCGTGAACTGCAAGAAAGCATGTAACATAGAAGTGCATCAGGCAAAAGGGCAATGCCATGTCATCGATACTCTGGTAGGAGTCTCTCTTTTCCATAATAATTGAAATCTACAGAGTAATTTAATTTAGACCAGAAGACTCTAGACACTTCATCATGTACAATTATTAAATAGAAAAATCAAGATTGTGTCAGGTCAAGCTCAAGACAGTTAACTTTTTGCAAACATCATACGAATCTCCATGAAAATGTACATGCAGATATACTCTAAAATAATGTAAAACTATAATGCATACTCCTTGCCATCATCTAAAAACCATGTATTGACAGATTGCTTACCTGGTTGCCTTCACGGTGCACTGCAGTATATTCAGCACTATGAAGAATTCTTTTGAGAAAGAAAATAGGATGCTAGGACATAGGTATAAACAGATTGATCTATTTGTGCATAAAGGGTCCATGTCACTTATGTAGCATTCAACCTAAGATACAAAAGTTACTAAAATTATTCAAACATACTCCAAATATTCACACAGAAGAATCAAAATCTACCATCGAATTTTGATACTATAAAGACCCAAAAGGATCTTTTCATTTTGCACCTATGTAAAAGGGTCTGTTTCGATTAGGAAAAAGCCTCTATATCCTCAAAATGTGAAATCTAATCTTCATAAACTTATTTAATTTGCAATCCATATTGCCGACTTCTCCTAGTTTCTGGCTCCAGCGCTACCAGCCAAATACAAAATTCGTGGTTTTCTCGGTGGTGCACAATGATTAAATTCCTCAGACCCTGCAGTGGTGGGATCCACATGGCACTTGTCTGCCTTTTTTAATGAAAAAACATTAAATTACAGTTATCAACGCTTTTGATCTTCTTCTTTTTTTTGAGACGAGATAGAACTCACAGGAAACCAACAGAGGCTGGGGGCAGTTCTCGGGCCAGACATCCATGTATACCAGGTAGGAGGTAAACGTGTTGGATGAGGCAGGGAATTGAACCGGCAGCCTGTGAGAACCCCCTCAAGGTTGGGGCCTATCCAATCAAATTTTGATACTAGAATGACTCAAAAGGATCTTTTCATTTTGCACCTTCGTAAAAGGGTGTGTGTCAATTCGGAAAAAGCCTCTATATCCTCAAAATGTGAAATCTAATCTTCATAAACTTATTTAATTTGTAGTCCATATTTCCGATCTGCTAATTGTTGGCTCCATGCAACCAGCCAAATACAAAATTCATGGTTCTCTTGGTGGTGAACAACAATTAAATTCCTCGGACCCTGCACTGGTGGGATCCTCATGGCACTTGTCTGCCCCTTTTTAATGAACAAGCATTAAACTACAGTTATCAATACTTTTGATCTCTCTTTTTTTTTGAGACTAGATAGACTCACAGGAAACCCCAACAGAGGCTGGGGGTAGTTCTCTGGTCAGACAACCATGTGTACCATGTAGGGGGTAAATTTGCATTTGTGTAATAAGAAAATGAGGAAAAGGGAAAACAGTAGATGACAAAAGAGAAAGCTTGTGTTACGTACCATGCTTTGACATTGTAATTCCTGTTCCATGTAAGACATCTGCAACCCTCAAGCGTCAGCCGAACCAATAAGCAAATTTTGTTGCAATGTTGAACCTATTCAAGAATTACAAGTCAAACAATCAAAATTTTGAAACATGGAACCCGGGGGGGGAGTTGTCAGATATATGGTCAAATAGATTATTGAAATTAACAGTAAGCCATTTTCTATACAACATAGAGACCAGCCAAATGTTTATTGAAAAAAACCTGAGGATAACCCTCAAAATTACCAGAATACCTGTGCACGCGGGTAGTGAGCTCGCAGGGCTGCGGATCAGCTGGATCAGTCGGAAGGCACCTTCCACAGCTCACAGTAGGGCGGAGCAGCATAGCTCGCCATGGAATCTCCCATGTGCAGAAGCATGCAGTAGGGGAGCACAAGCAGGGCGGAAAGCAGCGGCAAGTGGCGGGCGGGAGAAGTGGAACCCAGAGACTCAAGTGGAATCCAGAGACTTCAGAGGTTAAGTGGATGCCCCATGCCCTCCACCCAAAACCCTCTCTCTCTCTCTCTCTCTCTCTCTCTCTCAAATGGCTATCCCCGCCTTCCACCCAAAACCCTCCCCCCTCCCTCCCCGACTCCGCTTCTCTCTATGAATCGGCCATCCACATGACCTCCACCCAAAACCTCTCTCTCTCTCTTTCTGCCTCTCTCACACACACACCCGCTGCCATCTCTCTAAAGGTACCCTGGGGACCAGCGCCCCTTTGCTTGCTACTACTGCTGTCATTGACCGCTGTTGGTGTTGCGGTTGTTGTTGCCTGCTGTTGCACGTTGTTGTTGCTGCAGGCTGCTGCCGTTGCTTTCTGTGCTGCACGTGGGAGTCTTCCCCTTGGCCTTTGTGCAAGGCCCATAAGATATGGGTCTTTGACCATTTATTTATGCATATTTTTTATTCTCTTTTGATAAAACATGAAAGACAAATTTTAAAAAAATGTCAAACAAACAGCGAAATGTTAATTGAAAAAAAAAATAGAGCATAAGGGACCACTTGGTGTCTTTCTCTCTCTCTTAGATATTTCACAAATATTTTGCAATTACTTGCCCATTTGCTGTGTGATATCATTGTGAAAAAATCCTAAGAAAAGAAAAGAGAAGATGCTAGTACATAAATATAAACAGGTTGGTCTATTTTGTGCATATTGGGCTCGTATCAATTATGTAGCACTGAACTACAGATATTCCGAGTAAATAAAAGTATTCAAATTGTGATCCAAATGTTCATAGAGAACAAATCAAGGCTCTGATCTAATTCTAACACTAAAATGATTAAACGGTAACTATGGAGTGGATGAACCTTCTCCTCTTGGGAGAACTGATAAGATTTCTGCTGAACCAGATCCCTGGATATTACTGTAAAACGATCCTTGGGTGTGTCAATCCTAAAATTTCGATGTTTTAGCCCGAACCTACAAAGATATATGTAAATGGGAAACAATAATGAGTTTTGAGACACTCATAAGACTTGGTATAACAGAAGGAAAGAGTACACAAGATTAAAAGATCATGGCAATGTAGGAAAAGTGCACTGGTGATGTACTGAAGATGAACACCACCACAAATTTACAATGGTGCTGACAGCGGATACAGTTATTATGTGTGGATGCAGTTATTATATGTATCATACATATCTATACAGATACATGGGCCAACAAGAGGTGTAAATGCAATGAGATGCATGGCTAATGCCAAATGCAATTTGTTCATGAATCATAGTTAGGACATTGAAGAGGCGCTGCAACAGAGAATGAGGCATATGATTATCATCCATATAGGGCAGCGGGTGCAGGGAGTGTTTTGGGGGAGAGGAAAAACAGCTAATAGATAAAAAATAAGATGATTCCATCTTTCTGCCATACCTAAACACAATTTACAAATGTGGAAAACAGGGAAGGTCTTTGGAAGAGAGAGGGATAGCTCAAGGTAAGGGAAAAAGGCAAGGCACACCCCCACAGGAGAAGGAAAAAGCATGTTGGACTGCATTTGGGTCTTATTTTG